>JAPQWN010000006.1:48078772-48543383 GCA_028538565.1 Umbellularia californica | reverse complement strand
TGCATGTTTTTAGCCCGGCAAATGTTTTAAGTTGTGGGACCCATTTCCTCTTTGCTATATATGGAGCCCTTCTCCTCTCTTTCTCTTCTCTTTGCCCTAATCACCATGGGAGAGGGAGGATCCCAGCAGCCACCGGTTTCCCCATCTTCCTCTTGCTCTCTTCCTCATCAAGCTTTACCAAATCATTGCTAAACCGAGATTGGACTCTACCATCTTCATCCTCATCTCAAGAGCTATCCATTGATGTTATTTTTGAAGAAAACCAAGCTTTTCAAGATTTCTTTTGAGCAACCTCTAGCTTTTTGAAGAACTTCCAAGTAAGGAATCCTTGTAATCTTTTGGATTTGTGTTTTCCTAGCCTTTAAGAAGCTTTGTTTTGATTATTGGAGGCTTTCCTTTTGTTTTGATTTGGTTTTTGCCATTTTAGGGTTCTAAGATGGGTTTTCTTTTGGGGGTTTTGTTTAGATTGGTGATTTATAGCTTGGAGAAGTGATTAGTGGTTGATTTGATTAGCGTTGGACCCAAGGCAAGTGGATGAAATGATTTATTTCCATTGATCATGTTTTATACAAATGTGTAGCTCTCATTAATGATTTTCATTTCTTATGCTTTACTTCATGACATGCTTTTATTGAGATTTGAAATACACTCTTTAGTGTATCTTTCTAGTACATTGCATTCTTGAAAAGGGTATCTTGATAATACTAAGTTTTGACTTGTTTCATGTGATGGATTTCTTTGGGTTGAATGTGAATGGAATGGATGATTTGATGGAAGAATGGATGTAGTTGAATGGGGAATTTGAAGTGTTGAGAATGAAGTTTTGATTGTTTGAAATGGAGGATCTTTTAGCTCACTTTATTGCAGGGATCTGACCCTTGAAAATGAGGAGTGTTTGGAGAAAGAAGGGACCGAAAACAGCTTCAGAATTCTGTGTCCGCAGTAACGTCGGTCATCTGTCGGTCAGCCTGTCGGTTAACCGACAGCCAACCGAGGTGGACCGAAACCCTCTCGGTTCCAATTCCAGAGAGCAGATTTCCATCAGGAAATCTGTCGGTCAGCTGTCGGCTGACCGAACTCCCTAGTTCGGTCGACCGAGAGCCAACCGACAGATCTTTCGGTTCATTTTCCAGAGAGCAACAAACTTCCTGATGTGTGTAGAGCTGACAGTCAGCGTCGGTCAGCCGTCGGCTAGCCGACATCCCAGTTCGGCTGACCGACGGCCAACCGAGGAGCTGACCGACAGCAATTGTATTGTTTTCTTCTTGAAGAACCGTAGGGAACTATATTGGAGGAGAGTGAGGAATTGTAAAGAAGAAGAAATTCCATCATCATGACTGTGTTGTTTAGGTCTTTTAGATTTGTTAATGTATATAAGGCCCCGAAATGTTTTCAATTCTTAAAGAGTACCAAATGTATGTCGAACGTAACATACGGGACCCTAGTACATTGATTCAATCTTGGACTTTCAACACTTGGCCCGGAGAATATGAGAAATCCATTCATGCTTTATTTTGACCGAATTTCACTTGTACACTTTAAATCTCATGTTTTATGACTAGACTTGCCCGACAGTATTGAAATTCATGTTTTTAGCATTGTTGTTAGCCCGTGCATGCCCGACCGATACAGATATGCTTTTGTGCTTATGAGCACCCCGTCCCGTCACATGTATTTATTGGATTTGATTTCTTGTATATGACTCATGAGAGTAAAACCTGGAGGCAATAGGGGGCCAGAGCTTTGTAGTGCGAGCCCATGAGCTAAAAGAGAACTTGCATACATGTATGTGTTTTGTTTGCTTGCATATAACCTATGAGTCGGCACCACTAAGCTTGGATAACCTTGTCAGTCTGATCCACTGACTTGGAGATTCCCCACTTGTCCCGCCAGCTGCAGCATGGATCCCGATACCCGGTTTATTAACCGTGGTCCCGTCCCGATACCCGGCTCGCTCCCGTGGTTCCCGATATCCGGTTCGCTACCGTGATTCCCGATACCCGGTTTGCCACCGTGGTCCCGTCCCGTATTATTGTATATGCATATGTAAATGTTGTTGCACCTCCTCACTTCGGTGACCGAGGTCAACGCCCGATACTCTTGTCACTTCGGTGATAGAGGATTTAGCCTTGTGTGGTTGCCATCTTGATAGTTCCTGATCCTTGTTACCCGTACTGTTTTACATTGATCATGTCTTTTCTTAATAAAGGATGCATTAATTCTACATGTTTTAAATGAGTCCCCGATTTGGGAAATGTTTATTGTTTATCCATGTTTTAAAAGAGTTCCCGATTAGGGAAGTGTTTATTGTTTATCCATGTTTTAAAAGAGTTCCCGATTAGGGAAATGTTTATTGTTTATACATGTTTTAAATGAGTCCCCGATTTGTGAAATGCTTATTGTTTATACATGTTTTAAATGAGTCCCCGATTTGTAAAATGTATATTGTTCGTACATGCTTTAAATGAGTACCCGATTTGTAAAATGTTTATTGTTTGTACATGCTTTAAATGAGTACCCGATTTGTAAAATGTTTATTGTTTATACACGCTTTAAATGAGTACCCGATTTGTAAAATGTTTATTGTTTGTACATGCTTTAAATGAGTACCCGATTTGTAAAATGTTTATTGTTTATACACGCTTTAAATGAGTACCCGATTTGTAAAATGTTTATTGTTTGTACATGCTTTAAATGTGTACCCGATTTGTAAAATGTACATTGTTTATACACGCTTTAAATGAGTCCCCGATTTGTAAGATGTATATTGTTCGTACACGCTTTAAATGAGTACCCGATTTGAAAGTTGTTTATTGTTTATACATGTTTTAAATGAGTTCCCGATTTGTGAAATGTTCATGTTTTATACATGCTTTAAAGGAATACATGCTTTGCCTAATATCCGTGTTTCATACCCGTTTTATATGAATACATGATTTCGTCAGATACTCATGATTTCCGATACATTTTTATTATGTACAATTTTGATCAGACAGTATGATTTGTTTCATGTTTTATCATTCAGTATGTTGTTATATCTTTTCACCCGCCTGCCAGACCGTCGTGTCTGACCCACTACTTTGGTACTCAGGTTCAGATTTCTTCACCCGAGATGAGTGCACGTATTGGCTGTGGAGCCATGAGCTTACAGGTGTTTGTTGGCTATGTCATGTCGACATTGAGCTTGACATCGGTATTACGTCACATATGGGTAGTAATCATTAGCTTGTTTTCTTGTATGGCTTCTATTAGCCTTTTCTTGGGATTTGTAATCAATACACATTGTTATTTGTAACTTGAACATATATGGGAATGTAATATCCTGTTACTGTCAGCTCTGTACTTTTATTGTGATAGTTTATTCCAGTCTGAGATGGATCAATGATAAGATGATTATATGCTTGGGTTGAGTGCGGCGCGGAATCCAATGGCCACGGACTCCGAGTCGCAACACCACGAAAGCTTCCGCTAAATATTCAGAGTGTGTTGGAATGAAATTTGTAATCCTCACACACGCGGATCTTGGGAGAAACATAATTCTCAATTCACGGACCCCGGGTTTGGGGTCGTGACAGACTGGTATCAGAGCGGGCAAGTTTCTAGGAAATAAAACACTCTAGGAACTTTAAGACGTGTGGTGAGGAAACCGTTAGATTTGTCGTCTTGTTTTGGCTAGATGCCATTCTGTTTTGGTTCGGATTTGTTTTCTTTCTAGTGGGGGAGACCCTTCTTGTCTCTTCCCTCTTGTTCTTGCTAGGGAATTTGGGGGACCAAATTCTTTTCTAGTGGGGGAGGATTTAATGTCTCCACACCCACATTCAGTGCCTTTTTCTTGTTTTCGCGCCAGAGAGTTCGAGTTTTGTGGTTTTAGCATGTGGATCTCGGAGGACTTTGGTAGAATTCCCAGCTTTTCGAAGTCACAGATGGAGCTAGCGAAGGAATTTGTGAGCAGTTGTTAGTCAGCAAGGAATGTGAACAGCATATTGAGACCCAATTCCAGTTGATCGTGTACCGTCAGATGGTGCGTCAGGCAAGTAAGTGTGGATTTTGGATAAATCTGGAATATTTTCCTAAACCAAAAGGCTATAGAAACTAGACAAATGGTGGATTTCAGGAAGTTTGAGGTGATTTTCAGTTGATAAAGATTCAAGTGGATACCAAAAGCAAGAAACTTCTCGAATTTGATGAACTCTTGGCGGAGAGGTGCTACAAGATTTTTAATAATTCCAGAATGATGGTGAAGTTGACTCAGCAGGATGCATCAGTGTGTGGTTAAATGATAGGAAGAAAACTTTCAGCTATGGTGTAGAGAGCTGTGTACAGAATGGATTGTTTCCTGGTTTTATGATAGAGGAGATCTTGCAAACTTTACGGACTTTTGGAATATCAGTTTGGGTAGAGTACAGATACAACGGGAGAATCATAGCCTACAGACAAGTCCGGTTAGAAGACCTGGAGAAGAATGACACTAGGTGCAGTGTTCTACGACAGAGATAGAGTTACGGTACATCGGAGTGAGTCAGAATCTTCATCCTCTTGGACCGACATTGGCAATTGTACAGGAACAGTACAGATGTTTAGAGACAAGTTTTCAATTAGTAGAGCTCCAAGGAGATGTCCAGAATTAGAGATTCCTAGAATTTGATGAGGTTTGTCAGAGAATTATTTTAGGATTTTCAACAAGTGCAGCCATATGGAGTAGACCCAGCAGGATGTGTCATTGTGTGGTTAGAAGCTTTCGGAGTTGAATTTCAGCAACTAATGAAGGAGTGACTGCAGGAAGAACCTCTACTTGATCGCCCGACAACGAAGATCTTTGCAGATTTCATCAACACGAGGAGCATCGGATTTCAATGTACAGATATACGGAGCAGGAAATCAGTTATTTTGGATTTTATTAGGAAAGGTAGACTTGGCAGAGCAGTTGCAAGAGTGAGCACGGAGCTCCAAATACTAAAGAATAGTGAAGGGACAAGCATGTTAGTGTCAGAGACCGAATATTGTACAGAGGATCAAGAGCAACGAGCAGAAAGAATTAAAGCTAGCAAGAGTTAACCTTGAAGATTGTGCAGTGGATGTGAAACCCTAGCTTCGATAGTTGCGATGAAGTCGACAAAATGGTTCCAAGGATTTTCAGTATCAAGGTGTTTAGAAACAAGAGACTTGGTTGAACTTAGAAGGAGTTAGAGTTGGCGAATTCCTTGAGCAGTCAGATTGAGGACAGTGACGGATTCGAGCCAGTGGAAGAATGTTTGACGACCGTTGATAGTTGACCAAGGGGTTCTACCACGAGGGCGACCCAGTGAGTTCAGATGTTTTCGAGAGGACCGTTTTGGAGTTTTGATTTGTGATTTTGTTTTCGAAGTGCGGATTAATATCCCCACTTGTTTTGGATTTGTTTAGTTCATTTGGAGGACCAAATGTTCTAAGGGGGGGAGGATGTGAGAACCCGACCCCTAATTTCTTGGTTAGTGTGGTTTTAATCGTGATTTGGTTTTCTCGATGGGTTTAGTGGTTGTTTGGTTGAGTTTTTGAGTTTGAATAGGTTTTTCATAACTTTGGAGAGTTTTAAAAGACGTTGACCTTGTTTTGACCCGACCCTTGTAAATTGTATTTTTGTGAGAATTTATTCTTGGTTTCTAAAAATTCCAAATTTTATTCCTTTTGACCCATTTTGTTGTTACAAACAACTTTCATGTTTTGACCATCTTGAATAAATACTCAGAAATTGCGTTTTTCGAGAAAAAGGGCAAAAATGACAATTTTCACTAAATCTGTCCATAAATTTCGAAAATTCCAGAAATTGGGGAAAATACACTTTTTGGAAAGTAGTTATTTCAACGAACAACTTTGTCTTCTTCGTCGAACCGATTTGAGGTCCCGAAATGCATGTTTTTAGCCCGGCAAATGTTTTAAGTTGTGGGACCCATTTCCTCTTTGCTATATATGGAGCCCTTCTCCTCTCTTTCTCTTCTCTTTGCCCTAATCACCATGGGAGAGGGAGGATCCCAGCAGCCACCGGTTTCCCCATCTTCCTCTTGCTCTCTTCCTCATCAAGCTTTACCAAATCATTGCTAAACCGAGATTGGACTCTACCATCTTCATCCTCATCTCAAGAGCTATCCATTGATGTTATTTTTGAAGAAAACCAAGCTTTTCAAGATTTCTTTTGAGCAACCTCTAGCTTTTTGAAGAACTTCCAAGTAAGGAATCCTTGTAATCTTTTGGATTTGTGTTTTCCTAGCCTTTAAGAAGCTTTGTTTTGATTATTGGAGGCTTTCCTTTTGTTTTGATTTGGTTTTTGCCATTTTAGGGTTCTAAGATGGGTTTTCTTTTGGGGGTTTTGTTTAGATTGGTGATTTATAGCTTGGAGAAGTGATTAGTGGTTGATTTGATTAGCGTTGGACCCAAGGCAAGTGGATGAAATGATTTATTTCCATTGATCATGTTTTATACAAATGTGTAGCTCTCATTAATGATTTTCATTTCTTATGCTTTACTTCATGACATGCTTTTATTGAGATTTGAAATACACTCTTTAGTGTATCTTTCTAGTACATTGCATTCTTGAAAAGGGTATCTTGATAATACTAAGTTTTGACTTGTTTCATGTGATGGATTTCTTTGGGTTGAATGTGAATGGAATGGATGATTTGATGGAAGAATGGATGTAGTTGAATGGGGAATTTGAAGTGTTGAGAATGAAGTTTTGATTGTTTGAAATGGAGGATCTTTTAGCTCACTTTATTGCAGGGATCTGACCCTTGAAAATGAGGAGTGTTTGGAGAAAGAAGGGACCGAAAACAGCTCCAGAATTCTGTGTCCGCAGTAACGTCGGTCATCTGTCGGTCAGCCTGTCGGTTAACCGACAGCCAACCGAGGTGGACCGAAACCCTCTCGGTTCCAATTCCAGAGAGCAGATTTCCATCAGGAAATCTGTCGGTCAGCTGTCGGCTGACCGAACTCCCTAGTTCGGTCGACCGAGAGCCAACCGACAGATCTTTCGGTTCATTTTCCAGAGAGCAACAAACTTCCTGATGTGTGTAGAGCTGACAGTCAGCGTCGGTCAGCCGTCGGCTAGCCGACATCCCAGTTCGGCTGACCGACGGCCAACCGAGGAGCTGACCGACAGCAATTGTATTGTTTTCTTCTTGAAGAACCGTAGGGAACTATATTGGAGGAGAGTGAGGAATTGTAAAGAAGAAGAAATTCCATCATCATGACTGTGTTGTTTAGGTCTTTTAGATTTGTTAATGTATATAAGGCCCCGAAATGTTTTCAATTCTTAAAGAGTACCAAATGTATGTCGAACGTAACATACGGGACCCTAGTACATTGATTCAATCTTGGACTTTCAACACTTGGCCCGGAGAATATGAGAAATCCATTCATGCTTTATTTTGACCGAATTTCACTTGTACACTTTAAATCTCATGTTTTATGACTAGACTTGCCCGACAGTATTGAAATTCATGTTTTTAGCATTGTTGTTAGCCCGTGCATGCCCGACCGATACAGATATGCTTTTGTGCTTATGAGCACCCCGTCCCGTCACATGTATTTATTGGATTTGATTTCTTGTATATGACTCATGAGAGTAAAACCTGGAGGCAATAGGGGGCCAGAGCTTTGTAGTGCGAGCCCATGAGCTAAAAGAGAACTTGCATACATGTATGTGTTTTGTTTGCTTGCATATAACCTATGAGTCGGCACCACTAAGCTTGGATAACCTTGTCAGTCTGATCCACTGACTTGGAGATTCCCCACTTGTCCCGCCAGCTGCAGCATGGATCCCGATACCCGGTTTATTAACCGTGGTCCCGTCCCGATACCCGGCTCGCTCCCGTGGTTCCCGATATCCGGTTCGCTACCGTGATTCCCGATACCCGGTTTGCCACCGTGGTCCCGTCCCGTATTATTGTATATGCATATGTAAATGTTGTTGCACCTCCTCACTTCGGTGACCGAGGTCAACGCCCGATACTCTTGTCACTTCGGTGATAGAGGATTTAGCCTTGTGTGGTTGCCATCTTGATAGTTCCTGATCCTTGTTACCCGTACTGTTTTACATTGATCATGTCTTTTCTTAATAAAGGATGCATTAATTCTACATGTTTTAAATGAGTCCCCGATTTGGGAAATGTTTATTGTTTATCCATGTTTTAAAAGAGTTCCCGATTAGGGAAGTGTTTATTGTTTATCCATGTTTTAAAAGAGTTCCCGATTAGGGAAATGTTTATTGTTTATACATGTTTTAAATGAGTCCCCGATTTGTGAAATGCTTATTGTTTATACATGTTTTAAATGAGTCCCCGATTTGTAAAATGTATATTGTTCGTACATGCTTTAAATGAGTACCCGATTTGTAAAATGTTTATTGTTTGTACATGCTTTAAATGAGTACCCGATTTGTAAAATGTTTATTGTTTATACACGCTTTAAATGAGTACCCGATTTGTAAAATGTTTATTGTTTGTACATGCTTTAAATGAGTACCCGATTTGTAAAATGTTTATTGTTTATACACGCTTTAAATGAGTACCCGATTTGTAAAATGTTTATTGTTTGTACATGCTTTAAATGAGTACCCGATTTGTAAAATGTACATTGTTTATACACGCTTTAAATGAGTCCCCGATTTGTAAGATGTATATTGTTCGTACACGCTTTAAATGAGTACCCGATTTGAAAGTTGTTTATTGTTTATACATGTTTTAAATGAGTTCCCGATTTGTGAAATGTTCATGTTTTATACATGCTTTAAAGGAATACATGCTTTGCCTAATATCCGTGTTTCATACCCGTTTTATATGAATACATGATTTCGTCAGATACTCATGATTTCCGATACATTTTTATTATGTACAATTTTGATCAGACAGTATGATTTGTTTCATGTTTTATCATTCAGTATGTTGTTATATCTTTTCACCCGCCTGCCAGACCGTCGTGTCTGACCCACTACTTTGGTACTCAGGTTCAGATTTCTTCACCCGAGATGAGTGCACGTATTGGCTGTGGAGCCATGAGCTTACAGGTGTTTGTTGGCTATGTCATGTCGACATTGAGCTTGACATCGGTATTACGTCACATATGGGTAGTAATCATTAGCTTGTTTTCTTGTATGGCTTCTATTAGCCTTTTCTTGGGATTTGTAATCAATACACATTGTTATTTGTAACTTGAACATATATGGGAATGTAATATCCTGTTACTGTCAGCTCTGTACTTTTATTGTGATAGTTTATTCCAGTCTGAGATGGATCAATGATAAGATGATTATATGCTTGGGTTGAGTGCGGCGCGGAATCCAATGGCCACGGACTCCGAGTCGCAACACCACGAAAGCTTCCGCTAAATATTCAGAGTGTGTTGGAATGAAATTTGTAATCCTCACACACGCGGATCTTGGGAGAAACATAATTCTCAATTCACGGACCCCGGGTTTGGGGTCGTGACAGACTGGTATCAGAGCGGGCAAGTTTCTAGGAAATAAAACACTCTAGGAACTTTAAGACGTGTGGTGAGGAAACCGTTAGATTTGTCGTCTTGTTTTGGCTAGATGCCATTCTGTTTTGGTTCGGATTTGTTTTCTTTCTAGTGGGGGAGACCCTTCTTGTCTCTTCCCTCTTGTTCTTGCTAGGGAATTTGGGGGACCAAATTCTTTTCTAGTGGGGGAGGATTTAATGTCTCCACACCCACATTCAGTGCCTTTTTCTTGTTTTCGCGCCAGAGAGTTCGAGTTTTGTGGTTTTAGCATGTGGATCTCGGAGGACTTTGGTAGAATTCCCAGCTTTTCGAAGTCACAGATGGAGCTAGCGAAGGAATTTGTGAGCAGTTGTTAGTCAGCAAGGAATGTGAACAGCATATTGAGACCCAATTCCAGTTGATCGTGTACCGTCAGATGGTGCGTCAGGCAAGTAAGTGTGGATTTTGGATAAATCTGGAATATTTTCCTAAACCAAAAGGCTATAGAAACTAGACAAATGGTGGATTTCAGGAAGTTTGAGGTGATTTTCAGTTGATAAAGATTCAAGTGGATACCAAAAGCAAGAAACTTCTCGAATTTGATGAACTCTTGGCGGAGAGGTGCTACAAGATTTTTAATAATTCCAGAATGATGGTGAAGTTGACTCAGCAGGATGCATCAGTGTGTGGTTAAATGATAGGAAGAAAACTTTCAGCTATGGTGTAGAGAGCTGTGTACAGAATGGATTGTTTCCTGGTTTTATGATAGAGGAGATCTTGCAAACTTTACGGACTTTTGGAATATCAGTTTGGGTAGAGTACAGATACAACGGGAGAATCATAGCCTACAGACAAGTCCGGTTAGAAGACCTGGAGAAGAATGACACTAGGTGCAGTGTTCTACGACAGAGATAGAGTTACGGTACATCGGAGTGAGTCAGAATCTTCATCCTCTTGGACCGACATTGGCAATTGTACAGGAACAGTACAGATGTTTAGAGACAAGTTTTCAATTAGTAGAGCTCCAAGGAGATGTCCAGAATTAGAGATTCCTAGAATTTGATGAGGTTTGTCAGAGAATTATTTTAGGATTTTCAACAAGTGCAGCCATATGGAGTAGACCCAGCAGGATGTGTCATTGTGTGGTTAGAAGCTTTCGGAGTTGAATTTCAGCAACTAATGAAGGAGTGACTGCAGGAAGAACCTCTACTTGATCGCCCGACAACGAAGATCTTTGCAGATTTCATCAACACGAGGAGCATCGGATTTCAATGTACAGATATACGGAGCAGGAAATCAGTTATTTTGGATTTTATTAGGAAAGGTAGACTTGGCAGAGCAGTTGCAAGAGTGAGCACGGAGCTCCAAATACTAAAGAATAGTGAAGGGACAAGCATGTTAGTGTCAGAGACCGAATATTGTACAGAGGATCAAGAGCAACGAGCAGAAAGAATTAAAGCTAGCAAGAGTTAACCTTGAAGATTGTGCAGTGGATGTGAAACCCTAGCTTCGATAGTTGCGATGAAGTCGACAAAATGGTTCCAAGGATTTTCAGTATCAAGGTGTTTAGAAACAAGAGACTTGGTTGAACTTAGAAGGAGTTAGAGTTGGCGAATTCCTTGAGCAGTCAGATTGAGGACAGTGACGGATTCGAGCCAGTGGAAGAATGTTTGACGACCGTTGATAGTTGACCAAGGGGTTCTACCACGAGGGCGACCCAGTGAGTTCAGATGTTTTCGAGAGGACCGTTTTGGAGTTTTGATTTGTGATTTTGTTTTCGAAGTGCGGATTAATATCCCCACTTGTTTTGGATTTGTTTAGTTCATTTGGAGGACCAAATGTTCTAAGGGGGGGAGGATGTGAGAACCCGACCCCTAATTTCTTGGTTAGTGTGGTTTTAATCGTGATTTGGTTTTCTCGATGGGTTTAGTGGTTGTTTGGTTGAGTTTTTGAGTTTGAATAGGTTTTTCATAACTTTGGAGAGTTTTAAAAGACGTTGACCTTGTTTTGACCCGACCCTTGTAAATTGTATTTTTGTGAGAATTTATTCTTGGTTTCTAAAAATTCCAAATTTTATTCCTTTTGACCCATTTTGTTGTTACAAACAACTTTCATGTTTTGACCATCTTGAATAAATACTCAGAAATTGCGTTTTTCGAGAAAAAGGGCAAAAATGACAATTTTCACTAAATCTGTCCATAAATTTCGAAAATTCCAGAAATTGGGGAAAATACACTTTTTGGAAAGTAGTTATTTCAACGAACAACTTTGTCTTCTTCGTCGAACCGATTTGAGGTCCCGAAATGCATGTTTTTAGCCCGGCAAATGTTTTAAGTTGTGGGACCCATTTCCTCTTTGCTATATATGGAGCCCTTCTCCTCTCTTTCTCTTCTCTTTGCCCTAATCACCATGGGAGAGGGAGGATCCCAGCAGCCACCGGTTTCCCCATCTTCCTCTTGCTCTCTTCCTCATCAAGCTTTACCAAATCATTGCTAAACCGAGATTGGACTCTACCATCTTCATCCTCATCTCAAGAGCTATCCATTGATGTTATTTTTGAAGAAAACCAAGCTTTTCAAGATTTCTTTTGAGCAACCTCTAGCTTTTTGAAGAACTTCCAAGTAAGGAATCCTTGTAATCTTTTGGATTTGTGTTTTCCTAGCCTTTAAGAAGCTTTGTTTTGATTATTGGAGGCTTTCCTTTTGTTTTGATTTGGTTTTTGCCATTTTAGGGTTCTAAGATGGGTTTTCTTTTGGGGGTTTTGTTTAGATTGGTGATTTATAGCTTGGAGAAGTGATTAGTGGTTGATTTGATTAGCGTTGGACCCAAGGCAAGTGGATGAAATGATTTATTTCCATTGATCATGTTTTATACAAATGTGTAGCTCTCATTAATGATTTTCATTTCTTATGCTTTACTTCATGACATGCTTTTATTGAGATTTGAAATACACTCTTTAGTGTATCTTTCTAGTACATTGCATTCTTGAAAAGGGTATCTTGATAATACTAAGTTTTGACTTGTTTCATGTGATGGATTTCTTTGGGTTGAATGTGAATGGAATGGATGATTTGATGGAAGAATGGATGTAGTTGAATGGGGAATTTGAAGTGTTGAGAATGAAGTTTTGATTGTTTGAAATGGAGGATCTTTTAGCTCACTTTATTGCAGGGATCTGACCCTTGAAAATGAGGAGTGTTTGGAGAAAGAAGGGACCGAAAACAGCTTCAGAATTCTGTGTCCGCAGTAACGTCGGTCATCTGTCGGTCAGCCTGTCGGTTAACCGACAGCCAACCGAGGTGGACCGAAACCCTCTCGGTTCCAATTCCAGAGAGCAGATTTCCATCAGGAAATCTGTCGGTCAGCTGTCGGCTGACCGAACTCCCTAGTTCGGTCGACCGAGAGCCAACCGATAGATCTTTCGGTTCATTTTCCAGAGAGCAACAAACTTCCTGATGTGTGTAGAGCTGACAGTCAGCGTCGGTCAGCCGTCGGCTAGCCGACATCCCAGTTCGGCTGACCGACGGCCAACCGAGGAGCTGACCGACAGCAATTGTATTGTTTTCTTCTTGAAGAACCGTAGGGAACTATATTGGAGGAGAGTGAGGAATTGTAAAGAAGAAGAAATTCCATCATCATGACTGTGTTGTTTAGGTCTTTTAGATTTGTTAATGTATATAAGGCCCCGAAATGTTTTCAATTCTTAAAGAGTACCAAATGTATGTCGAACGTAACATACGGGACCCTAGTACATTGATTCAATCTTGGACTTTCAACACTTGGCCCGGAGAATATGAGAAATCCATTCATGCTTTATTTTGACCGAATTTCACTTGTACACTTTAAATCTCATGTTTTATGACTAGACTTGCCCGACAGTATTGAAATTCATGTTTTTAGCATTGTTGTTAGCCCGTGCATGCCCGACCGATACAGATATGCTTTTGTGCTTATGAGCACCCCGTCCCGTCACATGTATTTATTGGATTTGATTTCTTGTATGACTCATGAGAGTAAAACCTGGAGGCAATAGGGGGCCAGAGCTTTGTAGTGCGAGCCCATGAGCTAAAAGAGAACTTGCATACATGTATGTGTTTTGTTTGCTTGCATATAACCTATGAGTCGGCACCACTAAGCTTGGATAACCTTGTCAGTCTGATCCACTGACTTGGAGATTCCCCACTTGTCCCGCCAGCTGCAGCATGGATCCCGATACCCGGTTTATTAACCGTGGTCCCGTCCCGATACCTGGCTCGCTCCCGTGGTTCCCGATATCCGGTTCGCTACCGTGATTCCCGATACCCGGTTTACCACCGTGGTCCCGTCCCGTATTATTGTATATGCATATGTAAATGTTGTTGCACCTCCTCACTTCGGTGACCGAGGTCAACGCCCGATACTCTTGTCACTTCGGTGATAGAGGATTTAGCCTTGTGTGGTTGCCATCTTGATAGTTCCTGATCCTTGTTACCCGTACTGTTTTACATTGATCATGTCTTTTCTTAATAAAGGATGCATTAATTCTACATGTTTTAAATGAGTCCCCGATTTGGGAAATGTTTATTGTTTATCCATGTTTTAAAAGAGTTCCCGATTAGGGAAGTGTTTATTGTTTATCCATGTTTTAAAAGAGTTCCCGATTAGGGAAATGTTTATTGTTTATACATGTTTTAAATGAGTCCCCGATTTGTGAAATGCTTATTGTTTATACATGTTTTAAATGAGTCCCCGATTTGTAAAATGTATATTGTTCGTACATGCTTTAAATGAGTACCCGATTTGTAAAATGTTTATTGTTTGTACATGCTTTAAATGAGTACCCGATTTGTAAAATGTTTATTGTTTGTACACGCTTTAAATGAGTACCCGATTTGTAAAATGTTTACTGTTTGTACATGCTTTAAATGAGTACCCGATTTGTAAAATGTTTATTGTTTATACACGCTTTAAATGAGTACCCGATTTGTAAAATGTTTATTGTTTGTACATGCTTTAAATGAGTACCCGATTTGTAAAATGTACATTGTTTATACACGCTTTAAATGAGTCCCCGATTTGTAAGATGTATATTGTTCGTACACGCTTTAAATGAGTACCCGATTTGAAAGTTGTTTATTGTTTATACATGTTTTAAATGAGTTCCCGATTTGTGAAATGTTCATGTTTTATACATGCTTTAAAGGAATACATGCTTTGCCTAATATCCGTGTTTCATACCCGTTTTATATGAATACATGATTTCGTCAGATACTCATGATTTCCGATACATTTTTATTATGTACAATTTTGATCAGACAGTATGATTTGTTTCATGTTTTATCATTCAGTATGTTGTTATATCTTTTCACCCGCCTGCCAGACCGTCGTGTCTGACCCACTACTTTGGTACTCAGGTTCAGATTTCTTCACCCGAGATGAGTGCACGTATTGGCTGTGGAGCCATGAGCTTACAGGTGTTTGTTGGCTATGTCATGTCGACATTGAGCTTGACATCGGTATTACGTCACATATGGGTAGTAATCATTAGCTTGTTTTCTTGTATGGCTTCTATTAGCCTTTTCTTGGGATTTGTAATCAATACACATTGTTATTTGTAACTTGAACATATATGGGAATGTAATATCCTGTTACTGTCAGCTCTGTACTTTTATTGTGATAGTTTATTCCAGTCTGAGATGGATCAATGATAAGATGATTATATGCTTGGGTTGAGTGCGGCGCGGAATCCAATGGCCACGGACTCCGAGTCGCAACACCACGAAAGCTTCCGCTAAATATTCAGAGTGTGTTGGAATGAAATTTGTAATCCTCACACACGCGGATCTTGGGAGAAACATAACTCTCAATTCACGGACCCCGGGTTTGGGGTCGTGACACTTGCTCTTGTCATCATGTATGACGGAGAAAGGATGAGCTCAATGTGGATTTATCTTTTCATGATATTATAAGTATTCATGCTAGTTTCGTAAACTTGAAATGTGTATTTAAGTCTTGAACTGTTTTAGCATTATTTCTCATATGCATGCCTCAATTATTTATTTGCCAAACCGTCGTGTTTGATGCTTGTTATTTTGGTGTCCAGGTGCAGGAGATGTCGTGTCGCGACCCCGGACCAGGATCCGGGCCCGCGACTGCGCGGCGATGCGATTAACCAACACGTAAAACACACCGCCGCTGTTTTATTTTCCCACAGGTTTCCGTGGTGAGGATCCCAAGACACGGGTCGAGCTCACACGAATGGGTATGCGGAAGCGTGTAGCAAAACATGTCACACAATCTTAAACAAGAAGATACAAGAGACATATATATATGGAGACAAGGTATCAAAAGAGAATGTCATCGAAGCATTCCTAACATGATTAACGTTTCAATGTTTAACAAAAGTATATTAATTCAAGTTACAAAACCAAGAGAGGCCAATAAAGGCCAATACAACAATTACAATCCCACAAAATAACCCATCTAGGCGAAACGAGACTCAAGATCCCGACCGGCTGCTAGATGACGTCGTTGGGCTGCCACTCGTGTGCTGGGGGTGGCTCAACAGCCTCCTCCGGGCACTCCTCGTCACGCGTGAACTCTCCTGTACCTGACACCAAAATAACAAGCATCAAACACGACGGTTTGGCAAATAAACAATTTATGCATGAATATGAGAAATACTGCTAAAACAATTCAAGATTTAAAGACCCATGTCAAGTTTACGAAACTAGCATGAATACTTATAATATCATGAAAAGATAAATCCACATTAAGCTCATCCTTTCTCCGTATACATGATGACAAGAGCAAGCACGCACGACAAGCACGACACGAAACACGATCCCACGCCACACAAGGTAGACGGGGTATCCGGCCGCGGAACTGGACCACGAACACGCACGATGTGTAATATAATACACGACTAGTCTGCAAACAGTCCACATGTTTAAGGACCCCCAGGTAGTGGATCAAACTAGAAGGGCAATCCAAGCTCAATGGTATTCACTTATATCATGAATGCACAAAACACGGCAATACACGTTCGAGAACACGATAAAACAAGAGGGAGATCATTTATAAAACACAACACGACGAGACTAGCAAAATAGCATAATATTAATGCTTAGCAAACTTAAGAAATGATTCCCTTTTTTATTCTTGAAACACAATTCTTGAAACACGTCTTAAATACAAGCTTATACTTGAAAAATCAAACAAGAACATGAGGATGCATGAAGCATCAAAACAAGAGTCCAAACATAAATCTATCAAGCATAGGCTAAGACCAAATCTTTGACCCTTGTGGACTTGGAAACCCAAACGTCGAAACTCTATATAACTTGGTGTCCCCGAAGGTAAGGTACATTTAGGAATTTCAAGTGCACAATGTCAAATGAAGGTCTAAGGCATAGTCTAGTTTTCATTCCCGCAAAATTTCTTCAAAAACAGTTCTTTTAATAACTGTCGGTTAACCCTCGGTCACCTGTCGGTCAACCGACGTAAAACTGTCGGTCGACCGATGGATGACCGACAGGATCCAGCCCAGAATGCTGCTCTCTGGAATTTGAACCGACAGATCCTCGGTTGGCTGTCGGTCGAACTATCGGTTGACACACAGCGAACCGACAGATGACCTGACAAGAATGTTGCTCTCTGGAATTTGAACCGACAGATCCTCGGTTGGCTGTCGGTCGACCTGTTGGTTGACCGACAGCGAACCGACAGATGACCTGACAAGAATGTTGCTCTCTGGAATTTGAACCGACAGGTCTCGGCTGGTGTCGGTCGACCGAAAGCTGACCGACAGGCACGGGCAGTGCATTCTGTTCAGATTTTTCACAACTTCCTTCCCTCCTTCACTTCCACACTTTCACCACCTGCACTCCCCAAGCCTACATGCTTTCTAAGGGATGATTTCATACATTTTCAAGGCATTCCATCCACAATTAATCCATTCATTCCAAAGAGAAACATCAAGGCATTTCCAAATACAAATTCATAAAACTTACAAAACCCACTTGATTCTAAGAACTTGGAAAAGTCATTAACCACAACACAAGTAGAGGAACTCAACCCATGATTTAAGAGAACATAAACATAACATACATTCATGGGTTTAAGCATAAAAATCATGTCTTAATGGAAGAAATGAAACCACAATACAATGTACATGAAAAACCTATAAAGTTTACTTGCCTCTAACCAAAGCCAAGCAAAAACTCCACTAAATCCAATAAGAATGGAAGCTCCACGAAATCTACACAAAATCCCCAAAAGAAAGCACACAAAAATCACCATTTTGGCCACTACAAACCCCCATTTCGAAAATGGGTTTGAAATCATGATAAACAAGCTCTTGGTGAGCTAAAGAACGTCAAATGAAAAGATGGGTCCAAGCTCTAACCTTTTGCTCACCAAACAAGAAGAATGGAGGTTGAAGATGATGAATAGTGAAATGGGTTTGGCTCTAAAACGTGTCCAATCGAAGCTTGCGAAGAGAGGAAGAGAATGGCGAAGTTGAGTCGGAGAATGGAGCCTTCTTGCTAGATGATCCAAGGGAAAAGACCAAGAGAAAAAGCTTTCTCTCCTCTCCACTCTAGGTCAAGACCGGTGCAGGAAAATGGGGAAGAAGAATGAGGAGAGAGAGTAAGAGACTATAAATAGTGTCTGGAAGTGGGTCCCCCAAGCAGTTGAACTAGAAACGCTTGTAACATGGTCTTGTGGAGCCCGGATGGAAACGACGAAGAAGGACAAAACGATTGTCGAAAAATCTAGTTTCGGAAAAGTATAATTTTGACATAGTTTCACGACTTCGAAAATTGTGCCTAGATTTAGCATGAATAGTCAAATTTACCCTTATTGGGCCAAAACTTGGGTTTCTGGGCCTCAAATGCATGAAAGTTAAAAACGAAAGTTGTCACAAATAATAAAACCATTCAAGAGAAATAAAAACCACAACCATAACAAAGATCTAGGACAAGAACCCATTCTTACTCGTGTACTCAGGGCGTCCCTGAGCGTGTCTGACTCATACTAAACGTCCTCAAAATCCCCAAAACTATAATCCAGACTAAGTCTAATCACATTCTAACCCAACTAGTACTAAGACTTACTTAAGACTAAACGCTTACTTAATTAGCACTAATCGAGTTGGTCTGGGTTGGGGTCTAACATGTCGCGCTTGACGAGGAGTGCCTGGAGGAGGCTTTTGAGCCACCCCCAGCACATGAGTGGCATCCCAACGACGTCATCTAGACGCCGAGCGGGATCTTGACTTCGCGTTCACCTAGTTGGGATATTCTTTTTGGGATCTTTTGTTGTATTGGCCTTTGTTGGCCTCTCTTGGTTATGTAACTTGAACTAATGTACTTTTGTCTAACTATGAAACTTTAATCATGATAGGGATGTGTTGATGACATTCTCTTTTGGTACCTAGTCTTGATATTAAAATTTCTCTTGCATCTTGTTGTTAAAGAATTGTGTGATTTGTTTTGCTACACGCTTCCGCATACCTATTCGTGTGAGCTCAACCCGTGTCTTGGGATCCTCACCGCGGAAACCTGTGGGAAAAACAGGCGGTATGTCTTATGTTAATTAATCATATCGCCGTGTCGTGTCCCATGTCTCGGTCCAGGGTCGCGACAAGAAGCAAGAAGAAGAAGAAAAACCCTAGATTGGGTTAGGGCTTTGAGCTGGAACAAGAGGAAGAAGAAGAAAAGTTCTCTTTTTATAATAAGTGGAGGTGGGCTCCACCACTAGCAATTCTTGTTTAGCTGAAATCATGGCTTTCGGGACTTCGAATGAGTTCGATGAAGAAGAGAAAGATGACCGTCGAAAAATCTAATATCTAAAGTATATATTTCAAGGGTTTTGGAGACGTCGATTTTTTATCCATACTTGGTGTAAAAAGACTGTTTTGCCCTTGATGTTAGGAAAGTCAGGTTTCGGACGGGAACGAAACCATCACGAAAGTTGTAGAGATTAACGAGATAAATCAAACGAAGTCGAAACACCAATTATTGGAATCTCTAATAATCCCCCATGTCCACTCAAAGTCATTAAAAGAACCCCCAAAGGGTCTCGCTAATTCAAGAGGGCACTCAAAACTTCCCGAAGCTATTTAAAAGCTATTCTAATCCCAACTTAACCAAAATCCACTAATTCTTGCTTAAAACTAACACACAACTTAATTAGTCCTAATCAAGGTCACTTTGGTCGGGGTCTTACATCCTCCACCCCTTAGGGCATTTGTCCTCCAAATCAAAAATACAACTTACCTCAGGTAATAAATGTGGATACTTCTTCTGGACTTGATCTCGTAATTCCCACGTTGCTTCTTCTAGTCCATGGTTTTCCCAAAGCGCTTTCACCCAGTGAATAGTCCGTGTTCTCAATTCTTGTTCCTTTGTATCAATGATATGGATAGGCTTCTCAACATATGTAGCATCTTCTCGGATTGTTGACACCAAAAAATTCACTATGTCTCCTCAACATCAAGAAGCCACATGAAGCTTCATCCTGCTAAAAACAGGCAAAGCTGCTTCAAGCATCAGATCTTGTCAAAATCAAACAAAAACTGCAAGAGCCTTCAAGACAGCCAAAAGAGAGGCACACATGAAGTTTCAGGCCATTCCAACATAATTTAGCCTAACTTCACTCCTCCGACAGCTAAACAGGCATTCCCGGAGGCGACAGCGTCGAAGACATCAAAACTTCGATCAGAGCCTACGGATGGTTCCAAAATACCTCCAAAAGGCTCCTTACCAAATTTTAAGTCAAACCGACAACGTTTGACCCTTCATCAACGCTCAAGCAGCAAAATCAAGTCTCTCGGCAACGAGAACCACCGAGGCCATCACTCATCAAACAAAGTATATCAGTGGCTTCAACATGCTTCCAAAGGACTGCACGTCGAATTCCAGGTCATTCCGACAACGTTTGACCAGACTTCGATGCTCCGAAAGAAAATCGGGCCTACCGGCGGCAGAGTTTCCCGAGATCATGACATCCAAATTGGAGCTAATGGATCATCTCTACGTGACTCCAATTGGCTCATTGTCAAATTGCAAGTCAATCGGACATCGGTTGACCATATATCAAAGCTCGACATCTTCCTCACAATAAAATCAAGTCTAGCATCAACGGGACCCCAAACGGCTTCAAAACTCAAATAAAAGCCCATGGTTGGTCCTATCCACTGCTCAAGAGGCTTCACCTCAAATTTCAGGTCATTCCGACATCGTTTGACCTAGTTTTGACTCTTGACGGAAAATCGGCTACAAAGTCTTCAGCTTTTCCAAAAAATGGGAAATTTTGTGCTCCGGTTTTGCGCGGATTCTCGTCAAGGTTTCTCCAAGAAAATCAAGTTAATAATTGAGGAAAAATGTCTAGAAAAATACAGAAGAAAAAGGGAACGAAAAAGACGAAGAATCGGCCGAAAAACGAAGCGGCGACCAAAGGGGATAAAACCCCCATGGTCGCCGGTGACCTTGGCCCAAGCCCGCCGGCGACCCTGGGTGCATGGTCGCCGGGGACCCTGGAAATCCGGGTCACCGGATTTTCAGCCAGATGGCCCGTTTTCCGATCCTTTTCGCGTTTCGAGAGTTCCTGCCTCTGTGATTTTCTGAAAATCCAGTTCTTGATGCTTGGAAATGACTGATCTTTGCCAACATCTTGAATCCGCCGTCAAGAGCATGAAATCATCACTGATCGCTCCAAGATCGCCAACTGGCTGACCAAGAAAGTACACTTTCTGTCCGACCAATCGAGAAATCAACAAGACAGATGTCACCGGCCCACCAACATCAATCAATGTCTGAAATTGCATCACAATCCGACATCAAACAACATGTGGATCCATCGGCGATCGTCACAAGAAGAATCCCAAAAAACGCAGCGCGGCCCGCGACTCTTCAAATGCCCCGGCAATCACTTAATGTTGTTAATTGACCCGTTTTATGACAACTGAATGCGGTCATTAACTCATTATTTTGGACGGCACAATCAGATTCAAGGAAAAATGAGTTACAAGTCCAAGTAATCATGGCATTAAAACCATGAAACTCCCCTCATCATGGAGATTAAAGGCGATTAAATGCCCATCATTCTCCATCGACCAATCATAAGCCAAGAAAAAGGAGTTAGAAAATCAAGAAATAAAAACTTGTAACTCCTCCCATCATGGAGCATCAATGCCATCAATTCTCTCATCATGGCCATCAATGCCCATAAACCACCTCATGGCTACCAAGAGCCTATAAAAGGAGGTCCATTCCAAAGAGAGAGACACTTGCATACTTGCACTGGCACACCTACCAAGACACACATCCGGAGTTTGGAAAATCCCAGAGAAATCCTGACGAAGTCCTGCTACTCTACTGCAAGGAACACCACAAGGTGATCAAAGTCCCTTGGGGGGCCAACCCCCCTAAGGTCCTTTTCTTCTATCCAACGTGGCCTAAACGTGGATTTTCAACCCGTTTACTTGGTTTTTTATTGGACATAGGACCTCCCCTTTGTCTGTCTTCTAAAAAACTGAGGTCCAAGCCAAGTCGAAGAATCAAAGCATCAAGCGTTCTCATTTGAAGGACGATGGCGAAGTCCATACATGACTTACGACCGTCGATCTGAACGTGTCCCCACAATCTCCGGAGAAGTTAGATCCATTTTCTTTCTTTTCTATTGTAATTTGTATTTTTTAAAGAGAAAAAAAATCACAATTCTCGTCTTTCATTTTTGATGAGATTTGTAAATCGCCTTTCACGGCAAACAAACAAAAAATCGCCTTTCACGGCAAAATCGTCTTTCACAGCAAACAAACAAAAAATCGCCTCTTACGGCATTCTCAAAATCTTGTCTCTTTTCTCAAATATTTATGCAATTTGAAAAGTTGGAAAGAATGATTGATTTCCTTTCTACTTGTGAAGGTGAATCTCCAGATCGTCACCACTTCAAATTCCGAGTAGAACAGAAAATCTGGTATACCCGTTTGCATCCTTAAAAAAAAAAAAAAAAACATGAGATGGGATTTCATTCACTCTTTCTCATTCAAAAAAGAATCTGATTTCTCTTTCTTGGATTTAACTTTGAGAAACTTTGATCCTCTCCTCTTCGAACTTGATAGCTCACAGAAATGTTTACAGCTATTGTTCATATCGGGGAATGGGCCATCTTTTCTCTTTGATGAGTCCGATAGGGGTTTTCAAAAAAAATATATCATTTCAAAAAAAAATCATTTCTCTTTCTTTTGGATTCAAATTTGAGAAACTTTGGTTTTTCCCTTTTGGATTTAGCGCTCGTAGAAATGTTTGAGCTTATGTTCGGATTGGAACACCATTCGTTCTCTTTGATGAGTTCATTAGAAATCTTTCAAAAAAAAAAAAAAAACACTAAGGTTGCACCAATTGCGTTCTTTGACCAAAGTGGATCTAAGAAAAGCCTTGTCTAGAGTGTGGAGGCAGCTAGACTGTTCGAGGCAAGGGTCCTTCAAACGAGTTTATTAAGTAATCCTACCCTTACCTGGGGGCTGATTTATCTACTAAGGTTTCATAAGATCGAATTGGAAAGCTATGTACACCTTTCAAAAAAAATCTTCAAAAAAAAAAACCTTTCAAAAAAAAAAAAAACTTCCGTTACTTTGAGTCCAGAATTGAGAAATCTTGGTTCTTTCCCTTTTGGATTCAGTGCTCGCAGAAATGTTGAGCGTTTGTTAGGATTGGAACACCATTTGCTCTCTTTGATGAATTCAATCTTGACCCTTCAAAAAAAAAAAAAAAAAAACTTATGTTATTATTGGATTCACATCTGAGAAATTCTGGTTCCTTCCCTTTTGGACTTAGTGCTCACAGAAATGTTTGAGCTTATGTTCGGATTGGAATACCACTTGCTCTCTTTTATGAACCCAATTTTGACTTTTCAAAAAGAAATCCCATCTCGTGTCCTTTCCAATGATGCGATTTGCAATATTTGTGCCTAGCGGTGCTAGTACGCCCTTTTGGGTCTACTGTATTCGCGACCGACACATTTGTATCTCCAGCCTTATATCATTTTACCTCGAGTGAGCCTTGTTTTTCGGTAATTTGAATTAAGGTCTACAATTGCTTCTAGCAGTATTGGAACGCTCACCCTGAGCCTACCATAGTTGCATTTAGAACAATTGTACCTCCTATGGCTTTTTGCCTTCTTCATCTTGCTTGGGCTGGGCCATGTCCCCTCGAGCGATTTGAAAAGACAAAACCATAATTGTTCTCCATTTATGATCACCATATTCTTGTGCTTACTAATGGATGTGGTCTTGTTTCAGAAGTTTTCCAAACTAACAATGGCAGCTTCATTGACCATCACTTTTGATGAGAACAAGTACCAGCTTATGCTTCAAGACAAGCAAAACAAGCACACTCATAAGCACCCTGCCAGTTGCCGAAGCGTCATCTCCCTCGACAACTGTCAAAACACCGGGTCAACCTCAACTCCCCGGAGCATCATCTTCGAGTCGCTGGGACCATTCCCACTCCCCCAGAAGAAACTGTACTTGCCAAGAAGTAGAAAATCGCCCCACAACGTGTCACTAACATGGCACCAAGGGCGAACGCAAATAAGTCTGCAGCCCGTGGCACTCCCACGAAACCTCAACCTACAAGAAACTAGGTCTGCCCCAAGACCTGGTCCCCGAGACCTTTACCAAAACAACGGAGGTCCCAAACATCTACAAAGCCAGCATACTTGGCCCCTCTCAAGGAGAACTGGTTCTACCCTCTCTCTTATATGAAAGAGGAGAAATCTATTTTCCGCCAAACAAACAAACAAATCCAGCATGAGCGGGCTTGCTCGTACAAGCCCAAAATCAAATCCTGCATCGTTAGGCCTCCGCAAAAACCCGCTGAAGCCTACACTCCTACGAATCGACCCTTCATCTCAACAGGGGCCGAGCTCACAAAATTCAAAGCCTCACTGTGACAGGCTAAGGACCGCGTCCGGATCCTGTCCATGCCTTGCTTCAAAGAAGACAAGTTCGGTTGCTGTGCACGGGGGACTACATCCTTCATTTCCAGAGCCCAGCCAGAGCTGACTGAAGCTCAAATTGCTCGTCGTATACGTCGCCGCTTGGCATATCGACAAAAGAGACTAGAGAAGCAAAGAACTCAGCATTCTACCCTCCAGGTCTCTAAAAGTTGGGTCGAAAAAGAAAGACCCGACCAAGTTGTTGCTGTCCATATGGTTGGCAAAACTAGAAGACGCCAGAAGTCAGCAACCAAAATTCGTGTCAGACGTCCAGTGACTCGCTGTATCTCCCGGACACGAACACATCTGGAAGAATCCTCCACTTCTTCAAGACAAGGACACCGGAGTAATCACTCCTCGGACTTTTCATCCAAAAAAATCAGCCCCAGCTCGTTCACCAGAATGATTTCTTCATTCGAATCCCGAGGAATGAACGTCCTGGCTACAAGTTCTAAGCAGCCTCCACCACATGATGACGTAACCGCACGCATCCAACAGTTGGAGCAAGGACAACAGAGAATTGAGGCTCTAATGGAAAATCTTCTTCTCGCTTTTCAGCGTCCACCTAACAATGAAGCCCCTCCAAATCATCAAGATGATGAGGCCAATGCAGAAAACAATGAGTCACGCGCCCTGTAAGGTCTGTGACCTTATTGGGTCGGTTGAGCCCAATAGTAGGCCCATTGACCCATTTATTTAGCTATTATTATAATTAATTGTATTTTAGATATTTAAGTGGGTTTAGGTCATGAGCGAACTTCTTTTAATGTTAGATTAGCGTCTACGAAGTTTCATGTCACGTCCCCCCGAACCCGATTAGAGAAATAACCGGATCCGGGGAGTGAAATTTAGGACTAATTAAAATTTTTGTCCTTTAGGCCCAAGGATCGTAGGTCCGCTATGAGGATATAATGTTTCAAGCCTCAAGTATAATAAGAATTGCGGAATTCATACAATCTTAAGCACATGAAATATCAACAATGGCCAATAAATCTCATTTAATGTTAAGTTTCAAAGGAATGAAAATAAAACTACACAAAGTATTAAATTATTACAATAGCCAACCCAATAATCAAGGCCATTAAAGGCCATTAAAAACAATAGAAAGAAGTCAATAGTATAGAAGGTCCAACGATAACTAAAGAAAGAATAAATGAAAATCTAATGAAGTCCCCCATGAATCTCTCTCGTGCCAGGATCGATGACGCTACTCTACGTCATTGGCACGCCACTCCCATTCCTCCTCAGCTGGTTGGAGATCCTCTGGGATCTCCTCACCTGCCTGCTCCTCATAGGAGTCACCTGGGGTGTCTGCACACCAAGGAACAGAGTCAACGACATGTTGAGCAATAGATAAGCAAAGTATAACCAGGCATAGCATGCATCAAGTATAGAATAATGACAAGTACATAATCATATGAATACAAGAAAAACGAAGCTAGGCATAAAGCAAGAATAATAACCATCAGAAGCAATAACGAGAATCCTAACATCATCTAACAATAACCACTATACAAATAGTGCAATGTAAGAAACAAGAGGGAGACTCCGAGGATGTCCAAGCCACCTCCCGGGGTATCAGTAACAATCTAGACCAGACTATTGATACCAAAGTCCTGCTCCAGTGGGATCTTAGCTCCCGGTCCTGGGAATAGCAGCACGGTACAAGCCCGCTCCCAGCTATTCAAACCCATGGACGCCGTCCAAAGCCGACTGCCCACCCCAATGTCCAAGTAACCGGCCCATCAATAAACCCCCAATCTGCAGATGGCCATGATATGCAATAAAACAAAGTGGTGTTGACACAAGAATAGACCAAGACAAGCAAGTCTGGCTAGCTCAATGCACACGACATGATCATAGGGATTATTATCTCATTCAAAGACAATACAAGACGAGTCAAACACGTGATAATCCCTTCCATACTAGCCAGTCCTGTTTATCAATACATGACACAGGGTTCCTACGATACATTCTAAGTCAGGTCCATATCCTAATTCTATAAGAATTTGTGTTTCATACAAGGAATAATATCAACGGATAGAATTCACAAGTCAAGGGGGAATTACAATCCAACCTAAGCAAGTGGTGTCATCCCTGTATTCCACATGTTCTAGCGAAATACGTGTGGAAATTGAATCAACGATGCTTCTAGGAAAATTCCTTGGTGTACAATCATGTTAAGCATCTAATGAAACAACTCCATACGCATTCGGTTAAACCATGTGCATTACACGAATACCTAGACAACCCATCGAAGCACACCAAGCCACGTGCTACGATTTTAACCCCATTAATGGTCAAATGAGAGTGGGTGCATGGTTTCCAACATCTAAGGCCCAAACCTAAGTCATTAGTCTCATTTACAATAAAACATGAGCTAAAATAGTAATCTGCATATTTACATCACTTCCCGACCTCTGATCGTGATGAAACTAGAGCCATTGGATTCTACATCTCGAGAGCTTTCCAACGGTATATTACATGTAGAAATCCAACGAACGGATTAAAAGTTATGTGTCTCCGAAGTTCGCCTATGCTATAAAAAAAAGCAGTCCAATCGATCGGACAAAAAAGTCCGATCGATCGGTCTGAATTCAGCCACATTTAGTAACAGTACCGATCGATCGGACTGTAGGTCTGATCGATCGGAACTGCAACCTGAACCCTGAAAATGTCCGAAAAATGGTTTTTCTTGCCCTTTTTCCTCCGGCCAATCCATGGCTAACTTGCACAAAATGAGCCACCATGCTCCCCAATCATCACATTCATCATTTCCATCATCTCCAACAAATTAAACTCAACCTATAACTACCAATTACAATCTTTTATTTAACCCAAAACCCTCAAAAACCCAATCTAGCATATAATCCCAATCAATAACAAACAGGCTTGGAATTAAGGTAATCTAACAAGAAAACATAGCCAATCAATAAAGAAAATACACACATGATCCATTATACAATGCAAATCTACTTGCCCCAACCACGAAGAAGATTGGAAATTGAGGAAAACTTGAGGAGAAACCTTCTACCGCGAAAACCACCAATCTAACCCGCTCAAAAGCAATGTAATACGCAAAGAAGAAAGAAGGAAAGGAAAAAGATCACGAACAACCTAAATCTAACCAAAAGAGAAGGTGATTGAAAAGATGAGGTTAAGTGAAACCTTACCAAACTAAGATCAATGGAAAGAGGAGATCGAGAGGATGCAAGTGAGCGGTCCGGATCTCCGAGATGATCTCTTCTTGAGGGAGTACTGGGCTTGAGAAGATGAGAGGAAGAAGAAAGGCCGCTGTAGCTTGTTCGTTGTAGAGACGAATAAAGAACTAGGGTTAATCCCTGCTTAAGAAGAGAGGGATGAGGAAAGGACTGATTTGCCCTTAAGTGGGTCCGGTGAAGAAATGGACCACTTGAAGGGTTTGCAATCGTCAGATCGCGATGAGCCAAGAGACAAAAACGATCAACGCGACGAGACCTTTCCAATGAACCCAAAAGTCACGGCGATTGGAATTTTCGAAAAAACACTCAATTTTTCCCAAATAGCAAACTACTCCTCTTGCTAGGGTCCAACGCACTCGGAATCGTACGAAACTTCGCAAAAACTAATCTAACATTAAAAGAAGTTCGCTCATGACCTAAACCCACTTAAATATCTAAAATACAATTAATTATAATAATAGCTAAATAAATGGGTCAATGGGCCTACTATTGGGCCCAACCGACCCAATAAGGTCGCAGACCTTACAACTCTTACCTCTAAAAAGAACATTTGGTCCCTTAAATGCCTAAACATACCTCATCAGGAAAGAGATAAGGATACGCCTTTTGCATCTGGTCCTTCAGCTCCCACGTAGCTTCCTCCGTACTATGATGCTCCCACTGTACCTTAACCCACTGGATGGTCTTGGTACGTAGCACTACTTCCTTGGTGTCAATGATCTGTGTCGGACGCTCCACATAGGTTGGAAATTGGGGAAAACTTGAGGAGAAACCTTCTACCGCGAAAACCACCAATCTAACCCGCTCAAAAGCAATCTAATATGCAAAGAAGAAAGAAGGGAAGGAAAAAGATCACGAACAACCTAAATCTAACCAAAAGAGAAGGTGATTGAAAAGATGAGGTTAAGTGAAACCTTACCAAACTAAGATCAATGGAAAGAGGAGATCGAGAGGATGCAAGTGAGCGGTCCGTATCTTCGAGATGATCTCTTCTTGAGGGAGTACTGGGCTTGAGAAGATGAGAGGAAGAAGAAAGGCTGCTGTAGCTTGTTCGTTACAGAGACGAATAAAGAACTAGGGTTAATCCCTGCTTAAGAAGAGAGGGATGAGGAAAGGACTGATTTGCCCTTAAGTGGGTCCGGTGAAGAAATAGACCATTTGAAGGGTTTGCAATCGTCAGATCGCGATGAGCCAAGAGACAAAAATGATCAGCGCGACGAGACATTTCCAATGAACCCAAAAGTCAAGGTGATTGGAATTTTCGAAAAAACACTCGATTTTCCCCAAATAGCAAACTACTCCCCTTGCTAGGGTCAAACGCACTCGGAATCGCACGAAACTTCGCAGAAACTAATCTAACATTAAAAGAAGTTCGCTCATGACCTAAACCCACTTAAATATCTAAAATACAATTAATTATAATAATAGCTAAATAAATGGGTCCATGGGCCTACTATTGGGCCCAATCGACCCAATAAGGTCGTAAACCTTACACGCCCTTACCAAAAAGGACGTTGACGATATCCTCACAAAAGTAAAAGAAGAGGATACACTGAAGGAACACGGATCAAGCCACCCTATGGGATAGACTCGGTTCCGTTCCCTGCAAAATTGAAACAACCTACTCTCCAGACATATACTGGGAAAGGTTCGGCCAGACAGCATGTCATCCACTTCAAGATCCCGACGGGAGCTATCGCGGATCAAGATGCCATCAAGATCCGTCTCTTTGCAAGTACCCTAAAAGGTACGGCCTTTGATTCGTACTCCACTCTGCCAGAGAACTCCATCCAAAGCTGGGCCATGCTGGAGACACGCTTCCTGACCCACTTCCAAGGTGAGGACCATCCTTTTACTATGGCTTAGCTCTGTAGCCTAAAATAGGGAGAGAATGAGTCAACATACGACTTCATTCACAAATGGAAGGCAATGGTGTACAAATGCTCAGATGTACTGCCGCAAGCGTCACTAGTTGACATCTGCCATAACAACATGAGAGCAAGAATCCACTCCATGATCATCGGCAACAAATCAAAGAACCTGGGAGAACTCCTCGAATCTTCCATGGAAGCTGAAATGGTGATCAAAGACCTCAACAGTCAGAAATCATCAAAGAAAGAACCAACCGTCATTACAACCTCAAAACAAAAGAAAAAGGAGGTTCTCAACGTGCAGACCAAGTCAGCTACTCAACAGCCAAAGAAAGCCGAAAATAAAGCTACAGGTAAAAGACCTGAACTCTCTAATGCCTTCAAAGAACGTGTAGATAAGAAACACCCATTCGATGAAGATATTGAAGAAATCTTTGAGGCTTTCTTAGCAAATGGCAAACTCACCTTGCCCGAGCCTAAAAGACCGGGAGATGTTGGCAAAACCAATGATCCCCTGTACTGTCCATACCACTAGATGAGCTCGCATCTCTTAATTAATGCTTCGTTGTGAGAGAAAGGATCAACAAGATGTGGAAAAACGGAGTCATTACCTTCGACAAAAACTACGGGTCTGCCTCCGTTAACATGGTGTCATGCAGGCAAACTTCAAATTCACCGAAGGAGAAGATCACTACTTCATTCAAGGTGATAAAACTGGCTCGAGCGTCCCAAGAGTTGGTTCCTTATCCAACACCAGATGGACAACCCATATGGGTGCATCTCGATCTCCTAGAAGATCAAAATTGGGAGATCGCCAAAACGAAGTCGACCGCTCAACAGCGAAGGCAAGCCAAGAGACAACTCCGCAAGCTCAAACAGCAGCAGAAGTCTCAACCAAAATAAGAAGTCCTTGAAAAGGCAGAAACCTCTTCCACTGCTTCACTAGGGGTGACGGAAGAATCCCTTCCCAAAGCTTCAAAGGCAGTATCAAAATTCACCCTTGATGATTTCATGCCACCTCATTACAAAAATGAAACTACGCAGGGGGCATCATACTCCTGCAATTCAGTAATTGGATTCTCCATGGATGGATACGAGTCCAGTGATACTGCCAGTGAAACCGATGAGTGGGAGGAATCCCTTGAAACAGGAGAATACCTCTCCGATGAAGAATGGATTCCCGAGTCTCACCTTATGCCAGTAATCTGGTATAACCCACTACAGCCACAAGGATCCTGGTCCGATGATGAAGTAGACCAAGGGGATATTCAAGAAAATGCTGTTGACCTGGCACCAGCAGAAGCTCCAGAGGAACCCAACATTGGCGAACCACAAGGAGCAGATGACGAAGAAGATTTGGCTCCTATGCCTGATCTTGAAGAATATGCAAGAATCCTGCAACATCTTGCCATAGAGCAGGAGCAGGATCGCGTCAATAATATTCGTCATGATCCAGAACCAGAAGTCCCTGAAAATCAACGAGAACTTTCTCCTTCAACTCCTGAAAATGGAGAAAACTGCTGGATCGATGATCCTCTTACATCTGAGGATGAGTCCGATTCCCAACAGTCTACACTGGGGGCATCTCCTATCGGAATGACCTGTAATGTGAGAGCTCAGGATGATAGTGCCTCTGAAGCTTCCAAAGACACGTACTCCCCAACTGATAGTATATCTTCCGGAGCTACATCTTCTCAGGTGACTTCCACTGAGATATCATCTTCTCAGCCTTCGTTTCCTGAAACTGTGACATCGGAACTCAAGCCTCTTCCTATTGATCATCCAAAAGAAGCTCCTACCAATGAAGTTTTCTTCAATGAAAATCCGGTCGACTGGTCCCAGATACCCGATCTCATAGACGATGTCCGGATCTATAAATTACTCAACAAAGAAGAGAAGTTGCTGGATGCTGTTCAGGACCTGTTCCCGGAAAATGCTCCGTGCAACACAATCACTGAAGACGGCAATGCTGCTACAGAGACGTCTTCAACAAATGACAAGGATCAACCCTTTGATCTCGAGAGTGATCTTCCAAAAGAAGACCCTTCTCTAGAAGCCCTTGAAGTTGGTAGAGGTACCCGCTCTAGCCGGGATTACCACAAAAATTACAACCAACCTTCTTCTTCTTATGTAAATCCTTCGAGAAAGCAAGTTGTAAATACCCCAAGTGGCAACAATAATGAAAATGCAGGCCCGAAAGAGGCTTTCAAGTACGACTTGATTGAGCACTTCAAACACATACCTGCACGATTGCACATCTTTGACTTATTATGAATGTCTCCACAAACTCGTGATAGTCTCATTTCAGAATTACAAAGGCTGAATGCGGATGTCGACAAACATGCCCCACAAGTCCTACAAATTGAAATGGACTATAAGGTCCAAAAAATCAAATACTTCCTCAAAGGGAGAAAATAAGAAGACTGAGGGACCAACCATTGAATGCCTTTCTGTTAAAAAGGCAGTAAGTGCAACAATTGCCTTCGATAAGGATGATCTCCTGCTAGGCGAGACTAAGCACAACCGACCCTTGTAATTCACAGGGTACGTCAAAGAGATGCCAGTACACAGTCCAGATCGACCTGGGTTCTGCACTTAACCTCATCTCTACTTCGGCACTCGAAGAGCTGGGCATCCCACCTAGTAAGCTGAGTCACACGTCTGTATCCATCTTCGAATATGACGGGAGAGCTCAAAGGCCTATCGGCAAAATCAGGTTCAAATTGCAAATCGGTGATCTTATTTCTAAAGTCACTATATATGCAATAAAGACCCCTTCATGCTACAATATCCTTCTTGGACACCCCTGGATACATGAGAATGGTGTTGTCCCTTCAACTCTACATCAGTACATCAAGTTCGTTGGCAATGACGGTTCGATACATCGAGTGTTTATAGACAAAACGCCCTTCAAAGGCAGAGACGTCCATTTTGCAGATGCTCAAATGTATAAAGATGGAAAAGAAGAACAGGAAGAAGAAACAGCACCCCTTGCCGAAAATCTTCAGAAAGATAAGGGCAAGGCTCCTCAGCAATCATCGGAAGAAAACAAACCTTCCACCAAACTCAAAGTAAGCAATCAAGCTCCCTTCGTGGTCTCCTTCAAATCTTTAAAGCCTTTGGTAATCACCACCAAAGCAAAGAAGACAAAACAAAAGGCTGGGGGCAAGTTCGCTGTCTCTTTTATGTCTATTATGCATGACACAGATTTGGACTCAGAGCCAAAAGATGACACAGCGTCAAGCCAAGCTGATACTCAGCAAGTTTAGCCCGCTCTCACTCCATTGGAGACACCTGCTGACATAGAAGATCCTACGTCTGCTTCCTTCGCCATTCCCGCAACTTCGGCACAAGAAAAAATAATCTTCTTGCACAGATCGGGAGTTTCTCCACCAAAGTCCCCGCTTGAACCTTTCCAAAATGAAGGTATGCCTCAACTATCCCTATATAGTCCAATGGCACAAGCTATTATAAAGAACATAGGCTACGACGCTCAGAATCCGACTGGTTTGGGAGGTGACCGTGGTATTCTCACACCATTGGAACCCACCCTGACCAAAAGTCAACCGGAAGATTCGAAACTCCACCGCCATAAAGGCAAGTCTTCATACGGGTTGGGGTATGATCCTACCACTCCTATGAGACAGTTGACACAAAGGCTGCAAAGTCGTTTTACCGACCAAGCCTCAACATCTCATGTCCATGAAGACATTGATCTCCATGGATATCTCTTTGAGGAGTCACCCGTCAAGGATCCAGGAAGCTCTTCCAATTCGTATGATTTCTCTGACAATGAAGAGGAATTGCCCGATGACACAGACGCGAGGTTTTCTAACCCAGAAGAACCATCATCTCCAAAAGAAGTACCCTACTTTAACCCAATTCCAACAAGTGATTGGGACCATCTCATTGCAAGTCTTGAGAATTGTACCGATCAAGAAGACCTATGGACTGAAACAGAGCCTTGGTCTATAAATGCTTCCGAAGGTCTTGTTGAGTTGGAAGCCTCCGAAAATATTGTGGAGGAACCACCTTCAAACCTTCCGACAGAAGATCCTGTTCAAAAGATAGACTTGGGAACACCTGATAACCCACGTCCTGTATTCATAAGCAAGAATATAAAGGACGATGAGTTACCCGAGTATATCTCTCTTCTTCGCGAGTTCGTTGATTGTTTTGCATGGTCTTATGCTGAAATGCCCGGCTTAGATCCCAAAATAGCAGTCCACAAACTCAACTTGCAAAAAGAAATCAAGCCTGTCAAATAAGGCCAAAGAAGATTCCGTCCCGACGTGATGGACAAAATTGAACAAGAAGTTCAGAAACTCAAAAACGTGGCTTCATCCGCGAGGAACGACATCCTGAATGGTTGGCCAATATCGTCCCCGTGACAAAGAAAAATGGGCAGATAAGGGTCTGTATCGACTACAGGGACTTGAATAATGCATACCCTAAAGATGAATTCCCACTCCCCATATTAGAGGTGATGATTGACAACACCTGTGGGTTTGAGCGAATGACATTCATGGATGGATTCTCTGGCTACGATCAGATAAAGATGCTGTTAGATTGTATGGACTCAATCCATCAGTTGATGTGATAAATTGATTAATTTCTTTATTTAACAATAAAACCATGCTTTACTTTTATGAGATAAATGTTATTTCATTACTTTATGCACATGACCAATACATATGACATAATGGTTCATGAGTTGAACCGGGTCCCATTAGAATATTAGATGTGATATATTTGTATGAATGAAATCCACACACGGGAGACATATGTCACAAATCTTATACTTAAATAGCTTCACAACTAGTGATGAGACTGGGCATCTCATTTGATAAGGTTGCAGTACTTTGATCACTATGAGATAGTGTGATTTGTCTCGATCATCAGAATGGAAGATTTTGGATCATGGTGCTGGTACATTGGATGTATTGAAAGACCATGAGAAGCACCTTATAGAATTTCCATCTCAATAATAAGGTATGCTCTCATAATTCCTTAGCAATAGACTTTCAATCCTGAGACATTGATGAACTCAAATTTCTATCTATTCATTTGCTTTGAGTCACCAATGAGTGAGGCCAACTGTAGGTCAACACCTCGGTGTCTTGGGTATGTGGTAGTAGGACTGTGGGAACATTAAATGTTCAAGATGGAATCTATCTTTATTATCCCCTTGTGCCAATTAATGGATTTATCATTACTAAGTGTGCACCCATCTCGATTAAGAGTTAATTGGATGGTACTGATGATCACTGTGATTAATTGAGGCTCAAGGATAATAAGATGTAGAACTAAGATTGGGAGAGGTAGATTTATTCTAATTGATCCATGGATATTGATGGAGGGGCCTACTTGTGGTAATTGGGAAGTTTAGGGTCTTCATTGTAATTTATTCCTAAGACTGGAGTGCAATTACATTTATATAGTGGTATTATTTGCAATTAACTGTGGGCCCGGATTACACATGAGATGTGGGATCGCGGTGTCCCAGTTAGAGCCAGCTTTCTATGGAATCCCTAGTGGTCCCCACGCTAGCCCTAGTTATTAGAAAGATACTAATCCTACTTGAACCCTAAAAGAAAGGAATTAGAAAGTTACTATTTCTATTTGGAGTAGGACTTCTAAATAGTGGTAATAGTATACTTACTAATTGTTGTGGAAGTGAGACTTCTATTTCAATTAGGAAAAGAGGAGCATTGAAAGGTTATAAAAGGGGATTAATCCCTCTTGTACGTCCATCTATTATAGGAGAAAAACGTCCAGCCCTAAAGTGTGCAATAGTTGCTCATCTTTCTCCTCTATTCCTCTTCTAGTTCCTTCGAGTTTCGAATTGGGTTTTCTCTTAGAGATTCCACCAATCTTCTTGAGAAGAAAGATCTGATTCGGGTCATAGCGTGGAAGGTTAAGAGGTGTTGGAGATTCCTATTTGATAAGTGAAAGAGTTTCATCATCAAAGAAAGACACAACTTCTCCATTAGAGCACAACCGAGCTCCAAATGTATAATCTGCTTCGTTACGTGTTGTAGATTTTATGGATGCTTGTTGGCTGCTTGTTTCTATCTTTTAGATAGATTTATTTATTGATCATGATGGCTGAGATTGAGGTTTATGTATCCTGGATTGGGTTTTTGGCCTTATGGGTACTTGGTCCCTGAGTCAAGTGGGTCAAAAGTTTTGAAAATCTATCCACGAGGCCCACCTACTTCCAACAGATGCATCCTGAAGATGAAAGACATACATCGTTTCGGACTCCATTTGGTGTGTATTACTACACTGTCATGCCATTTGGTCTAAAGAATGCAGGTGCAACATATCAGAAGGCTATGATGAAAATATTCCAAGATATGCAACACAAGACGGTCGAATGCTATGTCGACGACCTCGCTGTCAAAAGCAGAAGAAAATAAAACCATCTCGACAATCTTCGAGAAGTCTTCCTCAGACTACGCAAACACAAATTGCGGATGAATCCATTAAAATGCTTCTTCGGTGTCACATCAGGTAAGTTTCTCGGATTCATAGTTCGGAAAGCTGGAATAGAACTTGACCCCACCAAAGTCAAGGTTATCCTGGAAATGCCATCTCCAAAGACCCTAAGAGAATTAAAAGGGCTTCAAGGAAGATTGGCATACATCCAACGGTTCATCTCCAATTTATCAGGGAAGTGCCGTCCATTCTCTCGCTTGATGAAGAAAGGTGTGTACTTCGTTTGGGATGCTGAATGTGAAGCCACATTTCAAGACATCAAAGCATACCTAACCAAACCTCCAGTGTTGGCTGCCCCCGCAACTGGAAAACCATTCATCTTGTACACAAGAGCTCTCGACCACTCTTTGGGTGCTTTACTCGCACAAGAAAACAACGAGGGAAAAAGCTGCTTTATATTACTTTAGCCGCATGTTGGTAGGTGCAGAGCATCGCTACTCCCCAGTCGAAAAAGAATGCCTTGCAGTGATATTTGTTGTAAGTACCTGAATATTATGTACTTGGTTTAGACGATGATGAAGCTTTTAATGATGCTGCTTATCAGGTCTGAGAGCTGCTGGAGGTGTTTATGAATATCCTGGACCTGAAAGTGTTAGATTGTATGGACTCAATCCATCAGTTGATGTCATAAATTGATTAATTTCTTTATTTATCAATAAAATCATGCTTTACTTTCATGAGATGAATGTTATTTTATTACTTTATGCACATGACCAATACATATGACATAATGGTTCATGAGTTGAACCAGGTCCCATTAGTATATTAGATGTGATATATGTGTATGGATGAGATCCACACATGGGAGATATATGTCACAAATCTTATACTTAAAATATCTTCACAACCAGTGATGAGACTGGGCATCTCATCTGATAAGGTTGCAACACTTTGATCACTATGAGATAGTATGATTTGTCTCAATCATCAAAATGGAAGATTCTGGATCAATGTGCTGGTACATTGGATGTATTGAAGGACCATGTGTCATGCCCCCGAAACCAGGATCCGATCTCGGGGACGCGAATTTGGGGAATTTGTATTTCCCCTCCCAGGATCCGCGTGTGTGAGGATGGAAAAATTCACAACACATCAAAATATTTCGCGGAAGCTCTACAAGACGTTACGACCCGGAATCCGTATCCATAGGGTTCCGTGTTGTACTCAATCTGTCAGCATAAGATTATCATAGACATATTCAACTCAGACTGGAACAATCATAATATCAAAATATACAGAGCTGACAGTAACAGGCTAGTCATTACCCAAACATATTCAAGTTACAAATTAACGAGTGCATTAATTACAATTCCCACGAAAAAGGCTAACAAAAGCCGTACACAAAATCAAGCTAGAACAAATACTACCCAAGGGTGTAACGTAGCTCCGGAGTCAAGCGTGACGTCTACATGACATCGCTGACACAACAAGCCTGCAAAACTCGTGGCTCAACAGCCCTCTGCACACGAACTAGCTCAAAACAAGGATCTGCTATCTAGAGCACCAAAGCAGAAGAATATCAGACACGACGGTCTGGCAGGTGATCAATATAGGCCAGAGCATAAACAAAATTAAAGTTTAAAGGAAACAATAACTAAAAACACTTTATTGTACTTGAAACAAGTTTACAATAATTAAAAACAATGCATGAACAAGATTCTTATCAAGAAATCACTAGTGCATGAACGATATACGAAACAAGATATGAATACATATAGTATCATGATTAGTAAATCCACAAAGAGCCCATCCTTTCTCCATCATACATGATGACAAGAGTAAGCATGCACGACAAGCACGACACGATCCCACATATATGGGGAATTTCCAGCCGCGGAACAGGAACACGAACACGCACGATGTGTAATACAATACACGACTAGTCTGCAAACAGTCCACATGTTTAAGGACCCCCAGGTAGTGGATCAAGCTAAAAGGGCAGTCCAAGCTCAGTGGTACTCACTTATATCATGAATGCACAAAACACGACAATACTTATTCGAGAACACGTCAAAACAAGAGGGAAATCATTTAACAAGCGCGACACAACGAGACTAGCAAAATAGCATAGTATCAATGCTTACAAACTTAAGAAATGATTCTCTTTTTTATTCTTGAAACACGATTCTTGAAACACGTCTTAAATACAAGCTTATACTTAAATTCAAACGAAAACACGATGATACACGAAGCATCAAAACAAGCACTTTGATCCATGAAACAAATCTGCAAACAAACTTATACTTGAAATTCAAGACGAGTACACGAGGATGTACGTAACGTCAGAACAGAAGTTCAAACATAAATCTATCAAGCATAGGCTAAGATCAATCTTTGACCCTTGTGAAATTGAAGCCCAAATGTCGGAATTCTATATAGCTTGGTGCCCTCGAAGGTAAGATACATTTTGGGATTTCAAGTGCACAATGTCAAATGAAAGTCTAAGGCATAGTCTAGTTTTCATCCCCGCAAAAATCCTTCAAAAATAGTACTTTTTGTAACTATCGGTCTGGTTTAAGGATCTCTACCGGCAGAACTACCGGTTTAAGCACTTCTACCGGTAGAACTACCGGTTCAAGCACCTCTACCGGTAGAACTTCCGGTAGACCAAGGGTTTTCAATTTCCTCAACTCTCTGCCAAAATTCGAGCCACTTCTACCGGTAGAACTTCCGGTTTAAGCACCTCTACCGGTAGAACTTATGAAGTTCAATTTTTTTCACACTTCTCTCCCTTCTTCACTTCCACATTCGAACCACCTGCACTCCCCAAGCCTTCATGCTTTCCAAGGGATACATTTCACACATTCTTAAAGCATTCCATCCACAAATAAACCATTCATTCTATAAAAAGACATCAAGACATTTTCAAGTATAAAATAATGAAATTTATGAGACTAAACACGATTCTAAAAGCTTGAAGAAATCATTGATAACAAGACAAGTGAAGAAGCTAAAACCCATGACTTGAAAGAGCATGAACATGACTTGCATTATGAAATTAAATATAGAAAACATGTCTTAATGAAAGTATTAAAACCATAATGAAACCATAAAGCAATAAACATGTGAAATCCTATAAAGATCACTTGCCTCAATCCAATGCCAAGGAAAACTCCACAAAAACTCAACCAAAGGGAAGATCCACGAAATCTACACAAAAGCCCCAAAATGGAACACATAAAAATCACATTTTTGGTCATCACGAACCCCCATTTCGAAAATGGGTTTGAAAACATGGAAAACTAGTTCTAAATGAACTAAAAGAACATAAATGAAAAGATGGTTCCAAGCTCTAACCTTGAGCTAGCTGAACAAGATGAAGAGAGGTTTAAGATGATGAATAGTATAATGGATTGGCTCCAAAAACGTCCCAAATGAAGCTTGAGAAGAGAGGAAGAGAATGATAGCCTTGGATCTTGATTTGGGACACTCTAGCTAGATGATTTCAAAGAGGAGAAGGTCAAGAAGAAGGGTTCTTCACTCCCTTGCTCTAGGTCAAGAACGTTGCAGGAAAATGGGAAGAAGAATGGAGGAGAGAGAATAGGAGGGTATTTATAGTGTCTGGAAGGTGGGTCCCAAATGCAGTAGAAATTGAAACAATTAAAACATGGTCTTGCGGACCCCGGATGGAAACGACGAAGAAGAACAAAACGATCGTCGAAAAATCTAGTTTCCAAAAAGTATATTTTCCCAATTTCTGGAATTTTCGAAATTTATGGACAAATTTAGTGAAAATTGTTATTTTTGCCCTTTTTCTCGAAAAACGCGATTCCTGAGCCTCAAATCCAAATGGATAAAACATAAAAGTTGTTTATAACAATAAAATGAGTCGAAAGGAATAAAAATTGGAATTTTTAGAAACCAAGAATAAATTCTCATAAAAATACAATTTACAAGGGTCGGGTCAAAACAAAGTCAACGGTCTTTTAAAACTCTCCAAAGTTATGACAAATCTATTCAAACTCAAAAAAAAAAGTCAAATCAACTCTAATCTTGTTTAAAAAGTTAAATCATGATTAAAACAATGCTAAACCCGAAAATTGAGGGTCGGGGTCTTACATCTTGAGAAGCACCTTATGGAATTCTGTCTTAATAATAAGGTATGCTCTCATAATTCCCTAGCAATAGGCTCTCAATCCTGAGACATTGATGAACTCAAGTTTCTATCTATTCATTTGCTTTGAGTCACCAATGAGTGAGGCCAACTATAGGTCAACACCTCGGTGTCTTGGGTGTGTGGTAGTAGGACTGTGGGAACATTGAATGATCAAGATGGAATCTATCTCTATTATCCCCTTGTGCCAATTAATGGATTTGTCATTAGTAAGTGCGCACCCATCTCGATTAAGAGTTAATTGGATGGTACTGATGATCATAGTGATTAATTGGGGCTCAAGGATAATAAGATGTGGAACCAAGATTGGAAGAGACAGATTTATTCCAATTGATCCATGGATATTGATAGAGGGGCCTACTTGTGGTAATCGGGAAGTTTAGGTTCTTCATTGTAATTTATTCCTAAGACTGGAGTGCAATTGCATTTATATAGTGGTATTATTTGCAATTAACTGTGGGCCCGGATTTCACATGAGATGTGGGGTCGCTTGTCCAAGTTGGAGCCAGCTTTCTGTGGAATCCCTAGTGGTCCCTACGCTAGCCCAAGTTATTAGAAAGATACTAATTCTACTTGAACTCTAATAGGAATGAATTAGAAAGTTACTATTTCTATTTTAAGTAAGACTTCTAATAGTGGTAATAGTATACGTACTAATTGTTGTGGAAGTAAGACTTCTATTTCAATTAAGAAAAGAGGAGACTTGAGAGGTTATAAAAGGGGATTTATCCCTCATGGACATCCACCAATATAGGAGTGAAAAACGTCCATCCCTTTTGTGCAATAGTTGCACTGCTGTCTTCTCTCTTCCTCTTCTAGGTCCTTAGGGTTTCGAGTTGGGTTTTCTCTTGGAGATTCCACCGATCTTCTTGAGAAGAGAGATCTAATTCGGGTCATAACGTGGAAGGCTAAGAGGTGGTGGGGATTCTGATCTTAGTTTGTAGAAAAGTTCTACATCAACGAAAGTCATCAACTTCTCCATTAGAGCGCAACCGAGCTCCAAAGGTATAATCTGCTTCCTTGTATGTGGTAGATTTTAATGGATGCTTATTCGCTTCTGTTATATCTTTTAGATAGCTTTACTTACTGTACATGATCATGAGATTGAGGGTTATGCATCCTGGATTGGGTTTTTGGCCTTATGGATACTTGATCCCTGAGTCAAGTGGGTCAAAAGTTTTGAAAATCTATACACGAGGCCCACCTACTTCATACAGAAAGATGAACAAAGGTCAGGGCCCCGGGCTGCTATCAGCCAAAGGCACTCCGACGCCTGAGTTAATGCAGTCACTGAACTAGGGTGAAGTCAGGAAGAAGAAGGTTCAGGCAGGATAATATGTGAGTTATATCTTGCGTACCTGTGATGGGCTTACCATGCAGGTATATATAGAAGAGAATAGAAGGTTCCATAGTGGAGGTAGGTGAGGATACTTGTCCCATCAGCCCATACCTAGGACCCTTAGTAGGGGTAGGTGAGGGTACTGTCCCATCGGATCTCTCCTCAAATCCCTCACATAAATGTGGATGTGATTAGCTGATAGGAAATAGCTCTTATCGATGGCCGGCGGCCACCCTATTTGTCAGGGCTCTGTAATGTGGCTGTCCCATTTCATAATGGGGATTAGACGCTCAGTGTTCACCTCGGCCAAGAGACCGAACTGGAGAAGGCACTGAGGTCGGCCAGGCCTGAGGTCGGACACGGATGTCAAGGCGCATGAAGCCGAGTTCAGAGGGAGGTGGTCGGTACTTTTACCGAGACCAATTCCATCTCGGTACTAGCTGGCACACTGTCGTACTGGACAGATGAAGTCGAGGCCTTTCCTGATTGGTACTGTTACCGAAGTCAGGATTAACCTTGGTTTCGGGAAACACTCCACACAATTGCCCCCTAGCTCCTAACCTCAAAGGTTCCGTATCCTTTTGGGGTCGGGAGCTAAGTTAAAAAAAAAGGAGTTTTCCGAAACCGAACCCGTAGCTCTTTAAGAAAGCGTGGGGTGTCGTTCTGCTTTCCGAGGCGCATTGATGGCGTGCAGCTGTCTAGAGGCGGTTTAATGGCCTGTTCAAATCATTATGAAGGCGGTGTGGTGCTGCCACATGTCGCACCCCCACTGGCTGTTATGTCATATCGAGGAGACGAGTGGCGTGCCCGAGGCGGCGTCTGCACGCGCGTCTTCCGAGATACGAAGAGATCTTCGCCCTGTATAAAAGGCCTCGTCCTCGAAGGGGGACTATTTTTGCTTCTGCTGGAAACTCCCTGCGCCTGCGTCCGCGTCCTCGCCTGAGAAACCTTGCTGCCCTGAGATCCCAGTTTCCGTCTGTCCAAGCTAATCTCCATCCGGTCTTCTTTGTAAGTCTCTCTTCCTTCCATCCTTTCCATTATCTTTCTTGGGGCTCTTTTTCTGGGTTGTATCTCTTCTGTCCCTTCTCTTCTCCGTCACCGTCCATTTTTCCGTCCAAGCTAGGGAATATGGGGGTTTACAGACATTAGGTAGATACAGAGTTAGCCCTAGCGGAACTTAGGAGGAAGTACCAAATACCGGAGGACGTCCGCATTAGGGCGGACGGCCCCGAGGACGCAATCCAACCTCGGATTTTCGTTGATGGGTGGATGCCATTCCCACTAGTGTCCATCATAGAGGGTGGGGTGAGGTTTCCGGTCCACCCACTCCTGAGGGCCTGCCTTAGGAAGTGGAACCTCACCCCCTATCAGCTCATGCCTAATGGTTTCAAAGTGATTATGGGTATAGCCGAGCTGAATAGGATCTTGGGGACCAACCTCGGCGTCGAAGACATCGAGGATGTATACGATCTTTGTAAGTCTCCGAAGGACGACGCGTATTATCTTCGAGCGTGGTCGAAGGAGATTCCCCTGATCAACGACCTTGAAGACTCCTGTAAGTGTGCTGGAGATGACCGCCTTTATGTCTCGGGCAATTTGGAATTCGGCCCAGCCGAGTCCAGGGTGGACCGCGTTCCTCGCCGTCTCGAAGAGCCGCCAAGTAAATATCTTCTCTCAAATCTCTCTTAACATGTATTTTCCTGCTTTGCTGAACTGACATATTCACTTCTTGGTGTGTAGGTCACAAGGAGAGAAAACAACAGGCGAAGAGCTCCAGGTGGAGGTGAAACGTCGCCTGGCTGAAGAGGATCCACAGCTACAGAGGTCACGAGAACCGAGCAGCCTGGTCTCTCCACGGGTACGAACCCGTGTACGAGAACCTTAGGGGAGAGACAATGCTGACTTTGGCCGAGGCTGAAGAGCAAGGAGCTCCAGCTGCGGGGCTTCCTCAAGTGCAAACCGAGGCCGGGCCCTCCCAGGTCGGCAACGAAGAGGTCCGCGAGATCAACCCAGAGGCCGACTCCGAGGGCGAAGTCGGGTCTGAGGGTGATTCCAAGGTGGCCAGGCTTGAGGACGCGATCGACCTCTAGTCGTCGAGCTCAGACGAGGAGACTATGGGGCAACGCCGTCCGAACCTCCGTAACCTCGACGCCGTCGTCTTCGGGGGCTCCCCTACCCCCGCCTCGGGAGCCGCCATCCCACTCAGTCCGATGAATGCAGCTGCTGCCGGGACCTCCGCCCTCACCCTGCCTGCTACTTCGGCGACCGAGGAGCGCTCGACCGGGTCCAACCGGGATGAGATTCGGGCGGGGAAATGGCCAAGGATTGCAGATTCGGCCGCAGGCGAACCCGACCCGTCCTCTCGGCTCCTGCCGTCCCTCGGCCCAGGCCCTTGGAGGCCTAGCTTCTTGCTGGAGGATGGCCAGCCATTGTTGGTGGACGGCCGGGTGGGCGACGACACTTCGGTCATTAGTGCCCTCGCGCACGCCTGTGCTTTGCCAAAAGACATGGTGGAGTACTGGAAGCTGAGCGATGTGGAGTTGTCGGTGGCTCAAATGGGCGACGCCCTCAGGGTAAGTCTTCCTCTTCTTCTCAGCTCGTATTCTTTTTAACTTTTTGACTTCTGTAACTCTAAATACTTGCCTTCGCAGATCCTGCAAAGGAGCCTGGTACTGGTGGAGAAGACCCATCAGAGCGCTGCCCGGGCTGAGAGGGTGGAGAAGAGGAAGGCGGCCGTCGAGGTGGAGCCTGGCGAGGCTAAGAAGAAGGCTATCGAGCAGGAGGTTGAAAGTTCCGGATCCGAACCCTAGAGTGGGGGGTGAATAGGGTGAGCTACAAGTTATTGACTAATTATGCCGATTTTAAACTTCTTTAAAACAATTAACCACTTATAATGATTAACAAACTAAATGCGGAAGCTAAACAACAATCACCACAAGAAGCAATCACCACAACACATGATATATAGTGGTTCGGCCAACGTGCCTACATTCACTACCGGCTTGTGAATCTACACCCCACCGGATTTCCACTATTTGTGCTTTTCAATAGGCTAAGCAGTAACCTCTACACTATGCTTTCCAAGGATAAGCAATAACCTTACAATGTTGTTGTTTTTCAAGGCTTAACAACAACCTATATACAATGCTTTTCTAGGTTAAGGAATAACCTTTACAAACACGGGTTTTCTTCTCAAGATTAATGTCTTCAAAACACTTCAAGAGAATACAATTAGGCTCAATTGAAATGCCTCTAGAATAGGCAAATATGAAGGTGAAAATCAAAATCACACAAACACTATGAATGCAAAGATGTATGCTTATGAAGTGAGTGTGTGGAAACTTCAATCAATATTAAAAGTTTAATTAAGATCAATCAATGTATGCTAAGAAGCATTCAAGGGTTTAATGCATACAAAGATTTGATTGAAGTTTAAAGCAAGTCACTTGTAACTAATTAGGGTTTAGACAAGTGAGCATGCTAAGTGTTGTTTTCAAAAACTAGTGCAACAAATGGTTTAGGATTGTGAAAACAACATGGATGATTCAAACAAGTTCAACAAAACATGTTATCAAACAAATCCAAGATTTTGACAAGAACATGCATTAAAGTTTTAAAGCAAACTTGTTTTGAAATCAAAGTGAAGAATTCAAAGTTTTAAATCAAAGTTTAAATGGTTTAGAATTCAAAACACAACATAGTTTATATGCTAGAAAATATTTACCAATAGTTTAGTCAAAGCATAAAACATATGTTTAAGATTAAGCAAAGCTTACTCGGAGATTTAACTTCATTGATCCAAGCTTTAGCTTTCCTTAATGGCCCTTAGCTTTCCTTGTCTTGATTCCCTTTCTTTGGTCTTAATGTGTGTCAAAGAGGGCTTCTTAGATCATCAAGAATCATCCCATTTGGCCATGGAAAGACTTTGTTTTTATAGAAGTTTTGGGCCAACGGCTACATGTCGGTTAGCCGACATCCAGGGGTCGGTTAACCGACACCCCCAACGGTCACAGGTCAACGGTCATATTTTCGAAAATTTGCTGACCATAAAGCATGGTTCGGTTAGCCGACATGTTCGGTTAACCGAGGCCTGACCGACACCCTAACCGACAATGTAAACTTGGTCAGAAAACTCCTCTCTGATTTTCTAACCGAGAGAGCTTCAGTCAGGTTTAGAAGCAAGGTCGGTTAACTGAGCCCTGACCGACATGCTGACCGACAGAAAAAAGATTGTAAAATTCTAACTTTCTATTTTTCTGGACAGCATGCTTTCGGTTAGCTACTTTCTATTGTCGGTTAACCGAGACCTAACCGACAAGCTGACCGACGTGTAAATTATATGAAAATGCAGCTCTCTGGTTTTCTGAGGCAACATGGTGTTCGGTTAGTTCATTTTCTATGGTCGGTTAGCGGACACCTAACCGACACACTAACCGACATCAGAAACACCCTTCAGAAAAGCTAACCGAGTGAATTTGGTTAGGCTTCGGTCCAAGGTCGGTTAGCCGACACCTGACCGACAGTATGGGCAGACCGTTTTCTGAAGTTCTGAGGTTTCAAGAAAAATCTAACTTTTGAAATACTTTGAAACACATAATGTAAAGGTGTTTTTGAGACAAGGCTCTATCAAGAAAACGCTTTTCAAAATGAGACTAAAATCAACCAAAAGATTTGAAATAGAGTTTGAGCAAGTTGATTTAAAATCCCGTGATTTTCAAAATAAAACTGTGAGAAATGAATGAGATGAGATGAGATGAACATGATCCTATGTTTGACATCAAATTGCAAATCTAGGTTACAACCTAGGGTCTAACAATCTCCTCCTTTGCAATTTGATGGCAAACTTTACTTAGAAAAATAAGAAAATTGCAACCACTCAATCACATAAAATTCATTCATTCATTCCACACATACAACTCCTCCTGAGTTGATCCAACATCTTGTCTTCCTTTCTTTACTCCCCCAGTCTTCTAGCTCTCCCCCATTATTCTAGGAGATTTCTTTGCTCTTTTCTTCTGTACTCTTCTTTACTCCCCCATAGTGTTTCCTCCTTCATTTTCATTTTTTACTCCCCCATAGTCATAAATCACACTTAGTCCTTTCTATGTCTTCTCCCCCATTGACATCAAATTGCTAAATAGTCTGCAAACAAAGCTCATGCAAACATATACCTTTCTCACAGCATAATATTGATATCATGAAATTAAAGAAAAGACAATCAATTGGATGGCTCATTGGACAGAAAGGATGTCATTCATGGAAATTAAAAAGTTTTACACTTAACACAAACATAATACTATAAACCATCCATAAAAGATTAAATGATATTTTCAAACAAAAGTTTCATCCTTTTTCCCAACAAAATAAACACCACCAAAAATACACCAATCATGACAAAATGTGGTGAAGAACATTTCATTCCATCCTTAGTGGCTCCTAGTCAGAATCTGGAGGTGGAGGAGATGGAGAAGGTGGAGCTGCAACATCATCTCTACTATAGCTTTTTGAAATTCTGGAGAGATATTGAAACAATTTGTTTATTGTCTTCTTGTTCTTCTTTTGCTCTTTCTTTATATAAGCCATATCTCTCTCAAGTGCAGCCGAGCGGTCCACGGAAGAGGAAGGACGAGGAGATGGCATAGATGTTGAGCCATGAGTAGGAGGAGGGGGTTCTTGAGCCAAAGGAGGGTCATCGGCTATAGGGATTTGAGCATTGGGAATTAGATTCATTTGATTCACATTTGCTGCTGATAATGGAGCCTTGAAAATTGGTTGCTCCCCATAAGGCTTGGGTATCCCAAACGAGAATGCCAATTGGGTCAACAAATAACCAAATGGTATTGCATTTTTCTGGCCTACGGTGTTATGAAATTTGATGATCGTATGACAGATAATGGAGGGCAAGCATATGGGTGTTGTTAGACCCCGACCCAGACCAACTCGATTAGTACTAATTAAGTGAGCGATTAGTCTTAAGTGAGTCTTAGTACTAGTTGGGTTAGAATGTGATTAGACTTAGTCTGGATTATAGCTTGGAGATTTTGAGGACGTTTAGTATGAGTCAGACACGCTCAGGGACGCCCTGAGTACACGAGTAAGAATAGGTTCTTGTTCTAGATCTTTGCTATAGTTGTGATTTTTAGTTCCCTTGAATGGTGTTATTATTTGTGACAACTTTCGTTTTTAACCTGCATGTATTCGAGGCCCAGAAACCCAAGTTTTGGCCCAATAAGGGTAAATCTGTCTTGTCATGCAAAATCTGGGCACAATTTTCGAAGTCGTAAAACTATGTCAAAATTATACTTTTCCGAAACTAGATTTTTCGACGATCGTTTTGTTCTTCTTCGTCGTTTCCATCCGGGGTCCACAAGACCATGTTTTAATCGTTTCAAGTTCAGCTGTAAAGGGACCCACCTCTCAACCCATATAAAAGATCTCCTATTCTCTCTCCTCCCTTTTTCTTCCCCATTTTCCTGCAACGGTTTGCCCTAGAGTGGAGAAGAGAAGAAAGTTCTTCCTTGGTCTTTCTCCCTTGGAAATCATCTAGCAAGAAGGCTCCATTCTCCGATTCGACTCCGCCATTCTCTTCCTCTCTTTTCAAGCTTCGATTGGGACGTTTTTGGAGCCAAACCATTGCACTATTCATCATCTTCAACCTCCGTTCATCTTGTTTAGCTAGCTCAAGGTTGGTGTTTTCCTTCATTCTTTCCATTTGATGTTCTTTAGCTCACCTAGAGCTTGTTTATCATATTTCAAACCCACTTTCGAAATGGGGGTTGTAGTGGCCAAAATGACGATTTTTGTGTGCTTTCTTTTGGGGGTTTTGTGTAGATTTCGTGGAGCACCCCGTTCTAGTTGGATTTTGTGGAGTTTTGCTTGGCTTTGGTTGAGGCAAGTAAACTTTATAGGATTTTCATATATATTGTATTGTGGTTTCATTACTTCCATTAAGACATGATTTTTATGCTTAAACCTTGAATGTATGTTATGTTTATGTTCTCTTAAATCATGGGTTGAGTTCCTCTACTTGTGTTGTGGTTAATGACTTTTCCAAGTTCTTAGAATCAAGTTGGTTTTGTAAGTTTATGAATTTGTATTTGGAAATGCCTTGATGTTTCTCTTTGGAATGAATGGATTAATTGTGGATGGAATGCCTTGAAAATGTATGAAATCATCCCTTGGAAAGCATGTAGGCTTGGGGAGTGCAGGTGGTGAAAGTGTGGAAGTGAAGAAGGGAAGGAAGTGTGAAAAGTTTTGAACTGAAATGCACTACCCGAGTCCTATCGGTCAGGTGTCGGTCATGTTCTCGAATTAGTTTTGAACCCCGATGTCTATCCTAGAATTTCGAAAGGCTAATTGCATTGCTTTGTTCCCGAAGTTTTTATGTTCATTCCCGAAAACATTGAACTGTATTTAGCATTTTTGCTAGCCCGCCCATGCCTTGCCCGATATAAAAGGATATTTGTGTCTTCGAGCGCCCCAATGCAATGTAAGAACTTGGAAGGCATTGAATGGAGTCCGGATGAAGAGAAACCCCATTATGAAGATTCGTCAAGGATCCTTAGACTCGTCAATGTGCATAGGGATCCGAGATGTCCTTAGTTCTCATGGAGTACCAAGTATATGTCAAATTAGACATACGGGACCCCATTCACATTGATTTAAATCTAGGACCCTCAACGTTTGGCCCGGAAAAAGTATAGAAATCTATTATGTCTTATTTAAACTCGAATTTCACTTGTACACTTTCAATCTCATATTATATGACTAGACTTGCCCCGAAGGTATTGAAATTTATCTTTATTTTTAGCATGTTCTAACCCGTTTATGCCCGACCCGATACAAACATGTTTTGTGCCTATGGGTATCCCGTCCCGTTATATTCGTACTTGTTGATTTCTTGTATATGAACTATGAACCAAAACCTTGAGGCAATATGGGGCCAGAGCTTTGTAGTGCGAGCCCATGAGTCAAAAAGAGAACATGCGCACATGTATTTGTTTTGTTTACTTGCATCTAACCTATGAGTCAGCACCACTAAGCTTGGATGACCTTGTCGGTCTGATCTACCGACTTGGAGATCCCTTCTTGACCAACCAGCTGCAGTTTGGATCCCGCTACCCGGTTCATTAACCGTGGTCTTGTCCCGATACCGCAGATTGCTACTGTGGTTCCTGATGCCCGGCTCGCTACCGTGGTCATGTCCCGTATTGTATATATGTATATATGTATATGTAATTTCGTTGTACCTCCTCACTTCTGTGACTGAGGTCAACGCCTTGACATGCTTGCTCTTATCACTTCGGTGATAGAGGATTTAGCTTCTTGTGGTTGCCATCCTGCTTGTTTCCCGAATTCCTTGGTTACCTTTACATGCTTTATACTGCATCCATGCTTTCATTAAATGATTGATTTCTTTCGTGAAGATTATTGTTTAAACAAGTTTACAACATGAGGCATACCCGATTTGTGATATGTTTATTGTTTATACATGTTTTAAATGAGTTCCCGAATTTGTGAAATGTTCACATTTTATACATGCTTTAAAGGAATACATGTTTTGTCAAATATTCATGTTTCATACCCGTTTTATATGAATACAGGATTTTGTCAGATATTCATGATTTCTCATACATTTTTAATTATGTACAATTTGATCAGACAACATGATTTATTACATGTTTTATTGTTCAGTATATTGTTATATCTTTTCACCCACCTGCCAGACCGTCGTGTCTGACCCACTACTTTTTACTCAGGTTCAGACTTCTTCACCCGAGATGAGCGCACGTATTGGCTGTGGAGCCATGAGCGTACAGGTTGTTTGTCGGCTATGTCATGTAGACATTGAGCTTGACATCGGAATTACGTCACATATGGGGTAGTGATCATTAGCTTGTTTTCTTATATGGCTTCTATTTGCCTTTTGCTTGGGATTTGTAATTAATACACATTGTTATTTGTAACTCGAACATATATGGGAATGTAATACCCTGTTACTGTCAGCTCTGTACTTTTATTGTGATGGTTTATTCAAGTCTGAGATGGATCATTGATAAGATGACTTTATGCTTGGGTTGAGTGCGGTGCGGAATCCAATGGCCACGGACTCCGAGTCGCAACACCACGAAAGATTCTGCTAAATATTCAGAGTGTGTTGGAATTTGTAATCCTCACACACGCGGATCTTGGGAGAAACATAATTATCACTTAACTCCCAATTCACGGACCCCGGGTTTGGGGTCGTGACAGACTGGTATCAGAGAGGGCAAGTTTCTAGGAAATAAAACACTCTAGGAACCTTAAGACGTGTGGTGAGGAAACTGTTCGATTTGTCTTCTTGTTTTGGCTAGATGCCATTCTGTTTTGGTTCGGATTTGTTTTCTTTCTAGTGGGAGAGACCCTTCTTGTCTCTTCCCTTTTGTTCTTGCTAGGGAATTTGGGGGACCAAATTCTTTTCTAGTGGGGGAGGATTTAACGTCTCCGCACCCACATTCAGTGCCTTTTTTCTTATTTTCGCGCCAGAGAGTTAGAGTTTTATGGTTTTAGCATGTGGATCTCGGAGGACTTTGGCAGAATTTTCAGCTTTTCGATGTCACAGATGGAGCTAGCGAAGGAATTTGTGAGCAGTTGTCAGTCAGCAAGGAATGTGAATAACATATTGAGACCCAATTTCAGTCTATCGTGTACCGTCAGATGGTGCGTCAGGCAAGTAAGTGTGCATTTTGGATAAATCATGAATATTTTCCTAAACCAAAAGACTGCAAAAACTAGACAAATGGTGGATTCCAGGAAGTTTGAGGTGATTTTCAGTTGATAGAGATTCAAGTGGATACCAAAAGCAAGAAATTTCTCGAATTTGATGAACTCTTGGCGGATGCATCAGTGTGTGGTTAAATGATAGGAAGAAAACTTTCAGCTATAGTGTAGAGAGCTGTGTATAGAATGGATTGTTACCTGATCTCATGATAGAGTAGATTTTGTGGATCTTACCAACTTGTAAAGCATCAATTTGGGCAGAGTACATATACAAATTGGAGAATCATAGCCTACGGACAGGGCCGGTTGAAAGACCTGGAGAAGAATGACACTATGTGCAGTGCTTTACGACAGAGATAGAGTTGCAGCACATCGGAGCGAGTCAGAACTTTCATTCTCTTGGACCGACATTGACAGTTGTACAGGAACAATGTAGATGTTTAGAGACAAATTTTCAATTGGTAAAACTCCAAGGAGATGTCCAGAGTAAAAATTTTCTTGAATTTAATGAATTTTGTCAGAACACTTCTTGGGGATTTTTAACAAGTGCAGCCATATGGAGGAGTAGACCCAGCAGGATCTGTCATTGTGTGGTTGAAAGCTTTTGGAGTTGGATTTCAGCAACTAATGAAGGAGTTGACTGCAGGAAGAATCTCTACTTGATTGCCCAAACAAAGATCTTTGCAGATTGTATCAACACGAGGAGCATTGGATTTCAATGTGCAGATATACGGAGCAGGAAATCAGTTATTTTGGATTTTATTAGGAAAGGTAGACTTGGCAGAGCAGTTGCAAGAGTGAGCACGGAGCTCCAAATACTAAAGAATACTGAAGGGACAAGCATGTTAGTGTCAGAGACCGAATATTGTACTAAGGATCAAGAGCAACAAGCATAAAGAATTAAAGCTAGCAAAAGTTAACCTTGAAGATCGTGCAGTGGATGTGAGACCCTAGCTTCGATAGTTGCGATGAAGTCAATAAAATGGTTCCAAGAGTTTTCAGTATCAGGGTGTTTAGAAACAAGAGACTTGATTGAACTTAGAAGGAGTTAGAGTTGGCGAATTCCTTGAGCAGTCAGATTGGCAGGGCAGTGACGGATTCGAGCCAGTGGAAGAATGTTTGACGACTATTGTTAGTCGACCAAAGAATTCTACAGCAAAGATAACCCAGAGAGTTCAGATGTTTTCGAGAGGACCGTTTTGGAGTTTTGATTTGTGGTTTTGTTTTCGAAGTGCAGATTAATATCCCCACTTGTTTTGGATTTGTTTAGTTCATTTGGAGGACCAAATGTTCTAAAAGGGGGGGGGCGGGATGTTGTTAGGGATTTTGTGTATTGTAATTTGATGGATGCACTATTCATTTTATTCATCATTTGAATTTTCACACATGCATTGTTTTAGAAATCTTGAAATCCTAATTTACTCATGCATTGCTTTAAATCTTGTAAACCTTTTAGGTTCATGCATGTTTTGGTTTCAAACTTGGATGCATTTATATTTGGAAAAGATTTTATAAATCAAGCTAGCCATTTGTTTTAATCTTTCAAATCTATTTAGGATTTTTTTATGTTTCATGATTTTAAAGCACTAGGATTGGTTTAAATCATGTTTCCATGCTTGGTTTAATGGCCCAAAGACCCACAAGAAATTTACTTTGAAATGCAAAAGTTGGGATTTTTGTCTTAGGCTGTCGGTCAACCGACAAGCTGAGTGTCGGCTAACCGACAAGTGAGCCGAGGTCAACCGATGGATCTGTCGGTCCGAATTCCAGAGAGCTACAAATTTCAGATCTTCTCTGTCGGTCCACTCGTCGGTTCATGTCGATCAACCGACAGTACATAAAAACCTGACCGAAGCTGTCTCGGTTAGAAAACCAGAGAGGTATTTTTTTTACCAAGTTTACATTGTCGGTTAGGGTGTCGGTCAGGCCTCGGTTAACCGAGCATGTCGGCTAACCGAACCATGCTTTATGGTCAGTACATTTTCAAAAATATGACCATTGGCTTGTGACCGTTGGGGGTGTCGGTTAACCGACCCCTGGATGTCGGCTAACCGACAGGTAGCCGTTGAGCAACTTTTTCTATAAAAAGAAGCTCATTCCTTAGCCCCAGTGATGATCTTTGAAGCCCTTCTTGAGGTGTTTTGAGGGAAAAGAAAGGGGATCAAGCTAAGAAGGCTAAGGGTCATTAAGGAAAGCTAAAGCTTGGATTAATGAAGTTAAACCACCAAGTAAGCTTTGCCTTTTTATAAACATATGTTTTATGCTTTGACTAAACTATTGGTAAATATTTTCTAGCATATAAACTATGTTGTGTTAAATCCTCTACTTCTTTAATCTTTGATTTAAGTCATTGGATTCTTCACCTTGATTTCTAAACAAGTTTGTTTTAATACTTTATAAAACATGTTTTGTCAAAACCTTTGATTTGTTTTATAAAGATGTTTCATTAACTTGTTTGAATCATCTTTGTTGTTTTCATTCATTTGAACTTTAGTTAAATTAGTTTGTTTATGAAAACAACATTGAATATGCATCACATGTTTAGACATAATTAATCTCATACAACTTGTGAGCTTTTGATTTCATATCTTCAACAAGTTTGTACTTTGTACATGTGATTTGCATATCACTTCAATCAATTCATTTTATGTGCATTAAACTTTTAATTGCTTCAAGCATAAACTGATTGAGCTTTCATTTTAAACTTGATTGAAGTTTTCACACACACACATCATGAGCATTTATCTTTGCATTTTATAGTGTGTTGTGTGAGTTGATTTACACTTTCTTATCTGCCTAATTTAGAGGCAATTATATTGTACTTAATGTATTTCTCTCCTAGTGTTTAGACACTTTCTTGAGAAAGAAAATCAAATTGTATGAAAGGTTATTGCTAAGCCTAAGAAAAGCAAATTGTAAGGTTATTGCTCAGCCTAGAAAAGCATAGTGTTTAAGGTTATTGCTTAGCCTTTTAAAAAGCATAAACAGTGAAAATCCGGTGGGGTGTAGATTCACAAGCCGGTAGTGGATGTAGGCACGTTGGCCGAACCACTATAAATCTTGTGTTGTAGTGATTGCTTTTTGTGGTGATTGTTGTTGTTTAGCTTCCGCATTTTATTTGTTAATCATCACAAGTGGCTAATTGTTTTAAAGAAGTTTAAAATTGACATAATTGGTCATTAAGTTGTAGCTCACCCTATTCACCACCCCCCCCCCCCCCCCCCCCTCTAGGGTTAGGATCCCGGACTTTCAATTGGTATCAGAGCCTCGTGCTCTAATTTTAGGATCAAGTGTTTTGGAACTCTTGATTAGGTGTAAAAACCTAGAGTTTAGACCCTAGTTGTACTAATCTTGAAAATCATTTCAATGGATTCCACTAAGATAGATTGTATAGATTCCCTTGTAGATTCTTCTAGACCATTCCTTCTTCCAACATTTGGAGATTCAAACCATGAATTTAATGAATCTAAATTTGAATCAAATGAAGAAGAAAATGATGAAAATCAAGATGACATTCAACAAGCCTATAATGATTTATGTACATTTTCCCTAGAGCTTGTTAAGAAGAATAAAAGATTAAAAGAAAAATCTAAAAGTCTAAAGAAAGAATTAGTTTCTTCAAAAAATGAACTTAGAGAGAAAGAAGAATTAATAACTTGTGTAGACTCTAAGTTTATGATCTCTTTGCATAATTTATCTAATGCTCAAGATGAATTAAATGAAATTAAGATAAGTTATGATAATCTTAATCAGGAAAATTCTAAACTAAGAGATCAATTACAAAGGCAAGATAAAGACATTAACAATCTTGAATCTAAGTTAACTATCACTAAGGAACTTAAATTTGAATTAAAACTTGCCCATGAAGAACTAAACAACTTTAAGGGAATTGAAAATGAACAAACAAAAGTTAAAAATGAAAATTCAACCCTTAAAGAACAAGTCACTCAACTTGAAAGGTACAAACAAAAGTATGAGTGTAAATTTACCCATGGTGAAGAGAAATTTGAAAAATTATTTAAATTGGGTAAATCTCAAAGAGATAGGACGGGTCTTGGATTTAATAGGAATACTTCACATGACCTTAAATTCACCAACACATTTGTGAAAGGTGAGTCCTCATTCTCTAGCACCCATTCCTCCTTGCCCATGACTAAATGTAATTATTGTGGCATTGAATGACACTTTAGGTTTGAATGCAAATTAAGAAGAAGTCATGTGTCTAAAACCATCTATGAACCAAAGAAAGTAAAATCAAACTCTATGATGGATAAGACACTAAAAATCAAGGAAGACGCCAAAATGATTAAACAAGTTAAATCTATCAAAAAGGAGTCTCCTAAAATAGATTCTAAAAAGGTTAAAAAAGTTAAACCAAGTTTAAAAGAATCTATTAACAAAAAGCTTCTCAACCTATCTCCTTTAAGTCAAAATATGAAAGAACTTTTGAAGAAAGTTGCAAAGTTAAATCTAAAATTCAAAAGTCAAATAAAGGGAGAAAATAAGAAGAAAAGAAAAGAGAATAAATCCCCTAAGAAGAAAAGTTACCAACCTCAAAAGACTAATCACCAACCTAAGATTACATTAGTAAAATCTAAATATAATGGTGATAAGTCCAAATTAAAAGTTTATCAAGTCAAATCTCCTAGAGTTGGTGAGAGTTTTAAGATAGACCTCAAAGACCAACCATCTCAAGACCTTAGGTGGATTCCTAAAGTTAGATACTTAGACAAACCTTAAGGCCTTGGAACTCATTGACCAACCGAATCTTTTTAGTTAAATCATATTGTTGGTCATGACACATTTGCATTTGTTTCTTTCATAGTCACATTTATTTAAATGCAATGTTTATTTATGCTCAATTGATTTTGTCTTCATGTACCTTTTTGGTTAAATATCATGGTTTTCAAAATCATTTGATTATAATTTCATCATTATAGATTTGTTTTTTGCTCTCATTTAGTTATATCTTTTGCAATGCATTTCTATATATGATCAACTGATTATGATTTCAAAAGCTTTTATAGCTATATATTTTTTTTTATAATCGATTGATATTTTCAAATTCATTTGTTTGATTGTCTTAGTTAAATTATTTTGAAAAACAAATGATTTAGATTTTCCATGGATTCTTTCTTATGGAAAGTTATTGTTTTGAAAAATCAACTTGTATGTGTTTCAAATAAGTTATATCTTTTACAATGCAAGTTGAAAAATGATTTAAGCCTCATTACTACATTCTTGATGAAAAATGAGGATTGAAAATTGATTTTCATTCTATGCTTACTAAGTTAGTATTTTGATATGAAAATTCAATTCCTTGATTTACTTGAGTTTCAATTGGTTAGATCTTTATAGTTATATTCTTCAAAATTGAATGTGTTTTTGATAAATGCATTTTTCCAATTGATATCAAGTTTGAAAAGTTTTTAAGTCAATTTGTATGAGTTTTTGTAGTTATCCTTGATTACAAATTGAAATTTGATATTAGTTAACTTCATGGTTTTCTTAATCACTTGATTATGATTTTATGTTTCATTGTTGGATTTTGATTGTTGAAGTGAATTAAAGTCCGTTGGAAAATGTTCTAAGCTTTGTTAGTTATATTTATAGTTGCATTTTTCTTTGAGTTTATTTTCTTGTGTTTATGATTATATCTTTTAGAAGGAAATACTTGTTATATGCTATTTGCATCATTGCTCATTTGGTTTCATTCCTTTTATGCAAATGTCATATAGTTCCATGTATGGTTGTGCTCTTTAGTTACATTTATAGATATCATACTAGAACTTTCAAATCCATCATCTATGCTTTCTAGTCATTTTTTTAAATGGATGGTTATGATGTTGATTCATGTGTATTTTCCTTGTGATGTCATTCTCATACATGTTTCAACTTCATAGTAGTGTTTAATCATATGAACCTCTTTGAAATCCATTCCTTGTATTTCATAGTTATATCTTTTGTTTGATGGATTTCTTAGTTGTTGAATTCATATGATTTGACACTTTTGTAAATTGCATCCTCTACCAATTTATATATATTTCTAAATGCAATTTCTCATGTTCATCACTATGCTCATTAGTTATATTATTCTAAGTGATGAATATCATTTTATGATGCTTGATGGATCCTGTGTTTGTCACATCTATGCTCTTAATCATGTTTTCATATTCAATTGGTAATCAATTGATATCTTTTTCAATTGGTTTCAATTAGTATAATTCCCAATTGATGTCATTTCTTGAGATAGTGATAGACCTTGTGTACATTGGATGGAACTTGATAGTTATATGTTTTTATTCCATGTCACATTCCATTAGCATCATAAACTTTCATGATTGCCACCTCTCATGCACTTATAGGTAAATCACATAACCACCATGTTTATGTTTTCATAATTTTGGTTGGTTAATGGTGAGGTTGGTTTCATGATTGAACTTCATTTCATTCATCTTGTGCATGACAGTTATATTTAATGAATGTATGAAATAATTTCATAACCTTCATAGCATATGATTTTCATAGTTATATTGATTAATGCTATGTTTAGTATACCCCATTACATCATGGATAGCTCTAATTTGGATTAATCCTATTAGTTATATTCCTTTTAACTCCATTTTAGAGTGACTGAGAAAATAGTCATATCCATTGAATCTCAATTGGTATATTCTTTTTATTCCAATTGGTATCCATGATTGTTTATCCTCTTGAACTTGCTCTTTATATTGGTACTTTGATCATATTGAGCTTTATAGTCATTTGGAATCTAATCCTTTCCCTGAAGTTTACCCTCAATTGGTAAAACCATCTTCTTCTTGAACCAAATAGTTAAATCTTGTCAAAAGTTTGACAAAAGAAGAGTATGGATTGAGGGGGACTGTAAATCTTCATAGGAAGTATTAGTTTTGATCAAATTCACCCATGTATTAGCTCTGATACCCTTATATCTTGCCATCCATACATGATTCCTGTTATGACTTTAATTTTCGATTACTTTTGTTAATAGGTGCTACTAAAAGGTATTTTCCTTGTTTCATGTGTGTAGGCACCATTTGGGTCCTCAAGAGTCCTGAAGATATTCCAATCCCTCTTCAATTGGTATTTTGCAATTTAATGGCAAAGGGGAAGAAAATACTCAAGCTCCAAAGGGGGAGAAAATATTCAAGCTCCAAGGGGGAGAGAGTATACAAGGTAAGAAAGAATGCATATCTTGCCAAAGGAAGAAAATGCATAGTCAAAGGGGGAGAGATGAAAAAAGAAAGCTTGGGAGCTAAAGAAGAGATGCTTGGCCAAAGAAAGATAGATGAAAGCTTGAAGAATGATCAAGCTCCAAGCATCAAGAAGATTGAAGCCCAAGTTAAGTGAAGAAGCATCCAAAGAAGATTTCAAGACATGCCCAGCTAAGGAGGAGCTGAAGACTATGTGTGAATTAGTGTTGAGTACGGTTTGCCATCAAATTGCAAAGGGGGAGATTGTTAGGGATTTTGTGTATTGCAATTTGATGGATGCACTATTCATTTTATTCATCATTTGAATTTTCACACATGCATTGTTTTAGAAATCTTGAAATCCTAATTTACTCATGCATTGCTTTAAATCTTGTAAACCTTTTAGGTTCATGCATGTTTTGGTTTCAAACTTGGATGCATTTATATTTGGAAAAGACTTTATAAATCAAGCTAGCCATTTGTTTTAATCTTTCAAATCTATTTAGGCTTTTTTTATGTTTCATGATTTTAAAGCACTTGGATTGGTTTAAATCATGTTTCCATGCTTGGTTTAATGGCCCAAAGATCCCACAAGAAATTTACTTCGAAATGCAAAAGTTGGGATTTTTGTCTTAGGCTGTCGGTCAACCGACAAGCTGAGTGTCGGCTAACCGACAAGTGAGCCGAGGTCAACCGATGGATCTGTCGGTCCGAATTCCAGAGAGCTACAAATTTCAGATCTTCTCTGTCGGTCCACTCGTCGGTTCATGTCGGTCAACCGACAGTACATAAAAACCCGACCGAAGCTGTCTCGGTTAGAAAACCAGAGAGGTGTTTTTTTTACCAAGTTTACATTGTCGGTTAGGGTGTCGGTCAGGCCTCGGTTAACCGAACATGTCGGCTAACCGAACCATGCTTTATAGTCAGTACATTTTCAAAAATATGACCGTTGGCTTGTGACCGTTGGGGGTGTCGCTTAACCGACCCCTGGATGTCGGCTAACCGACAGGTAGCCGTTGAGCAACTTTTTCTATAAAAAGAAGCTCATTCCTTAGCCCCAAGTGATGATCTTTGAAGCCCTTCTTGAGGTATTTTGAGGGAAAAGAAAGGGGATCAAGCTAAGAAGGCTAAGGGTCATTAAGGAAAGCTAAAGCTTGGATTAATGAAGTTAAACCACCAAGTAAGCTTTGCCTTTTTACAAAACATATGTTTTATGCTTTGACTAAACTATTGGTAAATATTTTCTAGCATAAAAACTATGTTGTGTTGAATCCTCTACTTCTTTAATCTTTGATTTAAGTCATTGGATTCTTCACCTTGATTTCTAAACAAGTTTGTTTTAATACTTTATAAAACATGTTTTGTCAAAACCTTTGATTTGTTTTATAAAGATGTTTCATTAACTTGTTTGAATCATCTTTGTTGTTTTCATTCATTTGAACTTTAGTTAAATTAGTTTGTTTATGAAAACAACATTGAATATGCATCACATGTTTAGACATAATTAATCTCATACAACTTGTGAGCTTTTGATTTCATATCTTCAACAAGTTTGTACTTTGTACATGTGATTTGCATATCACTTCAATCAATTCATTTTATGTGCATTAAACTTTTAATTGCTTCAAGCATAAACTGATTGAGCTTTCATTTTAAACTTGATTGAAGTTTTCACACACACACATCATGAGCATTTATCTTTGCATTTTATAGTGTGTTGTGTGAGTTGATTTACACTTTCTTATCTGCCTAATTTAGAGGCAATTATATTGTACTTAATGTATTTCTCTCCTAGTGTTTAGACACTTTCTTGAGAAAGAAAATCAAATTGTATGAAAGGTTATTGCTAAGCCTAAGAAAAGCAAATTGTAAGGTTATTGCTCAGCCTAGAAAAGCATAGTGTTTAAGGTTATTGCTTAGCCTTTTAAAAAGCATAAACAGTGAAAATCCGGTGGGGTGTAGATTCACAAGCCGGTAGTGGATGTAGGCACGTTGGCCGAACCACTATAAATCTTGTGTTGTAGTGATTGCTTTTTGTGGTGATTGTTGTTGTTTAGCTTCCGCATTTTATTTGTTAATCATCACAAGTGGCTAATTGTTTTAAAGAAGTTTAAAATTGGCATAATTGGTCATTAAGTTGTAGCTCACCCTATTCACCACCCCCCCCCCCCCCCCCCCCCCCCTCTAGGGTTAGGATCCCGGACTTTCAATTGGTATCAGAGCCTCGTGCTCTAATTTTAGGATCAAGTGTTTTGGAACTCTTGATTAGGTGTAAAAACCTAGAGTTTAGACCCTAGTTGTACTAATCTTGAAAATCATTTCAATGGATTCCACTAAGATAGATTGTATAGATTCCCTTGTAGATTCTTCTAGACCATTCCTTCTTCCAACATTTGGAGATTCAAACCATGAATTTAATGAATCTAAATTTGAATCAAATGAAGAAGAAAATGATGAAAATCAAGATGACATTCAACAAGCCTATAATGATTTATGTACATTTTCCCTAGAGCTTGTTAAGAAGAATAAAAGATTAAAAGAAAAATCTAAAAGTCTAAAGAAAGAATTAGTTTCTTCAAAAAATGAACTTAGAGAGAAAGAAGAATTAATAACTTGTGTAGACTCTAAGTTTATGATCTCTTTGCATAATTTATCTAATGCTCAAGATGAATTAAATGAAATTAAGATAAGTTATGATAATCTTAATCAGGAAAATTCTAAACTAAGAGATCAATTACAAAGGCAAGATAAAGACATTAACAATCTTGAATCTAAGTTAACTATCACTAAGGAACTTAAATTTGAATTAAAACTTGCCCATGAAGAACTAAACAACTTTAAGGGAATTGAAAATGAACAAACAAAAGTTAAAAATGAAAATTCAACCCTTAAAGAACAAGTCACTCAACTTGAAAGGTACAAACAAAAGTATGAGTGTAAATTTACCCATGGTGAAGAGAAATTTGAAAAATTATTTAAATTGGGTAAATCTCAAAGAGATAGGACGGGTCTTGGATTTAATAGGAATACTTCACATGACCTTAAATTCACCAACACATTTGTGAAAGGTGAGTCCTCATTCTCTAGCACCCATTCCTCCTTGCCCATGACTAAATGTAATTATTGTGGCATTGAATGACACTTTAGGTTTGAATGCAAATTAAGAAGAAGTCATGTGTCTAAAACCATCTATGAACCAAAGAAAGTAAAATCAAACTCTATGATGGATAAGACACTAAAAATCAAGGAAGACGCCAAAATGATTAAACAAGTTAAATCTATCAAAAAGGAGTCTCCTAAAATAGATTCTAAAAAGGTTAAAAAAGTTAAACCAAGTTTAAAAGAATCTATTAACAAAAAGCTTCTCAACCTATCTCCTTTAAGTCAAAATATGAAAGAACTTTTGAAGAAAGTTGCAAAGTTAAATCTAAAATTCAAAAGTCAAATAAAGGGAGAAAATAAGAAGAAAAGAAAAGAGAATAAATCCCCTAAGAAGAAAAGTTACCAACCTCAAAAGACTAATCACCAACCTAAGATTACATTAGTAAAATCTAAATATAATGGTGATAAGTCCAAATTAAAAGTTTATCAAGTCAAATCTCCTAGAGTTGGTGAGAGTTTTAAGATAGACCTCAAAGACCAACCATCTCAAGACCTTAGGTGGATTCCTAAAGTTAGATACTTAGACAAACCTTAAGGCCTTGGAACTCATTGACCAACCGAATCTTTTTAGTTAAATCATATTGTTGGTCATGACACATTTGCATTTGTTTCTTTCATAGTCACATTTATTTAAATGCAATGTTTATTTATGCTCAATTGATTTTGTCTTCATGTACCTTTTTGGTTAAATATCATGGTTTTCAAAATCATTTGATTATAATTTCATCATTATAGATTTGTTTTTTGCTCTCATTTAGTTATATCTTTTGCAATGCATTTCTATATATGATCAACTGATTATGATTTCAAAAGCTTTTATAGCTATATATTTTTTTTTATAATCGATTGATATTTTCAAATTCATTTGTTTGATTGTCTTAGTTAAATTATTTTGAAAAACAAATGATTTAGATTTTCCATGGATTCTTTCTTATGGAAAGTTATTGTTTTGAAAAATCAACTTGTATGTGTTTCAAATAAGTTATATCTTTTACAATGCAAGTTGAAAAATGATTTAAGCCTCATTACTACATTCTTGATGAAAAATGAGGATTGAAAATTGATTTTCATTCTATGCTTACTAAGTTAGTATTTTGATATGAAAATTCAATTCCTTGATTTACTTGAGTTTCAATTGGTTAGATCTTTATAGTTATATTCTTCAAAATTGAATGTGTTTTTGATAAATGCATTTTTCCAATTGATATCAAGTTTGAAAAGTTTTTAAGTCGATTTGTATGAGTTTTTGTAGTTATCCTTGATTACAAATTGAAATTTGATATTAGTTAACTTCATGGTTTTCTTAATCACTTGATTATGATTTTATGTTTCATTGTTGGATTTTGATTGTTGAAGTGAATTAAAGTCCGTTGGAAAATGTTCTAAGCTTTGTTAGTTATATTTATAGTTGCATTTTTCTTTGAGTTTATTTTCTTGTGTTTATGATTATATCTTTTAGAAGGAAATACTTGTTATATGCTATTTGCATCATTGCTCATTTGGTTTCATTCCTTTTATGCAAATGTCATATAGTTCCATGTATGGTTGTGCTCTTTAGTTACATTTATAGATATCATACTAGAACTTTCAAATCCATCATCTATGCTTTCTAGTCATTTTTTTAAATGGATGGTTATGATGTTGATTCATGTGTATTTTCCTTGTGATGTCATTCTCATACATGTTTCAACTTCATAGTAGTGTTTAATCATATGAACCTCTTTGAAATCCATTCCTTGTATTTCATAGTTATATCTTTTGTTTGATGGATTTCTTAGTTGTTGAATTCATATGATTTGACACTTTTGTAAATTGCATCCTCTACCAATTTATATATATTTCTAAATGCAATTTCTCATGTTCATCACTATGCTCATTAGTTATATTATTCTAAGTGATGAATATCATTTTATGATGCTTGATGGATCCTGTGTTTGTCACATATATGCTCTTAATCATGTTTTCATATTCAATTGGTAATCAATTGATATCTTTTTCAATTGGTTTCAATTAGTATAATTCCCAATTGATGTCATTTCTTGAGATAGTGATAGACCTTGTGTACATTGGATGGAACTTGATAGTTATATGTTTTTATTCCATGTCACATTCCATTAGCATCATAAACTTTCATGATTGCCACCTCTCATGCACTTATAGGTAAATCACATAACCACCATGTTTATGTTTTCATAATTTTGGTTGGTTAATGGTGAGGTTGGTTTCATGATTGAACTTCATTTCATTCATCTTGTGCATGACAGTTATATTTAATGAATGTATGAAATAATTTCATAACCTTCATAGCATATGATTTTCATAGTTATATTGATTAATGCTATGTTTAGTATACCCCATTACATCATGGATAGCTCTAATTTGGATTAATCCTATTAGTTATATTCCTTTTAACTCCATTTTAGAGTGACTGAGAAAATAGTCATATCCATTGAATCTCAATTGGTATATTCTTTTTATTCCAATTGGTATCCATGATTGTTTATCCTCTTGAACTTGCTCTTTATATTGGTACTTTGATCATATTGAGCTTTATAGTCATTTGGAATCTAATCCTTTCCCTGAAGTTTACCCTCAATTGGTAAAACCATCTTCTTCTTGAACCAAATAGTTAAATCTTGTCAAAAGTTTGACAAAAGAAGAGTATGGATTGAGGGGGACTGTAAATCTTCATAGGAAGTATTAGTTTTGATCAAATTCACCCATGTATTAGCTCTGATACCCTTATATCTTGCCATCCATACATGATTCCTGTTATGACTTTAATTTTCGATTACTTTTGTTAATAGGTGCTACTAAAAGGTATTTTCCTTGTTTCATGTGTGTAGGCACCATTTGGGTCCTCAAGAGTCCTGAAGATATTCCAATCCCTCTTCAATTGGTATTTTGCAATTTAATGGCAAAGGGGAAGAAAATACTCAAGCTCCAAAGGGGGAGAAAATATTCAAGCTCCAAGGGGGAGAGAGTATACAAGGTAAGAAAGAATGCATATCTTGCCAAAGGAAGAAAATGCATAGTCAAAGGGGGAGAGATGAAAAAAGAAAGCTTGGGAGCTAAAGAAGAGATGCTTGGCCAAAGAAAGATAGATGAAAGCTTGAAGAATGATCAAGCTCCAAGCATCAAGAAGATTGAAGCCCAAGTTAAGTGAAGAAGCATCCAAAGAAGATTTCAAGACATGCCCAGCTAAGGAGGAGCTGAAGACTATGTGTGAATTAGTGTTGAGTACGGTTTGCCATCAAATTGCAAAGGGGGAGATTGTTAGGGATTTTGTGTATTGCAATTTGATGGATGCACTATTCATTTTATTCATCATTTGAATTTTCACACATGCATTGTTTTAGAAATCTTGAAATCCTAATTTACTCATGCATTGCTTTAAATCTTGTAAACCTTTTAGGTTCATGCATGTTTTGGTTTCAAACTTGGATGCATTTATATTTGGAAAAGACTTTATAAATCAAGCTAGCCATTTGTTTTAATCTTTCAAATCTATTTAGGCTTTTTTTATGTTTCATGATTTTAAAGCACTTGGATTGGTTTAAATCATGTTTCCATGCTTGGTTTAATGGCCCAAAGATCCCACAAGAAATTTACTTCGAAATGCAAAAGTTGGGATTTTTGTCTTAGGCTGTCGGTCAACCGACAAGCTGAGTGTCGGCTAACCGACAAGTGAGCCGAGGTCAACCGATGGATCTGTCGGTCCGAATTCCAGAGAGCTACAAATTTCAGATCTTCTCTGTCGGTCCACTCGTCGGTTCATGTCGGTCAACCGACAGTACATAAAAACCCGACCGAAGCTGTCTCGGTTAGAAAACCAGAGAGGTATTTTTTTTACCAAGTTTACATTGTCGGTTAGGGTGTCGGTCAGGCCTCGGTTAACCGAACATGTCGGCTAACCGAACCATGCTTTATAGTCAGTACATTTTCAAAAATATGACCGTTGGCTTGTGACCGTTGGGGGTGTCGCTTAACCGACCCCTGGATGTCGGCTAACCGACAGGTAGCCGTTGAGCAACTTTTTCTATAAAAAGAAGCTCATTCCTTAGCCCCAAGTGATGATCTTTGAAGCCCTTCTTGAGGTATTTTGAGGGAAAAGAAAGGGGATCAAGCTAAGAAGGCTAAGGGTCATTAAGGAAAGCTAAAGCTTGGATTAATGAAGTTAAACCACCAAGTAAGCTTTGCCTTTTTATAAACATATGTTTTATGCTTTGACTAAACTATTGGTAAATATTTTCTAGCATAAAAACTATGTTGTGTTGAATCCTCTACTTCTTTAATCTTTGATTTAAGTCATTGGATTCTTCACCTTGATTTCTAAACAAGTTTGTTTTAATACTTTATAAAACATGTTTTGTCAAAACCTTTGATTTGTTTTATAAAGATGTTTCATTAACTTGTTTGAATCATCTTTGTTGTTTTCATTCATTTGAACTTTAGTTAAATTAGTTTGTTTATGAAAACAACATTGAATATGCATCACATGTTTAGACATAATTAATCTCATACAACTTGTGAGCTTTTGATTTCATATCTTCAACAAGTTTGTACTTTGTACATGTGATTTGCATATCACTTCAATCAATTCATTTTATGTGCATTAAACTTTTAATTGCTTCAAGCATAAACTGATTGAGCTTTCATTTTAAACTTGATTGAAGTTTTCACACACACATCATGAGCATTTATCTTTGCATTTTATAGTGTGTTGTGTGAGTTGATTTACACTTTCTTATCCGCCTAATTTAGAGGCAATTATATTGTGCTTAATGTATTTCTCTCCTAGTGTTTAGACACTTTCTTGAGAAAGAAAATCAAATTGTATGAAAGGTTATTGCTAAGCCTAAGAAAAGCAAATTGTAAGGTTATTGCTTAGCCTAGAAAAGCATAGTGTTTAAGGTTATTGCTTAGCCTTTTAAAAAGCATAAACAGTGGAAATCCGGTGGGGTGTAGATTCACAAGCCGGTAGTGGATGTAGGCACGTTGGCCGAACCACTATAAATCTTGTGTTGTGGTGATTGCTTTTTGTGGTGATTGTTGTTGTTTAGCTTCCGCATTTTATTTGTTAATCATCACAAGTGGCAAATTGTTTTAAAGAAGTTTAAAATTGGCATAATTGGTCATTAAGTTGTAGCTCACCCTATTCAACCCCCCCCCCCCCCCCCTCTCTACGGTTAGGATCCCAGACTTTCAGATGTGAGAACCCGACCCCTAATTTCTTGGTTTAGTGTGGTTTTAACCGTGATTTGGTTTTCTCTATGGGTTTAGTGGTTGTTTGGTTGAGTTTTTGAGTTAGAATGACTTTTCATTAGCTTTGGGAAGTTTTGAGAGCCAGTGAACCTAGACAGTGACCGTAGGGTCCCATTTGTTTTGCGTGGTCAGCGTGGGGAGATTCTCGGTGATTCCCAAAAATTCCTATTTCAGATTCGTTTGACTAACCTCGCCATTCCCTACAACTTTCATGTTCACTCCGTGCCCATTCGAAGCTCCTAAAATCAGCTTTTCTAGCCATGGGGGCAAAATCGGTCTTTTTCACAAAATCTGGACCCAAATTTCAAGATTTCAGAACCATGCCAAAATTATACTTTTTGAAAACTAGATTTTATGAGGAACATTTTTCTCTTCTTCGTCGATCGCATCCTGGGCCCAAAAATTGATGTTTTAATCCCGACAAGTTCAAGTGATGGTGGAGCCCACACCCACCCTTTTATAAAAGGACCACCCCTCTCCCTTCTTCCCCATTCATTCCAACACTCTTAGGGGAGGAGCTCTAGCTCCTTAGGGCTTTTTGCCCTTTCTCTTCTCCTTCTTGCTCCCTCTCACAAAATCCACCTCTAAACCTTGCTAAAATGGAGACTTGAGCTCAACTTCTTCTCCTCCATCCTTCTAGCTCTCCATGGACATCATCCTTGTACAAATTTCAGCTGGGCAGCCCCTATTTCAAGCTCCTTCTTGTTGATTAATGGCCCTAGAGGTAAGGATCTCTTCCCATCTTCCATTGTTGAGCAATAGCTTTCCCCTATGTCCTATTTCTTAGCTTGTTTGAACTCATTCCTTCTCTTTGAAGAGTTACCATTTTTTTAGGATTCTTATGGGTTGCTTTTTGGGGGCTTTTGTGTAGCTTGGAGCCTTGGCTTGGAAGAGTGTTTAGAGTTTGATTTGCTTGTTTAGAGACCTCGAGGCAAGTGGATTGAATGGATGTTTTGAGTTTTGATTGATTTTCATGACAAACATGATTGGTTGGCTATTTCCATTAATGAGTTACTTATTTGCATTCAATATGATTTTAATGCCTTTGACAAGGGTTGGTAAACCCATTTATTGTCTGGAAATATGATTTTTAGCTTTTGCTTATTTATTGTTTTGAAAGTGTGGATTGTAGCTTTTGACTTACCCCTTGTACAAGACTTAAATGATTCTTGTGATGTGGGTGTATTCCTTCTCTTGGTGATTGTTTGAATGTAGAGATGAGGAGATTTGGATATTTTTTTATAGGGGATTTGATGATGTTGGGCAACGATTGAAGGGAGTCATGAGCCTCCCATTTTATTGTAGAAAAAAGGCTCAAATGGGTTGTAAGAAAAGGGAAGAAAGAAGCAGCAGAACTGTTCCCGAACCCAGTTCTGGACAGTTCGCTCGAGCGAACTTGACACTTCGCTCAAGCGAACTGCCCAGAAAGGAGTTCGTTCCATTCCAAAGAACAGTTCGCTTGAGCGAACCTGGGTCCGCTCGAGCGAACGTTCCCAGCATTCCATCCAGAGAGTTGCTAGCTCGAGCGAACTGGTAGTTCACTCGAGCCAGCCAAAACTAGGGCAGGTCCGCTCGAGCGACCCCTGGTCCGCTCGAGCGAACCCTTCCAAAAACCATTCCAGAGATCATTTATCTCGAGCGAACTGCAGCGTCCGCTCGAGCGATGGGTACTGCTCACCTGGGGACATGTTTTGAGGAAAAGTGAAATGTTTGTGGGATAAAGAGAGGTTGGTTGGAAGCCCTTATGTAATAGGAAATGTACAGATGACATAAGAAGCCCATTGAGAAAAGAAACACATCACAAAGATCCATTGAAGTGTTGGAAAATCGCCAAGGGGTATAAGGAGCCCGAAATGTCTCCAAACTTAAGGAGTACCAAGTGTTTACTAAAAAAGGACATACGGGACCCCTATCCACCTCGAATTAGTTTTGAACCCCGATGTCTATCCTAGAATTTCGAAAGGCTAATTGCATTGTTTTGTTCCCGAAGTTTTTATGTTCATTCCCGAAAACATTGAACTGTATTTAGCATTTTTGCTAGCCCGGCCATGCCTTGTCCGATATAAAAGGATATTTATGTCTTCGGGTGCCCCAATGCAATGTAAGAACTTGGAAGGCATTGAATGGAGTCCGGATGAAGAGAAACCCCATTATGAAGATTCATCAAGGATCCTTAGACTCGTCAATGTGCATAGGGATCCGAGATGTCCTTAATTCTCATGGAGAGCCAAGTATATGTCAAATTAGACATACGGGACCCCATTCACATTGATTTAAATCTAGGACCCTCAACGTTTGGCCCGGAAAAAGTATAGAAATCCATTATGTCTTATTTAAACTCGAATTTCACTTGTACACTTTCAATCTCATATTTTATGACTAGACTTGCCCCGAAGGTATTGAAATTTATGTTTCTTTTAGTATGTTGCTAAACCGTTTATGCCCGACTCGATACAGACATGTTTTGTGCCTATGGATATCCGGTCCCGTTATATTCGTACTTGTTGATTTCTTGTATATGAACCATGAACCAAAACCTTGAGGCAATATGGGGCCAGAGCTTTGTAGTGCGAGCCCATGAGACAAAAAGAGAACATGTGCACATGTATTTGTTTTGTTTACTTGCATATAACCTATGAGTCGGCACCACTGAGCTTGAATGACCTTGTCGGTCTGATCTACCGACTTGGAGATCCCTTCTTGTCCCGCCAGCTGCAATTTGGATTCCGCTACCCGGTTCATTAACCGTGGTCTTGTCCCGATACCGCAGATTGCTACTGTGGTTCCTGATGCCCGGCTCGCTACCGTGGTCATGTCCCGTATTGTATATATGTATATGTAATTTCGTTGTACCTCCTCAATTCTGTGACTGAGGTCAACACCTTGATATGCTTGCTCTTATCACTTCGGTGATAGAGGATTTAGCTTCTTGTGGTTGCCATCTTACTTGTTTCTCGAATTCCTTGGTTACCTTTACATGCTTTATACTGCATCCATGCTTCAATAAATGATTGATTTCTTTCGTGAAGATTATTGTTTAAACAGATTTACAACGTGAGGCATACCCGATTTGTGATATGTTTATTGTTTATACATGTTTTAAATGAGTTCCCGATTTGTGAAATGTTCACATTTTATACATGCTTTAAAGGAATACATGTTTTGTCAAATATTCATGTTTCATACCCGTTTTATATGAATACAGGATTTTGTCAGATATTCATGATTTCTTATACATTTTTAATTATGTACAATTTGATCAGGCAACATGATTTATTACCTGTTTTATCGTTCAGTATATTGTTATATCTTTTCACCCACCCGCCAGACCGTCGTGTCTGACCCACTACTTTGGTACTTAGGTTCAGACTTCTTCACCCGAGATGAGCGCACGTGTTAGCTGTAGAGCCATGAGCGTACAGGTTGTTTGTCGGCTATGTCATGTAGACATTGAGCTTGACATCGGAATTACGTCACATATGGGGTAGTGATCATTAGCTTGTTTTCTTGTATGGCTTCTATTTGCCTTTTGCTTGGGATTTGTAATTAATACACATTGTTATTTGTAACTCGAACATATATGGGAATGTAATACCTTGTTACTATCAACTCTGTACTTTTATTGTGATGGTTTATTCCAGTCTAAGATGGGTCATTGATAAGATGACTATATGCTTGGGTTGAGTGCGGTGCGGAATCCAATGGCCACGGACTCCGAGTCGCAACACCACGAAAGCTTCTGCTAAATATTCAGAGTGTGTTGGAATTTGTAATCCTCACACACGCGGATCTTGGGAGAAACATAATTATCACTTAACTCCCAATTCACGGACCCCGGGTTTGGGGTCGTAAAGAAAAGATTAGGTTATTATTGGCCTACCATGGTAGCTGACGCAATGCGATTTGCTAAGCGCTGCCAACAATGCCAAATTCATGGAGATTATGTCCACATGCCTCCGAAATGGCTACATCCTACAGCAATCTCATGGCCTTTCGAAGCCTGGGGCATGGACATCATAGGTCCTATCTCTCCCCCATCGAGCAAAGGTCATCGCTTCATCTTCGCCGCTACGGATTATTTCTCCAAGTAGTCAGAAGCATTCGCGCTCAGTGAAATGAAGACCTCATCAGTCCTTCAATTCTTGCGCACTAACATTATTTGTCGCTTCGACATACCTAAAAGATTCGTCTATGATAACGGACCGCAATTCCGGGATCACAGATTCTATAGGTTCTGTGACAAGTACAAAATCCAAAGTTGTCTTTCGACTCCATGTAATCCTGCAGCAAACGGACTAGCGGAAGCCTTCAACAAGACACTCTGCAAAATTCTCAAAAAAATGGTCTCTAGTCACAAAAGAGACTGGGTCGACAAACTACCAGAAGCTTTGTGGGCCTATCGAACCACCGTTCGAGGACCAAGCCATAGCACACTATTCTCTTTGGTCTATGGATGCGAAGCTGTTGTCCCTTTGGAAGTACAAATTCCTTCCTTAAGGGTATCTTTGCAAAATGACATGACGTAAGAAATCAATGTCAAATTGAGACTCCAAGAGCTGGATAATCTCGATGAGAAACGGTTCGAAGCTCTACAAAGCATTGAGCTGTACCAAGCACGCATGGCAGGATCTTTCGACAAGAAGGTCAGGCAACGCGCCTATAAAAAGGGCGACTTAGTTATTGCAGTAAAAAGACCCATAGTCTTTGCCCACAATTCCAAAGGCAAATTCGAACCAATATGGGAGGGACCCTTCGTCATCGACAAAGTCTTCTTTAACGACGCATACGCTCTTCTAAACATGGAAGGAGACAGATGTATGTTGCCCATCAACGGCAAGTTCTTGAAGCGGTACTACCCTTGAAGACCTCCAATGGGTTAGAGCAACGCCTACACGGCCAAAGCCTATTTCCAAGTACTTGCTCGTCAAACCCACCCCTTTTGAAATTTTCATCTTTATGTTGAAATTTCTAAAAAAAAAACTTTCAAAACAATGCTTACTTTCATCGTTTCATTGTTAAAAAAAAAAATCAAAACCGAAAAACCAAGTTTAGGAGCCTCTTCCCGGACTTGACCAAAATTTTTGATCCTTGAACCCAAAATTCATGGTTTGAAACAAAAATTAGGACTTTAAATCAAACCTCTTCCCGGGTTTGATCCTACACTCAGTCGATACTCGCGAAGCCCAAAAATCGGAAGGATGCGAACCCCATTCGATACTTCCAAAACCTCAAAAAATCCCAAGGAAGCGAACCCCACAGACAAAAATCGTGGAGACGTAACACCCTAGTTGATATCTACAACCCAGATTTCAAAAAACCCCAAATTTCAAAAATCGTGGGGAAGCGATATTCAGTCGATACCCGCAAAAATAAATTTTTTGAAAAAATAGGGAAGCGACGTTTAGTCGATACTTGCACACCAATCCACGAGGAAGCGACATTCCATCGATACTCGTAAACTCAATCCGCGAGGAAGAGACATTCCATCAATACTGGCAAACCGAATGAGCAAGGAAGCGACATTCCATCGATACTTTCAAGACCATTCAGCGGGGAGGCGACATTTGGTCGATACCTGCATTTTTGTCGCGACCCCGGACCGGGATCCGGGCCCGTGACTGCGCGGCGATGCGATTAACCAACACAAAACACACCGCCGCTGTTGTATTTTTTTAATTTTTCCCACAGGTTTCTGCGGTGAGGATCCCAAGACACGGGTCGAGCTCACACGAATGGGTATGCGGAAGCGCGTAGCAAAACGTGTCACATAAATCTTAACCAAGTAGATACAAGGGACACTATAAAATCGAGACATGATATCAAAAGAGAATGTCATCACAGCATTCCTAACATGATTAACGTTTCAATGTTTAACAAAAGTATATTAATTCAAGTTACAAAACCCTGAGAGGCCAACAAAGGCCAATACAACAATTACAAACCCAAAAGATAACCCAAGCTAGGCGAAACGAGAATCAATATCCCGACCGGCGTCTAGATGACGTCGTTGGGCTGCCACTCGTGTGCTGGGGGTGGCTCAACAGCCTCCTCCGGGCACTCCTCGTCACGAGTGAAACCGCCGGCACCTGGACACCAAAACACAAGCATCAAACACGACGGTTTGGCAAATAAACAATTTAGCTTGAATATAAGAAATAATGCTAAAACAGTTCAAGAGTTAGATACACGTTTCAAGTTTACGAAACTAGCATGAATACTTATAATATCATGAAAAGATAAATCCACATAGGCTCATCCTTTCTCTGTCATACATGATGACAAGAGCAAGCACGCACGACAAGCACGACACGAAAACAAGATCCCACGCCACTCAAGGTAGACGGGGTATCCGGCCGCGGAACCGGACCACGAACACGCACGATGTGTAATATAATACACGACTAGTCTGCAGACAGTCCACATGTTTAAGGACCCCCAGGTAGTGGATCAAGCTAAAAGGGCGGTCCAAGCTCAGTGGTATTCACTTATATCATGAATGCACAAAACACGGCGATACACGTTCGAAAACACTACAAAACGAAAGGGAAATCATTTACCAAGCATAACAAGGCAAGACTAGCATAATAGCATAATATAAATGCTTAACAAACTTAAGAAATGATTCCCTTTTGATTCTTAAAACACATCTTGAAAACGACTTGCACTTGGAAATCAAACGAGAACACGATGATGCATGAAGCACCAAGACAAGAGTTCACACATAAATCCCTCAAGCATAGGCTAAGACCAATCCCTGACCCTTGTGGAATTGAAAACCAAATGTCGGAATTCAATAAAACTTGGTGTCCCCGAAGGTATATTACATTTTGGAATTCCAAGTGCACAAGGTCAATAAAAAGGTCTAAAACCTAGTCTAGTTTTCATTCCCGCAAAAATCCTTCAAAAACAGCACTTTTTGTAACTGTGGGTCTGGGTTCAGCATCTCTACCGGTAGAACTTCCGGTTGAAGATGTTCTACCGGTAGAACTTCCGGTTGAAGCGCTTCTACCGGTAGAACATCCGGTTGAAGCGCTTCTACCGGTAGAACTTCCGGTAGAACTGAGGTTCACAGTTTTTCTCAACTCTCTGCCACAATTTGGGCCGTTTCTACCGGTAGAACTAAGGTTCACAGTTTTTCTCAACTCTCTGCCACAATTCTAGCCACTTCTACCTATAGAACTTCCGGTAGAACTAAGGGTTCACAGTTTCCTCAACTTTTTGCCAAAATTCGAGCCACTTCTACCGGTAGAACTTCCGGTAGAACTTTGAAGTTCAATTTTTTTCACACTTCTCTCCCATCTTCACTTCCATATTTTTAACCCTACGCTCCCCAAGCCTACAAGCTTTCCAAGGGATGATTTCCACACAAAAATCCACTCCCATTTCAATCCAAAACTTCAAAAATCACAAACCCATTTACATTCAAATCATGTATTACTAACTTGTAAGGTATTCCATTGAAAAACATGCTTTCATTAAAAACAAAACTTCTAGATTAGGTAGAGTAATTAGCAACCATGCTTATCAAGATTAAACAAGCTAAAAGAGATTAATAACATGAAACAAAATGCAAGCTTTATGATGAATAACATTTCCAATGTAAAATGCCCTAAAACTTGAAATGCACTAGGAATAACTAAAAGGTTTACTTGCCTCTAACCAAAGCCAAGCAAATACTCCACAAAAATCGAACAAGAGGGGGAGATCCACGAAATCTACACAAAACCCCCAAAATAGAGTATACAAATATCATCATTTTGGCCACTACAAACCCCCATTTCGAAAATGGGTTTGAAAACATGAAAAGCAAGCTCTAGGTGAGCTAAATGAACATCAATGAAAGAATGAAAAGGAACACCAACCAAGAGCTAGCTGAAACAAGGAGGATAGAGCTTGAAGATGATGAATAGTAGTGAAGGTTGGCTCCAAAAACACTCCAGCTGTAGCTTGAGAAGAGAGGAAGAGGATGGTGGTCTTGGATCTTGATTTGGAACACTATAGCTAGATCATTTCCAAGGGAGAAGACCAAAGAGGAAACCTCTCCACTCACTTGCTCTAGGTCAAGAAAAATTACAGAGATTGGAAAAAGAGAAAGGAATGAGAGGAAGGGTTTATATAGTGTCTGGAAGTGGGTCCCCTAAGCAGTGAAACTTGGAACGCTTAAAACATGTTCTTATGGACCCCGAATGGAATCGACGAAGAAGAACAAAACGATCGTCGAAAAATCTAGTTTCGGAAAAGTATAATTTTGACATAGTTTCACGACTTCGAAAATTGTGCCCAGATTTAGCATGAAAAGACAGATTTACCCTTTTTGGGCCAAAACTTGGGTTTTCTGGGCCTCAGATGCATGCAGGTTAAAAATGAAAGCTGTCACGAATAATAAAACCATTCAAGAGAAATAAAAATCACATCCACATCAAAGATCTAGAACAAAAACTCATTCTTACACGTGCACTCAGGGCGTCCCTGAGCGTGTCTGACTCATACTAAACGTCCTCAAGATCCCCAAAGCTATAGTCCAGACTAAGTCTAATCACATTCTAACCCAACTAGTACTAAGACTCACTTAAGACTAAACACTCACTTAATTAGTACTAATCGAGTTGGTCTGGGTTGGGGTCTAACAATTTTGAAAAACAAAACCCGGCTATAAATACCAAAAATCGGCTATAAATGCCAAAACTTCGGCTATAAACGCCAAAATCCGGCTATAAACGCCAAAATTCGACTATAAATGCCAAAAATCGACTATAAATGCCAAAAAAATTGGCTTTCATGCCAATAAAACAAAACTTGGTTTTCAAAAAATCTGGCTCTCATGCCAATTCAAAATTCGGCTTTCATGCCATCTTAAAAACTTTGGCTTCCATGCCACACACAAAAAAAAAAAAAAAAAAAAACGGCTTTCATGCCATTTCAAAATTTCGGCTTTCATGCCATCACAAAATTCGGCTTTCACGCCATCACAAAATTCGGCTTTCACGCCATCTTAAAATTCAGCTTCCATGCCACAAAACAAAATTCGGCTTCCATGCCATCACAAAATTCGGCTTTCATGCCATCCTAAAATTCGGCTTTCAAGCCATTAAAAACCAGGCTTTCGCCACAAAATCTGGCTTTCATTTGACAAAAGATTTTCACAAAATGACAACCTTTTGATCAAATTCTTAAACAAACATTTCCCATTTAGTACTTGCTTAAATTTGTTTTCATCAAAAAATGATTTAAGTGAAAGGAGGGGATACAAAAAAATATAGTACCAAAAATGTTTATACATGGAGGTACCAAAAAAAAAAAGGGAAGAAAAGGAGTTTGTTACAACTCGGGAGCTCAGTCTAGCATGGTCTTCAACCAAGGATTCAACTCCTCAAGCAGACTCTTGGCCTTAGCCTCCAAAGTTTTCAGGCCACGCTTCTTCAAAACATTCCCATAAAATGCGGCCGAACGCCGCGACCCATCGGCAGCACGAGGAAGTTCTTCCCAGAGAGAGTCTGCCATTGCTCATATTCCTGAGTCTTCCTCCGGAAATTACTTTCAGCCTCCTCAACCTGGTGAATGAGAGTTCCCTCCTTGGAATTGCTCATTTTGCAGCAGCTTCTTCCTCCAAAAGCTCAAGACGCTACCTAGCCTTGACAACCTCCTTATTAAGCCGGTTCAGGTCTTGTGTTAGCTCCATGATGGCCAACTCAGTAACGTTCCTCTCCCGAACGAACTGCTTCCGAGTCCGCGAGATCTCAGTTAGCTCAGCTTTGACCTCGCTAGAAGGCTTCACGAACATCTCATTAAAGAAGTCACCATCTGGGAAACTCTTAGTTCAGTCCATTTGTTGCCCAAAGCAATGACTTCATCAACAAAAGCCTTGGCACTCGCAATGTCCAGACCGACTTCTTCACTGTCAGCAAGGATGTCCTACACATGCTTGATCATGCCAAAACCAGCTTCCAAGTGACCTGAAGAGAGAGTCTCGACCCATGAGCTCAAAACACTTTTCAACACCTTCTTTGCATACTGAAGATGCGGACCAGATGAGGATTCGCCATGCTCCGGTGCCCGACTGCCCATCTCATGCCCCGTTGGGGGAGTAATCAATAAACTATTTCCAATCGAAGAAGCTGACTCCTTGAAATTAGTAGAAGAAGCTCCTACTTCGGGATCGGCTGCAGGTATCCCCTATTCTGGCCCTGAGGAAGACGGATGAACTTCTCCTGTTACTTCACAACCTGTCAATAAAAGACAAAAAGGTATGAATATAATCTTGTCAAAAATCAATATCGAGATTATTATTACAAAATACCTTCTTCGACGACCGACGGAGTACTCTCTGCCTCCATAAGCTCATCCGAAGCATCGTCAAAGGTTGCATCATGGATGGCTTGAAGTCGTCAGAATCCTCTGGCAAGTCAGCTAACAAGAAAACAAAGCAACATATTAGCAAATGGCAGCACAAACAAAAAAAGAAAAAGTCAAAGAAATCATACCAGGTGAAAGCTTTGGAACCACTCCAGAGTCCCTGAGTTCTTCCTTAGATGCCGTAACCGGATCCGTCATCGCCTCATTGGCCGAAACCTCGGGCATCACCAAATCATCATCCTCTGCCAAAAGAAAAGAACACAGCGGATCAAAACAAAAAATCTCTCATGCGAGAAAAGAAGCGTAAACAGAAAGAAGGAGAATCATACCAGAAGTCTCCTCTTCTCGGCTCCTTTTCTCTGGAGGCTCGTCAGCATCTCTAGACACCTCCTCAGCAATGGTGAGAGGAACCTCTAAATCAAGAGGACTTCCTTGCCGTCTCATATTACGGCGTTGTCCCCTCTTCCTCTTACTTTTGTGGGACTGTCTGCTCGAAGAACCTGCCCCACTATCAACATCAGGTCTCTCACTAGAGTCCGCATTGGATGGTCTGCTTTTCCCAATAGACTCCATAGAAGCCTTTGTGCGCTCTGTTTGCATCCAAGCATCGATCTCGACCTCCTCCTCTTCCAGCTGTTTCAAGATCTCACCAGGAATCCCTTGTGCAGCTCTTGATCTGATGACGTCCTGCTCATCGAGAAATCCTATCTTGAGCCTCTCTCCAGAAAGGAAAGCCAAAACTTCCTCTCGACGGACACCATCTGATCTGCCAAGACCCTTCCCAAGAGATTGCTTGACATCAAGCTCCTTCTTGGAAAGCCCCCGGTACACTGAGAAGCTCTCCACGAACCATTTCGTAAAGCCAGAAGTCCGGAAAGTGGGCAACTCAGGATAGGAAATCAGGGTGGTAGTGTCCTCTGCGCTATAAAAAGTTCATGCATTCCTCCCGTCCTGCAAACCACCAAAACGCTTCACCATGCTCGAAGGCGCTCCAATAACGCCTTGAGAGAAGCCAAGCTGCAGCGCAAAATGCGAAGGGACATAAGGCTAGATATCAATAAAAAGATGTCTATGGTACACCATCGTACCAACCCGTACGTTGAAAAGCCATCTCTTCTCTGCGTTTGTCAAAGCATAGTGTCTTTCTGACCCTACCCTAGTCGAATCACGGGAGACACCAAAATCAAAAGCCTTCTTCCTCAGACCCGGAGAAAGCTTCACTGAAGACTGCCCAATCTTGACGTCCCTGAACCGTCGAATTCTCAAACAGGCATACAAAAGAGATTCGGAAATGGCTGTCCCTCTAGCCAAACGAATCATAAAAGGATCTTCGTCCTGCGCAAATCCCAACTGATGAAAGCTAGGACAGTAGTATACATACCACGAATAGAAGATATGGGCTGAAAATACCCTGTTCATAAGGAGCCCAAGCCGAACCAGGAAAGCAGCAGCCTGTAGTTCGGTACACAAATAGGAGTAAAGAGCATGCACCAAAGCTAGCCGCTCTCCGAATGCCATCTGACAAGCCAGAAAAATACAGTGCGGGTTGATGTACGTTCCATCTCCTCCAACGAAAACAACCTCACCCAACTAATAAGTGAGGTAAATAGCGAGATCTCTCCGCAATGCAATGTCAGGACAAATGGCATCTGTGCTTGCGAATAACTTTCTCAAATCCTCTCGCATGGCGGAGATCTTCTTCAAACTTGAGGTTTAACACTAGCATCCTGGGCCATGCTATCAGAAAACTCCCCGCTGTCAAAAAAGTTGGAGCTACAACTCCTCCAACTGCTGCACCTGACTTTCGAGCCCTCCTTCTCCTTCAAAAAATCATAGAAGGCGACGAGCTGAAAGTACAAAAACCTAAACTCCTCAGACTGCTCCTCAAGGACACTGTCGATAGGCATGAACTCCTCATAGAGTTTTCCGAGGATAGGCAGCCCAGTGATGGCGCTTAATTCCTTCAAAGAAAAACCAATCTCACCATTCGTAACAATGAAGGTGTTGGTTTGTGGAATGAATGACTTCAGCATGGCCATGAAAGCCTCATCGAAGAAAACTACGGTTTGCCGAAAAGCGCGAACCTCGTCAAAAATCTCGGCCTCCCTCAGAATGGCCCCACCAACCTTCAGGATGTGATCAGTCCATGATTCCCAGCTTGAGTCAGCACTGAAACGGCCATGAAGTCTAAAAGGCTTCACCCAATTGCTGCCATCACCCTGAAATATGCCAAGGCCCACCGGTCTCAAATCGACTGACGGATGGTCAGAACCTTGGTAGCCACTGGCTAGCATCAACATGTCCATACAGAAAGACGACTTCTCTGCAAAACCAGAAGGGCCGCCAACAAAAACCCCGGTCTTGATCACACTGGTCCTCTTCACCCAGCTCGGAGGATCCTCCCTCTTAGAGCATGTGGGAAAAAGACTCATGATTGAGATGGTTCGATTGAAGGTCGACCGGGTAGAAATAGTTCTCTCCTCACTATCTACCGTGTAAGAGAACTGAAAACATCTCCTTTGGTATGTCAAGTCGTCAGGGACTGCATCACCAAAGAAAAAGGTAGGCTTGGGCACAACGCTCTGATCATCTATAACCCAAGGACGGTTGCTTACCGCGATCTTATAGAATTCCTCATCCTTGAGAGCGATCAATCGCTGTCTCATCTCATCACGATTGAGGGAATCACATTTTTCCAAGTTCATCTCAACAAACTGAACCTTCTCCCAAGCTTACTGAACGGCCGCATTAGAAAATCCGGCAGACCGACGAAGTGCGTCAGTAACAGGCCCCTTACCCTTGTTCGTTCTGGAAGAACTACCTGCAGAGAATGGAAAGAAAAAAACAAAGATCAATCATCATCAAAATGACAGAGTTTTGCTACAAAAAATTCTAGCGAAATTTTGACATGGTTCCGGAGCAATTCCGAAGAAAAGGGAAACACCCCGAAAAAGACAAGAAGCCTAAAGATGAGCTCAACATCGCTGTTGTTGGAAGTAGGTGGGCCTCGTGGATAGATTTTCAAAACTTTTGACCCACTTGATACAGAGCTCAAGTACCCATAAGGCCAAAAACCCAATTCAGGATTCATAACCCTGAATCTCAGCTATCATGATCAGTAAATAAATCTATCTAAAAGACAGAAACAAGCAGACAACAAGCATCCATAAAAACTACAACATGCAACGAAGTAGATTATACCTTTAGAGCTCGGTTGTGCTCTAATTGAGAAGTTGATAACTTTCGTTGATGTAGAACTTTTCTACAAACTAAGATCAAAATCTCCAACACCTCTTAGCCTTCCACGCTATGACCCGAATCAGATCTCTCTTCTCAAGAAGATTGGTGGAATCTTCAAGAGAAAACCCAACTCGAAACTCTAAGGAACTAGAAGAGGAAGAGATGAGAAGGCAGTGCAACAATTGTACAAAAGAGGCTGGACGTTTTTTACTCCAAAAATAAGATGGAGGTCCAAGAGGGATTAATCCCCTTTTATAACCTCCCAAGTCTCCTCTTTTCTTAATTGAAATAGAAGTCTTACTTCCACAACAATTAGTAAGTATACTATTACCACTATTAGAAGTCCTACTTCAAATAGAAATAGTAACTTTCTAATTCCTTCATTTTAGAGTTCAAGTAGGATTAGTATCTTTCTAATAACTTGGGCTAGCATGGGGACCACTAAGGATTCCATAGAAAGCTTGCTCCAACTGGGACACGCGACCCCACATCTCATGTGCAATCCGGGCCCATGGTTAATTGCAAATATCACCACTATATAAATGCAATTGCACTCCAGTCTTAGGAATAAATTACAATGAAGACCCTAAGCTTTCCAATTACCATAAGTAGGCCCCTCTATCAATATCCATGGATCAATTGGAATAAATCTGTCTCTTCCAATCTTAGTTCCACATCTTATTATCCTTGAGCCCCAATTAATCACTATGATCATCAGTACCATCCAGTTAACTCTTAATCGAGATGGGTGCGCACTTACAATGACAAATCCATTAATTGGCACAAGGGAATAATGGAGATAGATTCCATCTTGATCATTCAATGTTCCCACAGTCCTACTACCACATACCCAAGACACCGAGGTGTTGACCTACAGTTGGCCTCACTCATTGGTGACTTAAAGCAAATGAATAGATAGAAACTTGAGTTCATCAATGTTTCAGGATTGAGAGCCTATTGCTAGGGAATTATGAGAGCATACCTTATTATTGAGACGGAATTATATAAGGTGCTTCTTATGGTCCTTCAATACATCCAATGTACCAGCACCATGATCCAGAATCTTACATTCTGATGATCGAGACAAATCACACTATCTCATAGTGATCAAAGTGCTGCAACCTTATCAGTTGAGATGCCCAATCTCATCACTGGTTGTGAAGATATTTTAAGAATAAGATTTGTGACATATATCTCCTGTGTGTGGATCTCATCCATACACATATATCACATCTAATATACTAATGGGACCCGGTTCAACTCATGAACAATTATGTCATATGTATTGGTCATGTGCATGAAGTAATAAAATAACATTCATCTCATAAAAGTAAAGCATAGTTTTATTGATAAATAAAGAAATTAATCAATTTATCGCATTAACTGATGGATTGAGTCCATACAATCTAACAGCTGCAAGCTCATAATCAGTGGAAGATTCTCAAAGAAGGTTTGAACTCAAACATTGCTGCGAGATCAAGCTAATCTTATCAAATTTCCGCAAAATTGGAAAAGGGCTCAACATTGCTGCGAGCTCCAAAATCCAAAACTTGCAAAGCTCCTCAAAATCCAGTAAGACCAAGAAAGTGCTCAACATCGCTCCGAGCTCCAAATCCCAATACTTGCAAAAGATTTCTAGATATGCATCATCATGCTTCCAAGTCGATTTACTAAAAATCATGCATCTAAGAACATCATCATACATTAGATGCTAGGAAAACCTTAACCAAAGTTTGACCAATTCCAACCCAATTTGATTAAAACCAATCAAACTTTGTCTAAGTCAAAAATCATGTTGGCTTGACCTAGAGACTCTAGCCTTCTATCTTGATGCATCAAACAAAAAAAAATGCATGAACATCTTGAAATTGCATAACCTCATTATCATGATGTGAGCAAAAAAAAAAAAAAAAAAAAAAAGAGAAAGAGAGCAAACCTCTTCAAAAAAAAAAAGAGAAAAAAAAAATTTCGGCTGGCGCACAAGGCCATGGCCCCATGGCCATGTGGCCGTACAGACAGATCCGTACAGAGAGTGAAAAAAAAATGAAAAAAAAACGTGAGAAAAAAAAATGGTGAAAAAAAAAGAAACACTGTGAAAAAAAAAAGAAAGAAGAAAAAAAAAGAAAGAGGTAAAACCGTGAGAAAGAAAAAAAAAAAGAAAAGAAAAGAAGCACAAAAAAAAAGAAGAAACACGTGCTTGAAAAAAAAAGAGAAAAGAAAGAAGAAAAAGAAAGAAAAGAAACTACTTCTACAATGGAGATTTCTTATGAAGAAAGAAAACTTACTTGAAGCCATGGAGAAGAAGAACGAAAAGCTTGAAGATCCTTGAAGATAAAGAAAAGCTCTTGATCTTGGAGCACTCTTGAAGATTCTTGCAAACAAAGAAAGCAATTGAGCAAAAGAATCAACCTTGCTTTTATAGAAGAGAGCAAACCAAAAGAAGAAACAAGGAGAAAAAAAAGGAGGTAAGTGCTAAAATTTAGTAACTTTCCCAAAAGAAAGATACTTTGAGAAAATCTCTCCCAAAAATAAGAAAACTTAAGATATTCTCTCCAAGTAAAGATATTTTTAGATATTCTCTACACAAAAGAGATATTTTTAGATATTCTCTATAAAAATGACACCATATGAGATTTAGGCCATCTCCAAAGCCTTAGGTCCCATGGGTTAGCCCACATGAGCCAGGTTTGACCACCTAGGCACTAAAAGTGGCTTTTAGTCAAAAAATCCCTCTTACCTAGAGCATACCAAAAAAAAAAAATGGTTCCATGCCTCTTTTGAGTTGATTGGACCATTCAAAAAAGCAAAATAAAATAAAAAGAAAGCCTCATGAGTTTCCAAAAAACCAAACCATCCAACCTCATGAACCAAATTAAGCCAAAATCTTGAAATTGACATTCCACAAAATACCAAACCCTGGTCCCCTAGCTCGCCACATACAGCTTGTTAGGTCACAAGACCAAAACCAAAACCAAAAACCAAAAACCAAACCCTGACCCCCTAACTTGCCACATACAGCTTGTTGGGTCACAAGGTCAAAATCAAAAATCAAACTCCGACCCCCTAACCTGCCACATATAGCTTGTTAGGTCACAAGGTCAAAAACCAAAATCCAAAACCCAAAAATCCAAATCCCCCATGTCATTTTCAAAACTTTGCCTTGAGATGGTACATGATCCTTCTCACTACCATAAAATTCCCCCGAAAACTCAAAAGGCTATTAAAAAAAATGCTCAAGACTCTTGGTCAAGTCAGAAGCTCTCCTTCAAGTTTCTCTTCGAGGCACATCGACTCCAAAAGCTACTCGTCGCTGTACCTCGAGGGGGCATTTGTTGACACCAAAACAGTCACTATATCTCCTCAACATCAAGAAGCCACATGAAGCTACATCCTGCTACAAACAAGCAAAGCTACTTCAAGCATCAGATCTTGTCAGAATCAAACAAAAACTGCGAAATCCTTCAAGACAGCCAAAAAAGGGGCACACATGAAGTTTCGGGCCATTCCAACATCATTTAGCCTAACTTCATTTTTCCGACAGCTAAACAGGCACTCCCGGCAGTGACGGCGTCGAAGACATCAAAATTTCAATCAGAGCCTACGAATGGTTCCAAAATACCTCCAAAAGGCTCCTTGCCAAATTTCAAGTCAAACCGACAACGTTTGACCCTTCATCAACACTCAAGCAGCAAAATCAAGTCTCTCTGCGGCGAGAACCACCGAGGCCATCACTCACCAAACAAAGTATATGAGTGGCTTCAACATGCTTCCAAAGGACTGCACGTCGAATTTCAGGTCGTTCCGACAACGTTTGACCAAACTTCGATGCTCCGAAAGAAAATCAAGCCTACTGGCGACAGAGCCTCCCGGGATCATGACATCCAAATCGGAGCTAATGGATCATCTCTACGTTACTCCAATAGGCTCCCGGTCAAATTGCAAGTCAATCGGACATCAGTTGACTGTATATCAAAGCTCGACATCTTCTTTGCAGCAAAATCAAGTCTAGCATCGACGGGACCCCAAACGGCTTCAAAACTCAAATAAAAGCCCATGGTTGGTCCTATCCACTGGTCAAGAGGCTTCACCTCAAATTCCAGGTCATTCCGACATCGTTTGACGTAGTTTCGACTCTTGACGGAAAATCGGCTACAAAGTCTTCGGCTTTTCCAAAAAATGGGAAACTTTGTGCTCCAGTTTTACGTGGGTTCTCGTTAAGTTTTCTCCAAGAAAATCAAGTCAATAATTGAGGAAAAATGTCAAGAAAAATACAGAAGAAAAAAGGAACGAAAAAGATGAAGAATTGGCCGAAAAACTAAGCGGCAACCAAAGGGGATAAAACCCCCATGGTCACCGGCGACCCTGGAAATCATGGTCGCCGGCGACCCTGGAAATCCGGGTCGCTGGATTTTCCGCCGGATGGCCCGTTTTCCGATCCTGTTTGTCGCGACCCCTGACCGGGCTTAGGGACCAAATCCGGGATCGGGACTGGGTGATGGACATGCAATCATATGGAGTGTGACAATAATTAAATATGTGTTTTTTATCAAGCGTACACGGGTTAAAAAAAGGATACACATTGCCCGTGCACGTGATTTCCCACAGGTGTCCACGGTGAGGATTTCCCAACACACATAAACATTTAGTATGATTGCGGAAGCATGTAGCAAATCAAGCATGTAATTTCATTTCCATAATAACAAGATTGGTTGCATCTAAATAACAAGTATCAGAATGAGCAATGTTCAATAGCGTAACCCAAAATACTGTTAAAGTTAGAGCATATATCATTTAATTTCAATCCCCCAAATTAGAGGCCAACAAAGGCCAATACTAACAAAACAATATCCACCAAAATATAAATCCAACCACCCCCAAAATATCTCGCATCACGACAACCGGATGTTTACATAACATCGTCGGCACGCCACTCAACTAGCGGTTGCTGTTCTCCGACCGCCTCCTCAGGCTTCTCCTCGGGGAAACCAACAACGGGACCTGAGTACCAAAGTAAAGGATCAGACACGACGGTCTAGCAGGTGGAAGAAAAGATATAAATATTTAATACTAAAATATTTACCTTGGAAAACATTTAAACCTGTCTAAACAATACTTTCATGAGTAAATGCATCATTTAATTAAAACGTATATGCAAGGTAAAACAGGTAAAGGTAACCAAGAAATTCAGGAAACGAGTAAGATGGCAACCACACGAAGCTAAATCCTCTATCACCGAAGTGATAGAGCAAGCATATCAAGGCGTGGACCTCAGTCACCGAAGTGAGGAGGTACAACGAATTACATATACATATATACTATATACAAGACATGACCACGGTAGCGAGCCGGGCATCAGGAACCACAGTAGCAATCTACGGTATCAGGACAAGACCACGGTTAATAAACCGGGTAGCGGGATCCAAACTGCAGTTGGCGGGACAAGAGGGGGATCTCCAAGTCAGTGGATCAGACTGACAAGGTTATCCAAGCTTAGTGGTGCCGACTCATAGGTCAAAATCATATAAATCCAGACATGCACAAAATAAATCAAGTACAAGACTATAATCAGGCAAAACGGGGGTGCTCGAAGGCACAACTATCATATCAGGTCGGGCATATATGTCAAGACTAGTTAAACAGTGCAAGTACACTTCCAATGTTTTTGGGATAGATAGATAACAAATCATAAATTTCGGGAATAAAAAGGTGAAGTAACCTTTCGAAATGTCGGGTCAATGTCAGGGTTAAAACTAATTCAAGTGAATAGGGATTCCGTATGTCTACTTTGAATTTACTTGGTACTCTTTGAATTGAAGACATTTCGAGCTCCTTAGACACTTGGAAGTTTCCAAAACTTCAATGAATTCTTGTGATTGTAGTCTCTTTCTCAACCAAGCTTCAAACAACGGTTATAAGTCTTCTCATCACGATAGGGATGTTAACAAGCCTCCCTCTATAGTTAGTATATTTCATTTTTGCTTCCAAAGTGGCCCCAGATGAACAGTACACATCGCTCGAGCGGACATAGGGTTCGCTTGAGCGAAGTGCTCTCTGGAATGGCCTTCTGGGAGGGTTCGCTCGAGCGGACCTGCCCAGTTCAGGATGGCACGAGCGAATGATTCGTGCGCTCAAGCCAACCATTCTCTGGAAGGCTGCTAGAAGAGTTCGCTCGAGTGGACACTGGGTTCGCACGAGCGAACAGCTCTCTGGAATGACACGAACCCTTTCCTGGGCAGTTCGCTCGAGCGAAGTGTCAGGTTCGCTCGAGCGAACTGTCCAGAATTGGTTTCGTAGACAGCTCTTCTCTCCATTCTCCTTCTCTTAGAAACCCATTTTTCTTGAGGTTCCATTCCATACCAATAGAGGGCATGTAAGCACCTCAACATTATCTTCAACAACCCCATCAAAACTCCTCACAACATCTACAAATCATCCATACATTCATCCATTTTCACATTCAATCACAAGGAGAAAGATATAACCACAATTACATAGATTCATTCAAGTCTTAGGCAAAAGGTAAAACAAAAACTATCAATCACATTACAAGACCATAAATGGCTCAACAACCCCTTTTCAAAAGCATTAAAATCACATTGAATGCAAGTAAGCAAGTCATTAATGGAGAAGCCAACCAAATCATGTTTGTCATGAAAACCAATATAAACTCAAAACACTCTTTAAATCTACTTGCCTCAAGGTCTCTAACAAGAAATCCAAGCTTCTAATCAACTCTCCAAGTCAAGAACACAATCTACACAAAAACCCCCAAAAAGAAACCCTAAAATGGGTCAAACAAGGAATAGGAAGAAGAAACCTTCAATAATGAGGATAGAGCTTCTCTAGAGCTAGGAAAACACAATGGTACAAGATTGAGAGGGAAAACTTACTAGGAAACTCCTCAAATGAGCAAGACTAGTTCAAAGAAGATCTTAGAATGGAGGTCTTCCTTCAAATGTTGTATCAATGGAGAGCTCTAGAAGAGAGGAAGAGGATGATGACTCCTATTTCTTGATTTGAGTAAGGTGGGTGGTGCTTGATGGTGGAGAAGCAAGAAGAAGAAGAGGAAGAAGCAAGGAAACCCTAGGTTGCTCTTTTGCTGGAAAAAGGGAAATGAAGAGGATGAGTCCTCTATTTAAAGTCAAGGGAGTGGGCTCCACCACTAGGAAAACTCTTTGGGCTGAAATCACTATTATCGGGACCTCGGACGAAATCGACGAAGAAGAGGAAAGTGATCGTCGAAATATCTAGTTTCCAAAAAGTATATGTTTTGCGGGTTTCGGGGATATCGACCTTTGGGTACAGATTTAGTGTAAAAAGACTGTTTTGCCCTCAATGCAAGAAAATCGAGTTTCGAGGTTCCAGATGGGTACAGGCTCAACATGAAAGTTGTAAGGATCGACATAATAAGTAAAACGGGATCAAGACAAGAATTAGGGAAAGATCAAGTAACCTCCAAATGCAAGCAAGACTATCAAAAAGGAACCCCCAAAGGGTCCCACTAAACACAAGACACTAAAAGTTCCCCAAAGCTATAGAAGAACTAAACTAATCCAAGCTTAGTCAAAACTACTAATCAAGCTTAGTACTAACACACAACTTAATTAGTACTAATCGAGTCACTTGGGTCGGGGTCTTACACTTTTCGCGTTTCGGGAGTTCCTGCCCCTGTGATTTTCTTAAAATCCAATTCTTGATGCTTGGAAACGACTGATCTTTGCCAACATCTCGGATCCACCGTCAAGAGCACGAAATCATCACTGATCGCTCCGAGATCGCCAACCGGCTGACCAAGAAAGTATACTTTCTGTCCGACCGATCGAGAAATCACCAAGACAGATGTCACCGGTCCACCAACATCAATCAATGTCTGAAATTGCATCGCAATCCGACATCAAACAACGTGTGGATCCATCGGTAATCATCACAAGAAGAATCCCAAAAGACGCGGCGAGGCCCGCAACTCTTTAAATGCCCCGGCGACCACTTAATGTTGTTAATTGGCCCGTTTTATGACAACTTAATGCGGTCATTAACTCATTATTTTGGACGGCCCAATCAGATTCAAGGAAAAAGGGGTTACAAGTCCAAGTTATCATGGCATTAAAATTATAAAACTCCCCTCATCATGGAGATTAAAGGCGATTAAATGCCCATCATTCTCCATCAACCAAACACAAGCCAAGAAAAATGAGTTACAAAATCAAGAAGTAAAAACTTGTAACTCCTCCCATCATGGAGCATCAATGCCATCAATTCTCTCATCATGGCCATCAATGCCCATAAACCACCTCATGGCTACCAAGAGCCTATAAAAGGAGGTTCATTCCAAAGAGAGAGACACTTGCATACTTGCATTGGCACACCTACCAAGACACACATCCGGAGTCTAGAAAATCCCAGAGAAGTCCTGACGAAGTCCTGCTACTCTGCTGCAAGGGACACCACAAGGTGGTCAAAGTCCCTTAGGGGGCCAACCCCCCCAAGGTCCTCTTCTTCTATCCAACGTGGCCTAAACGCGGCTTTTCAGCCTGTTTACTCGGTTTTTTATTGGACATAGGACCTCCCCTTGGTCTTTGTCTTCTAAAAAACTGAGGTCCAAGCCAAGCCGAAGAATCGAAGCATCAAGCGTTCTCATTTGAAAGACGATGGCGAAATCCATACATGACTTGCGACGTCGATCTGATCGTGTCCCCACAATCTCCTAAGAAGTTAGATCATTTTTCTTTCTTTTCTATTGTAATTTGTATTTTTTAAAGAGGCAAAAAAATCACAATTCTTGTCTTTCATTTTTTATGAGATTTGTAAATCGCCTTTCACGGCAAACAAACAAAAAATCGCCTCTTATGGCATTCTCAAAATCTTGTCTCTTTTCTTAAATATTTATGCAATTTGAAAAGTTTGAAAAAATAATTGATTTCCTTTCTACTTGTGAAGGTGAATCTCCGGATCATCACCACTCCAGATTCCAAGTAGAACAGAAAATCTGACATAGCCGTACAAAAAATGTTGATACCTGCTTTTCTCCTCCGCCAGACCACGGCAGCCCCCAAGGCGAAAGGAGAGGACGAAAGGCCGGGTCCATCACGAATTTTCAAGGGTTCATGACGGAGTACATGTGATTAATCAAGGACGTACTTTTTCAACATTGACACATGGAAGACGTTGTGTACGCCGAAGAGTTCAGGCGGTAAGGCTAATTTGTAAACCACTTCACCAATCCCGCTCACGATATCATAAGGTCCGATGTACCTCCTGGATAGCTTGCCCTTCTGTCCAAACCTCAATGTTCCCCTTGTAGGTGACACCTTTAAGAAAACATTGTCTCCTTCTTTGAACTGTAAGTCCCTTCTGTGAGAGTCTGCATAGCTTTTCTGTCTACTTCGGGCTACTTTCAAACATTCTTGAATCAACTTGACTTTGTTGCTAGTTTCACTCACTATGGCTAGTCCATGGAAACTGCAAACACCAACTTCCTCCCAACACAGGTGTCCTACACCTCCTGCCATAGAAAGCCTCGAAAGATGCCATCCCAATGCTTGAATGGTAACTGTTGTTGTAAGCGAACTCACACAACGGTAAGGCCTCATCCCACTGAGTCTTGAAGTCCAACACACAAGAACGGAGCATATCCTCAATGGTCTGAATTGTTCTCTCTGATTGGCCATCTGTTTGAGGGTGATAAGCTGTGCTGAACTGTATCTTCGTACTCATGGATTCATGCAATGTCTTCCAAAATCTTGAGACGAATCTGCTATCTCAATCAGATGTGATAGAAACTAGTTGTCCATGTCGACTGACAATCTCATTGACAAACAATTCTGCCAAGGGTAACATGTGCATCTTCTTCCATGTTCTCATGGGAATGAAATGAGCTGACTTGATGAGTCGGTCCATAATGACCCATATCGCATTGTTGCCTCTGCTGGTTTTTGGTAGTCCTGAAACAAAATCCATGGTAATGTGTTCCCATTTGTCGCGACCCCGGACCGGGTCATCAGGACCTAATCCGGGATCGGGACTATGAATGGATAAATATAAAAGATAATAATAAATGTTTGAATAGTTTGGTGAATGAATCATATGGTTAGTGCTATAGAATATACAATGCGTACACTGGCCAAGAAAGAACATAATACTACCCTTACACATGATACCCCACAGGTGTCCACGGTGAGGATTTCACAACAACATAAATATTTTGTTTAAGTGCGGAAGCGTGTAGTAAATCAAGTATGAAATTCATTTCCAATAACAAGACTGATAACATATAAACCGCCTGATATCAGAGTGAACAATGATCATTAGCATAATCCCGAAAGTAGTGTTAAAGTTTAGCAAAATATCAGTTAATTACATTCCCATAAATAGAGGCCAACAAAGGCCAATATAATCAAAACAATATCCCCCAAAAGAATGGTTATCCACAACCCAAAATGTTACGCAACTCGAACAACCATATGTCTAGACGACATCATCGGCATGCCACTCAACTAATCGTTACGGTTCTCGGACTACCTCCTCGTGCTCCTCCTCGGGGTAACCAACGACTGTACCTGAGTACCAAAAAGTGGGTCAAACACGACGGTTTGGCAGGTGGGTGAAAAGATATAGCAATAAAACGATAATTGAATTTATCTTGGAAAACATGTAAACCTGTTTAAAACAATAACTTTCATAAAAGAAATGAATCATTTAATGAAAAATACATGCAGTTTAAAACATGTAAAGGTAACCAAGGAATCAAGAAACAAGCAAGATGGCAACCACATGAAGCTAAGTCCTCTATCACCGAAATAACAAGAGCATATCAAGGTGTTGACCTCAGTCACCGAAGTGAGGAGGTACAACGAAATTTACATATACATATATAATAATACCGGGCATGACCACGGTAGCGAGCCGGGCATCAGGAACCACGGTAGCAATCCGGAGTATCAGGACAAGACCACAGTAATAACCAGGTAGCGGAATCCAAACTGTAGCTGGAGGGACAAGTAGGGGATCTCCAAGTCGGTTGATCAAACCGTCGAGGTCATCCAAGCTTAGTGGTGCCGACTCATATGTCAAATAACGGAAATCAAGACATGAACGAAATACATCAAGTGCAAGTATGTAACCGGACAGGGCAAGGGTGCTCACGACACAAGTATCCTTTCAATATCAAGCAATACACATCGGGACTAGTAAAATGCCACAAATACAAATCTCAGTGCTTTCGGGAATGATAAATCATGGATATTCGGGAATATATATCAAAATCCGAGAACAATGGAAACACCATTAAACTTTCAAAAATTACGGAACAAGTGTCAGGGTCCAAAACTAGTTCAGGGTGAATAGGGGTCCCGTATGTCGATTCAATATAGACCTGGTACTCTTGAGTTCGGAGACATTCCGGGCTCCTTATACATCTTAGGAATTTCAAAACTTTCGATGAATCTTTGTGATGTGGATTCTTTCTCAAACAGGCTTCATACATTGCCTCATAACTCCTCCGATACAAACGGATTTCATTAAGAACTTCTTCCAAACATTACATCATGGAGGTAAAGTCCAAAATAGCTCTTTCCCCCTCTCAAAATCTTCTTTTGTGCTCCAAAGGTGGCCTATACTCGAGAAGGAGTGAACCAGGGTGCGTTCGAGCGGACCTGGGCTGCGCAGGAAGGCCGTCTGCCCATTCGAGCAGCCAAACGTCCGCTCGAGCGAACAGCCTGCGCGCTCTAACGGACCCATGGCCGCTCGTGCGGGCAGTCATTTTGCTGCCCGAGTTGCAATTAGATTGACTGCGCGCTCGAGCGGCCTGGGATGCGCTCGAGCGGGCAGTCAACTATGCTGCCCGAGAATGGCCATTATGGCCTTCTTTCTCCTTTTCTCCTACACATTTTTCCTGCAATAAAAAGGCCTCCTTGCCTTTAATAATCACTCATCAAACCTCTTCAAACACTACTTAAAACTCCCATCAATACTTCAATGAACATTTACTCTTAAGCATCTCCTTCTCCACATTTAATCACCAAAGAAAAAGAGAAAATCCACAACCACAAGGATTCATTTAAGTCTTAAACAAGAGATAAAACAAAGGCTATAAACCACGTTCCCAAGACAATAAATAAGCTAACCAAAACCCCTTTCATAAGCATTTACTTCACAATGAATGCAAGTTAAATAAACATTGATAGAGATAGTAAAATCAATTATATTTGTCATGAAAACTGTTTAATACTCAAATACCCATTCATCCACTTGCCTTGAGGTCTTAAACAAGTCAATTGAGCTCTAAACTCTCTTCCAAGCAATGATTCCAAGCTACACACAAAACCCTCAAATACAAAACCCTAAAAGAGTCAAAACATAGAATGGGGAAGAAAAAGCTTCAATAATGGAAATGGAGATTCCCTTAGGCTAAGAGAACACAATATCAAAAGAGGGGAAGGATTACTTACATGAGAGCTCATCAAAATGCTAGGTTAGTTCAAGGGAAGTCTTGGAATGGGAGGTTTTCTCCACCAATGATATCAAGAGAAAGCTCTAGTAGTGGAGAGGAAGAAGATGGCCTCCATTTTCGCCATTGATGCAAAGGTTGGTAGAGATTGAGATGGAAATGTTAGAAGGAGAAGAGAAGAGAGGAAAACCCTAAGTTTTTGTTGGGCTTGTGCTGGAAAGGGAAAAAGAGAAAAAGGGTTATCCTTATATACAAGTAGAGAGTGAGCTCCAATACTAGACATCTTGTGGACTGAAATCACGGCTTTAGGACCTCGAATGAGTTCGACGAAGAAGGGAAAAACGATCATCGAAATATCTAGTTTCTGAAAAGTATACTTTTCAAGAGTTTTGGGAATATCAAATTTTGTGTCCAGATTTAGTGTAAAAAGACTGTTTTACCCTCAATGCTAGAAAAGTCGGGTTTCGGGGTTCCGGACGGGCACGGGTTCAACACGGAAGTTGTAGAGATTAACGAGACGAGTAAAACAGGATTGGAATACGAATATCGGAAATTCGAATAATCCCCCAATTACGCGTAAGGTTACAAAGAGGAACCCGCAAAGGGTCCCACCAATCACCAAGGCACTCAAAATTCCCAAAGCTATATCAAAAGCCATTCTAATCCCAACTTAACCAAAATCCACTAATCACACTTAGAACTAGCACACGACTTAATTAGTACTAATCGATGTCACTCGAGTCGGGGTCTTACACCATTTCCATTTCAAGATCTCTAACGGTTGTAACAACCCTAGAGGCTTCTGGTACTCTACTTTTACTAACTGACAAGTCATGCATCGGAAGATGAATGCTGTAATCTCCCTCTTCATGTTGTTCCACCAAAATCTACCATTCAAGTTCTGATACATCTTTGTACTGCCTGGACGCATGGAGTACTTCGTACTGTGAGCCTCGGTCATGATGTCATTCCTAAATCTTCAATGTTAGGTACATACAGACGGTCACGATAGTACAAGACGCTATCCACAATACGAAAGTCAGGATGCTCTGCTATATGCTCTGAAATCTTGGCCAACTCCGAATCCTGCAATTGACTATCTTTGATTTTCTAGATGAAGGAAGGTTTGGACACTGACATATTGGCCAACACTACACCATTCCTTAATGGCTGTAGATCTATTCTCAACTCTTCAAATTGCTCAAAGATACAAGTGCCACGTAGGTTTGCCAAACCTACTGATTTCCGGCTCAAAGCATCGGCAACTACATTTGCTTTCCCCAAGTGATATTTAATTGGAAAGTCATAATCTTTAATATATTCCATCTATCTCCTCTGCTTCATATTCAATTCCTTCTGAGAAACAAGTACTGTAAGCTGCGGTGATCGGAGTGAACTTCAAACTTCTCTCCATAGAAGTAGTGTCTCCACATTTTCAATGCAAAGACAACCGCTGCCAACTTAAGATCATGGGTTACGTAGTTCTTCTCGTGATCTTTTAACTGCCGGGATCCATAAGCAACAACTTTTCCATCTTGCATACACAACCAAGTCCAACATTTGAAACATTGGTAAAAATAGTAAAACCGCCGCTTCTGGAAAGTAAAGTAAAGACCGGTGCTGTAGTCAATCTCTTTTTCAGCTCTTGAAAACTAGCCTCGCACTGGTCTGTCCATATATACAGTGCATTCTTCCTGGTTAACTTCGTCAATAATGATGCAATCGACGAAAATCGTTGCACAAATCTCCGGTAATAACCTACAAATCCCAGAAAACTTCTGATTTCTAACACATTCTTCTGTCTTTCCCACTTCACTGCAGCCTCAATCTTGGATGGATCCACTGATAACCCTTCTTTGGAAATGATGTGCCCCAAAAATGCTACTTGTTCTAACCAAAATTCACACTTATTGAGCTTCGCATACAGCTGGTTTTCTCTTAGAAGTTGCAGTGCTATCCTCAGATGCCCTTTATGTTCTACCTTGGTCTTGGAGTACACCAAAATATCATTAATAAACACTACTACAAAATGATCAAGATACTGTGCAAATATCTTGTTCATCAATGCCATGAACATTACCGGTACATTAGTCAACCCAAATGGCATCACTAGGAATTCATAGTGCCTATATCTCATCCGGAAAGTTGTCTACAATATATCTGACTCTCTAACTTTCAGCTGATGGTAACCGGACCTCAGATCAATTTTTAAGAAATAGGCAGCACCTTGTAACTGATCAAACAGTTCATCTATCCTTGGCAATGGGCATTTGTTCTTGATAGTCACTTGGTTCAATCTTCGGTAATCAATGTACATCCTCATCTAACCATCTTTCTTCTTGACAAACAAAATCGGAGCTCCCCATGGCGAAATACTAGGTCTAACAAAACTTTTGTCTAACAATTCTTACAATTGTATTTTCAATTTTCCAAATTCCACCGGAGCCATCCTATATGGTGCAATAGAAATCGGAGCGGTCACTGGTAATAGCTCAATGGTGAAATCAATTTCTCTAATGGGTGGCAATCCTGGAATCTCTTCTGAAAAAACATCAGGGAATTTCCAAACAATAGGGATCTCCTCCACCCATTGTGACCGTTTATCCTCTGTGATAAACGCTAAATAGTCTTCACATCCACTTTTCAAAAGCTATCAGCCTTCAATGCTGAGACAAACCCTGCACGAGGATTCCTCATCTCTCCTTGAAATAATACTCCTACCGGTGTCTCATCTAATTTGAAGGTGAGGGTTTTATGGAAACAATCCATTATGGCATGATACCCTGCCAACCAATCCATCCCTAGGATGATATCGAAATCATGCATCTCCAATAAAATAAGATCTGCGGGTAACACCACTTCTCCTATCTGAATTGTACAACTAGGGTAAAAAGTCCTACACACGACTTGTTTACCTACTGGAATAGCCACAGTCAAAATGTACTCAAGTTCTCAATGATGCACATCAATCAACTTAGAAAATTCATGGGATAAAAATGAGTGTGTAGAACCAGTGTCAAATAAAATCCTAGCTTCAATTCCACAGACAAAGTGTGTACCTTCTACTATGTTTCCCGCCGCCTCTACATCAGCCCTATTGATCGCATAGACTTGTCCTCGCTACTGTGGCCTGTTTGGAGCCTGCTACTGCCTGCCTTGTGGGATATTCCTGTTAGTTGTGGGGGACGATGATTCTAATTCTATCCCTGTTGATGGGGCTATTGTTGTTGCTGCTGTGGTCTATACTGCTATTGCGGTGCCTGTGGCTGAGGTGGTCTTCCCTGATTCTGGACAAGTGGTACATTCTGCGGTGGTGTCAGACGTTGTGCTCCCTATTGTTGCTAATTCTGCCTATTAGGTCTAGGGCAGTCTCTCATCTGATGGTTCATCGAACCACATCTAAAGCATGCTCCTGTGACGGTACGACACTGGATACTCTTATGATTTTTCCCGTAGTGGATACAAACTAGTAGGTTCTGAATATTCTGCTCTGGCCTCTGCCTCTTGTTCTGATGATTCCTCTACTGGTAGTTATGCTGATGGGTTTGACTCTTTGCCTAAATTCTGAGGATCTTGTTGTTCAAATTCTCAAATTTGTAAGCTCTCTTGACAGCCTCTTCAAAGGTTGTAGGTGGCATAACCCCTGTAGCATCTCTCTCTATGATTGGATTTAGTCTTTCAAGGAACTTAGCTATCTTCTTCTCAACGGTGTTTACTAACTCTGGAGGGTATCTGGACAATCTTTCAAACTTAGTGAGATATTCGAGGACTGTGATGTTTCCTTGCACAAGCTGTTGGAACTCTATTGCCTTCTGCCTCTTGACATGGGTGGGTACATATTTGCCACCAAACTGTCTCTTAAAACTAGCCCAAGCTACTGCATCTACCATGGTTCTGTACTCTTCTCTGACTGTCTTCCACCATATATCTGCTAAACCGACAAAGAGAAATGCTGCAAGTTTTACTTGTTCTCCTCCCGTGCATTGGAAAACCTCAAAGATGTTTTATGTATGTTCTAACCAATCATCTGCAGCTAGTGGGTCCTTTGTCCCAACAAACTCTTTTGGGGCTCTCGTCTGAAACCACTCAAATAAAGCATTCGGGCCATGCTCCCTTTGATTTATGACGATATGTGGGCATGCTGGCTGAGCTGGAACCGGTTCAGGCCTCCTTTCAAATACCTCTAGCAACTGCCTCTGTATCTGTGCCAACTTTCTACCATGATCCTCATCTTTCTTAAGCATTTGTTCCTGTAACTGAGCCTGATTCCCATTGGCCTGATGCTGTTGATCAAGCATTGCCTGCATCATCTGTTGGAACTGATTCTGCATGGTGTTATCTATAGTATCTTCCTCAACTGGCTTAGTGTGATCGCTATTGCTTGCGGTAGGGTTGCCGTTTACTGGTCTTTTACGAGGTGGCATAATGTTGCAAAACAAGTTGTTAGCACATAATAATTAAATAGATGGTCACACATTGCTCACACGGTTCTAGCTAACAAAAAGTCTAACGAATCCTCGCCACGTCTTTAGGATTTATAATTTCTTTTAATTGCCTGAAACATGTCTCACTTTGATACGAGTTCTTTCGCGACCCCAGACCGGACCCGCGGGCCTAATCCGGGATCAGGACTCATTTGGATACAATGATGATGGATGATTGATGCCATAGAACATACAATACATACACTGATCGAATAAGAATATGATACTACACGTGTACGTAATTTCCCACAAGTGTCTGAGGTGAGGATATCACACATACATAACATTTCTCATATGAGGTGCGGAAGCATGAAGCAAATCAAGTTCATAAATCATTCTAAAATAACAAGAATAATAACATGTATGAACAACCTGATGTTAGAGTGAGCAATGATCATTATAACATTTTCCCAAAAGTAAATGTTAATTGTTTATACAAAAGATCAGTTAATTATCACTCCCCAAAAATAAAGGCCAACAAAGGCCAGTACAACCAGAACAATTCCCAAAAGATTATGTTAGTCACAACTCCCAAAATGTTTCGTTTCTCAAGGCAACCGAATGTCTAAACGACATCATCGGCCTACCACTCTTCTAAACATCGCAGTTCTCCGACCACTTCCTCATGTTCCTCCTCGGAATAAATGACATATGGCCACGACGGTCTGGCAAGCGGGTGAAAAGATATAACAACAAAATAACAATTGAATTTACTTTAGAAAACATTGAAACCTATTTAAACAATATTTTTCATAAAAGAAGTGCATCACTTGTTAAAAAGTACATATGCAATATAAAAGTATGTGAAGGTACTAAGAAATCGGGAACTAGCAAGATGGCAACCACACAAAGTTAAATCCTCTGTCACCGAAGTGATAAGAGCACATCGGGGCATTGATCTCTGACACACGAAGTGATGAGATTCAACGAAAATATATACATACATATAACTATACGGAATGGGACCATGGTAGGGAACCGGGTATCGGGATGGGACGGGATCCAGGCTACAGCTGGTGGGACAGGAGGGGGACCTCCAAGTCGGTGGCTCAGACCGACAAGGTCGTCCAAGCTTAGTGGTGCCGACTCATAGGTCAAATAACAGAAATCGGGATGTGTACAAACACTTGTATGATTTAAAACATATAAACGGGCGGGACGGGGTGCCCATTGGTACAAACATCACTTATTATTGGGCAATGCATAACGGGTCTAGCAAAATGCTACAAGTATAACTTCAGTGTTTTCAGGGATGACAAATCGTATAGCATAAATTTCGGGAAGTGCACATCAAAATTCGGGGAAAATATAACATAGTTGGATTTCCAAAATTTCTGGGTCAAGTATTGGGATTCAAGATTTATTCAGAGTGAATAGGGGTCCTATATGTCAATTTCAGTATAGACTTGATACTCCTTAAGGTTTGGAGACATTCCGGGCTTCTTATACACCTTGGTAATTTCAAAAACCTCGATGATTCTTTGTGATGGAGTTTCTTTCTTAATCAGGTCTCATATGTCGCCTCTTCGGTCTCTCATCACAATGGGGCTCCAAACAAACCTATCTCAAACATTTAAACATCATATACATGCTCCCAATGCAGCCCCAGGTGAACAGTGCCCATCGCTTGAGCGGACCTGAAATTCGCTCGCGCGATGGACTCTCTGGGAGGGTTCGCTCGAGCGAACTGTCCTTTGGATGAGTTTGCTCGAGCAAACTGTCCAGAAACCTACAGAAATGCAGTTTTGGGCTCCTTCCTTTATCCTATTCTACAACTATTTGAGGCTCCATTTCTTCACACATTAAAGGGCACATAAACCCCTCTACATTACATTCAATCACCATCAAAATCTCCCACCAAAAATCTCCATTCACTTCCTTTCCATTCATATTCAATCACAAGAGAAAAGAGAAAACCCATCATTCACAAGATTCATTGCAACTTTGACAATGTAATAGACACATTTATCAAGATGCATATAATAAAGAAACTAACTCATCAATATTTATTTTAAGAGAAATAGAAACCATTGCAAGATGAATAGATAAAACACATTAAGAACCATTGGTGAAAATTCAAGATCTTTCCATAAAACATGTAAATATTCAAAACTCATATATTCATCCACTTGCCTTGGTCTCACACAAGTTAAGAAAGCTCCTAATCACTCCCTCTTATAAGGCCAACCTACAACACATCAAAACCCCAAATACAAACCCTAAATGGTCAAAACCAAAGGACAAGAAGAAGAAAGCTTTCAATAACGAAAATGGGGACTTCCAAAGGCTAGGAAAGCACACATCTAAGAGATGGGAAGGATTGCTTACTTGGGAGTTCCTCAATGACAAGATTAAGCTCAAAGGAAACCTCAATGTGGTTGGTTTTCACTTCTAATAGCATCCAAGGAGAGCTCTTAAGGAGAGGAAGAAGATGATGACCTCTATTCCTCAATTGATGCAAGGTTGGTAATAGATTGGAGATGGGAGAGCAAGAATCAAGAAGAAGAAGAAGAACCCTAGATTGGGTTGGGGCTTTGAGATGGAAAAAGAGGAGGAAGAAGAAAAGTTCTCCTTTTATAATAGGTGGAGGTGGGCTCCACCACTAGCAATTCTTGTTAGGCTGAAATAATGGCTTTCGGGATTTCGGATGAGTTCGACGAAGAAAAGAAAGATAATCGTCGAAAAATCTAATTTCTAAAAAGTATATATTTCAAGGGTTTTGGCGGCATCGAATTTTATGTCCAGACTTGGTGTAAAAAGACTGTTTTGCCTTCAATGTTGGGAAATTCGGGTTTCGGGGTTTCGGACGAGAACGAAACCAGCACGAAAGTTGTAGAGATTAATGAGATAAATCAAACGAAGTCGAAACACGAATTATTGAAATCTCTAATAATCCCCCATGTACACGCAAAGTCATTAAAAGAACCCCCAAAGGGTCCCGCTAAATCAAGAGGGCACTCAAAACTTCCCAAAGCTATTTAAAAGCTATTCTAATCCCAACTTAACCAAAATCCACTAATCTTGCTTAGAACTAACACACGATTTAATTAGTGCTAATCGAGGTCACTCGGGTCGAGGTCTTACAACGCTTCCGCACCTCGTATGAGAAATGTTATGTATGTGTGATATCCTCACAGCGGACATCTGTGGGAAATTACGTACACGGGTAGTATCATATTCTTATTCGACCCATGTACGTATTGTTTGTTCTATGGCATCAATTATCCATTATCATTGAATCCAAATGAGTCCCAATCCCGGATTAGGCCTGCAGGCCCGGTTCGGGGTCGCGACACAGGCCGAGACAGCTTTTTCATGAGAGTGGTTTTGAGAATGTGCTAAGGTCTAATGTTTGGTCCATTATCATTCTTTTAATTTGTAGGTCACTACTGGGAGATTTAGCATGGCTCATCACATCCACCCTCAGTATCACATTATAATATATTAGAGGGAAAGGATTTTGGCATTGATTTTGACCATCAGTTGTTATTTTGACTTTTTAAGTTATTCCAAAGATGTAGCACGTTCTCTCCCCACTTCTAATGGAAACTATCCACTCATGCAACTCCCATAGCTTATCTCTTATCCCGTACAACCACTAACTTTTATCTCATGCAACCACGTAAATCTACTATCCACAACACCTCTTTTTCTACCCAACTTAAATTGATTTCTTTGCCAAACTCATATTCATTTCTGCATATTATCTTGCTCCCTTTGTATCCTACGTCTACTGCTCTTCTGGATTCTTGAATCAATTGTTATTGTCAAGGTTTTTTCTTCTCTTCTTTTCTTTCTAGAAATTTACTTTTGTGTATAATGTAAACTTGCATATGATATGTTTCTAAATTGTCTGAAGTTAATTATTCTTCAAAGGTATGATGTTTTCTTTTGATTATCGATGAATAGAAAATGATTTTTTTCAATTCATTTTGCTTTTTATTCTTGACCTATTTGCTGTAATTTTCTCCCTCCTCCGAGATTGCTCAGTTGTTTAATCAAAGTCTCCTAAAATTTTTGAGTCTTAATGTGCAATTATCATTAATTATTTTTCTTCTTTATATCTATTTTTATAGTGTATAGATGTTTAATTGGCAATGTATGGACATACATGTGCTTAGCACGGGTTATTATGCTAGTAATGTTTTAAAAACAAACGATTGGTGAGATGGTTTGATCCAAATCAATTTAACAACTGGGTTCATCTGTATTACATATACAAAATAAACAAATAAAAAATTACAAAAATTCAGTTAAAACCAGTAAAATGCATGTCCATGCCATTTGAGCAGATTCGGTTCGATGCTTATCATTGAACACGGGTTTTCTAGAAAGCAACGATTTTCTCAAGGGGGAGTCCGCATGGCATGTCGTATTCAATCTTCCTTGTCAATGCTGAACGGGCCCCTCTGCATTAAAGCGGGATATTGATTTTCTTCATAATTTTTCTAAGGGACCTAAACCCATCTTGGAACTCCTCTCTAAGTTTGATTTCATTTGAGATGAGCTTGCTTTGGCACCCTGTATGACCAACAAAAAAACTTGTTTTCCATTCACCAGTTGGATAAAAGTTTACTTCCTAGAGTGCCATGTTCTAGCTCCAATGTAAGACACAAACCGCGACCAGCTGGGATCACTATTAAAGAGAAACCTACTCCAAAGAATCACTCCACATGACTATCATCCTATGGAATGTGAGTGGTCCGAAGTTGATGCTAGGAATAAAATCAGGACTTTAACGCCCTGTTTGGGAAGGGGGGAAAGAGGGGGGAAGGAAAAAAAGGAGGGGAAAGTGAGGGGAAAATGTTTTTGGAGGGTGTTTGGGAGAGTAGAGGAGGGGAGGGAAAATGGTGGGGGGGGGGGGGGGGGGGGAGGTAGCAAAAAATTTCCCCCCAAAACAGGGGGAAAATGAGGGAGGGGAGGGAAAATGTCCTTTTTGCCCTTTTTGTCCTTTTTTATTTTTTAGAAACTTTTATAAAAGTAAGGGCAAAATGATAATTTTTCATGTACTTCACAAACAAACAAAACCCTACTTTTTCACTTTTCTTCCCCCTACTTTTTTACTTCCCAAACAAGAGGAGGTAAAATTAATTTTCCCTCCTCTCACCTCCCCTCCATTTTCCTTCCCCTCAAATTTTCCCTCCCCTCCCCTCCCCCCTTCCCAAACACAGCGTAAATCTATCATTCTCTTGGATATTGTATCATTTGCTTTGATTGTTATCGGGTATGCCCCATTGGGAGTGTCTAATAACCATGTTAGGCTTTCGACCTCCTCTTCTGTATTTTATTTATTTGAGAAAATGAAGACCTAACTTACTCTTAAAAAAAAAAAAAAAAGACTCCTCTCTAAGTCCCTTCACACAATATTTTGATAACGAAATTTTTACCTACCAAAGTCACACAGAACTAAATATAGGAATTTCAATCTCGACCGTCCAAATGAGGACGACCACGGAAGAATTTTATATAAAAGAAAAACCTGCGTACCAGCCAAAGAGAGATTCCTACAAAAGAAAACACGCTCCTCGTGACATGAAGCCCAGATCCAAACCATCAAATTCAACGGTGTTTAAAAATCGTTCATGCCCAACACACTTGCACCCGGATTTCGACGGCCTGGATTTAATATCATACCTTCAAATGACAGTTGAGTGACAAGCTGGCGCGAGCATGAGAAGGTACCGTATAACCGTTTTGCAAACAAAAGACTCAGCTCAAGCCTGCTCAAGCCAAGCCGAGCCGCAGACGCTCTTTATCGTTCGTCGACCAAGAACGTCCAAATCACTGATGCTGGGACCACTCTACATCGGGCACGTGGCAAGCTTCCATGCCTCAGTCCTTTTTCTAAAGCCCCTACGGTTCCCATCCCCTACGCTCCAATCCCTCCGTACCCAACCATACGTCTGCGGGACAGGGACCGCTCTATTGGTGGGCCCCACTCCCTCCTCGCTCGCCGTGAATAAAAATCTCCTCAGTCGGGGCGACTCCAGTCTCCGCGGCTCGATGAACGACACGTGGCCACGTGTACGGCTGCGCTTGAGTGCAGAGGCCTCTTCTCTTTCTATCCTCTCCACGCTCTCTTCCCTCAAACCCCTCTCTCTCTCTAGTCACTGCATCTTCTCGGAGACTCATCAAACAGAGGAAGAGATAGGGATAGAGATAGAGATAGAGATAGAGATAGAGATGGTTCGGGTTAGGGTTTATAAGAATGAGAGAGATGATCTCAATCGCATCGTTTCTCTCCGTATCTGATGATTTTTTCGTCTTCTTCGGGGATTTTGGCGCGGAACTGTAGGTTTCTTCGATTTCTCCCGTTCTTTGAAGGCCGAAATCTAGCAGAGGGTTGGAGTGCGCGTGCAGTTCGAAGAAATCGGAGGTTTTGATCCGAGTATTTGCAAGTTGAAGATTTTTCTGTCAAAAACAGACGATTACGGCCAAGATAACTTTTTTTTTTTTCCATATTTTGCGCTCTTTCTTGAGGTTTTTTTGAAGAATTTTGGTTGAAAAAGTAGTTTTCGATGAAAAAGAGCAGGGGTTTGTATCTCGGTTTTGGAGTACAGTGGTTAAGGTGACTGGTTTGTGTGTAAAAGCTGGTTTTTTAAGATGTTGATAATCGATTTGGAGTTTTTAGGAAGACACTTGTGATAATCTTCGATTGATTGATCGGAGCTGTTTGTTTGAGAAGACGGATTACTAAACAACGTGAAGAAGAGAACTTATTTTTTTTTATATAGTTTTTGAGCTATTTATGCTGTGGTTGAGTGGTATTGAAGAGGTAGGGAATTGTAAGGAAGTAGACGTTTCCTGTGATTTGAATGGATTTTTATTGAATTCTGTATAATATCTGGAAGAGAATAGCTCTGGAAATGAGTGGAGATTTCGTGTGATTCTGAGGTTGGGACGATTTTGACTATGGTTAGTTTTTCTATAATTGATGAAATAAAAGACGATGTAGAGAAGGCGGATCATTTAAGATTGAATTCACTGGATTTGGTGAAAGATGCAAGTTTGGGCGGCAGGTGGTTCTGTTGTATTTGATATAGGTGAGACTGTGTGGTGCTTCTCCTGTTTTTGAAGATTTGAGTTTCTTTGTTTGTTCTTTTTTATTTTGACTGCAACATGAGTCGGGGTGAGGAAAGCAAAGAAAGTGGAGAAGATGAACTCATTAAGCAGCCAGGGCCGGATAAATCTGTGGATTTTGGTCAGTTTGAAAATGATTCTGTGAGGAAGAATGGAGTGATTCCTGTAGAGGAGTTCAAAATCGATGAGAAACTACTTGTTGATCCAAAGTTATTACTTGTTGGTGAAAAAATTGGAGAGGGAGCTCATGGGCAAGTGTTTGAAGGAAAGTAAGTGCTTGTTTTCAGTAGATTGAATGTTTCTTTGTCATTTTAGTTTTTTACATTCTCTGAGGATTCCTAAGAAACTGTTACTTGAATAAATGAAAACCTTAATTGGGTATTGTACATTACATTAAGTAACTGGATCCTATTTATGAAAACAGGCGCAGAACACCCGCTTGAACATGGTGCCTGTCCAGCGGAGTGTCCCCAAATTTTTTTTTTGATAGGTGTTTCACCTTCCGGATTGATGCAGATAGACCTCAGGCCACATGTGTAGGGCCCCCATAGATTTAGGAATTTATTTATTTATTTAATTGTTATTATTTTTTAGTTTTATTTGATGAGTTGTATTTAAGATTAGGTTTCCAATATTATTTAGTTTTCTAGTTTAATTAGGTTTCTTAGGCCCTAAGTTATGTTTTACTATTTATATGATATTGTAGAGCAGAAATTCTCAAGAGAGTTGATTAATTGAATTTGGGTTTTCCTATTGAGGTGCGTCCTCGTTGTCGCCTATGTAGAGACTTATTGAAGTGTCTTCGGACACATGCTTTGGCACTTCCCCTCAAGCCCTACGTATATTCTTGTTTATATCACAGAATCTTATATAAATAATACATGCTTCACTGGAAGGTGCTGTGGTTCGTCTTGTCTCTCAAGCATGCCTGTCCACATTCCGCTCCTTGTTCTGTAATTTTAAGAGCAGATGGTTCCTTTTTCATAATTTGTTATATTTAATATTCATAATACGAAGGACAGTTGAAAACTGTTGCTAGTTTTTTTTTTTTGGATTGGTAAGGATATTTGAAAACTGTCAACTCGTGGACTCATTCATGATATCAGAGGTTTTGTGTGGCCTTCTCTCCGACATCCATTCTTTGATGCCTTCTTGATTATGGCTCTTAAACTGGAATGTGGAAGCCTAGAGCTACCAGTGGTTAAATTCCTTGGAAAGAACCCAATATGCCTTGCATCCCTCTGAGAAAAAATATATACAGCCCAGTTATATAAAAATTCATTCTAAGCCACTTCAATTGCATGATTTCATCTTTATCTAGCCTTGCCCTATTATGTAAAACTTATACAGCATCTGTTCTTATAGCTTGAAAGACTATTCAAAATGCTCTTGAAGTAGGGTTTCTTTCAGTTACCTTAGTTAATGCTCAATGACCCTGCTACTTATTCCTTTCCATATTCACATGAAGGTAAAATGTTTAAACTTCAAATCAGTAATTATGTACTCTAGAAATCTGTTTTACATGACAATGTCTTTCTTGTTTATGCAAAACTTTTAATGGCCTTATCATAGGAAATAGTGACTTGCAAGTTTAGGTTATTCACTTTACATAATTTGCCTTCAGGTATGGTGATCAAATTGTTGCAGTTAAACTCCTAAACCGTGGAAAGACTCCAGAAGAAAGAGTGGCACTTGAACGTCGTTTTGCCCGAGAAGTTACTATGATGTCTAGAGTAAAACATGAAAATCTTGTCAAGGTTTGTTTCCCAGCTTTTAATATCTATCTTGTCTTGAACAGTAGGAACTGGGAAGATAGTGCCATTTAAGTTGTATCTTACAATCCAAGACTGGTGTCATTATTGAAGCGATGTAGTTTCTTCCTTTTCTTGCCACTTTTGCATTTTACCTTCTCAGTTCCTTCATTTCTTATGATACCTATCCACTTTCATGCAGTTTATTGGTGCTTGTAAGCATCCTTTGGTGATTGCTACAGAGCTATTACCAGGGATGTCACTTCGAAAATACTTGATCAGCATTCGCCCCAAACTTCTAGATCCTCACGTGGCTATCAGTTTTGCCCTTGATATTGCCCGGGCCATGGATTGTCTGCATGCGAATGGGATTATACACAGAGATTTGAAACCTGGTACTGTATGAAAGATTTTATTTATCATCACAAGTTAAAATTTTAATAAATTTAAGCTCTACTTCTGTGTGCGTATTTCCATTTCACTGCATCTCACGGTTACTGTTAGGAGAGTTGAACAATCTGGTTCTGCTGAAATTATTTTTGGTTGTGAAGGCCATCGTGCATGAGTTAGATGATATTTTCTTTTTGTTGTTATCATCATTGTTGTTTGCTGCTGCAGAGTACCTAGTCCTTACAAGAAATATACACATAACTGGCATCTCATGTTGTTGTTGTTGCTTACTACTATGAGAAGCCAGTCCTTACGAGTATAGATAGATTGGATAAGACTTCGATGATGAAGATGATGATGTGACTTCTTGATATAATTATGTCTCAAAATTGTATTATGGTGGTATTCTTTTATCAATTATTATCACGTTTCAAAGTGCCAAGACGTGTAATATTGGTCAGTCTACTGAAAGTGAGTTTCTTAAAGCTTGTGTCAGGCTGTCAGCAACAATGGTGATCCATGGAATCAAAGATTCTCACAGATAGCAATACTATTCATGATTCTTTGACTAACCCAACTCTGTCTCCATGGAATCAACGGTTCCAAGCCAGGAGAGTGGCTTATTTGGAGTCCATATTCTGCTGCACTTCTGGTGTTGAAGCTAAGAACTTCTGGTGTTGAAGCTAAGTCTTTGTCCCAGGGAGCCTCCCTTCTGCAGCACTGCAACCTGATTAGGAGCAGCAACTTTTAGTTATTGTCGATCTTTTATTCCGCTTGTCTTGTGATGTGTGGGCTGTTTCATTTGTAGTTGTTTGCTTTTTTGGATTTGATGCTTTTCTGTTTCCTTATGTAGGCTGCCTTTTCACTATGAGTGCTGCAAGTCGCCCTATACCTCTGGTATAGCTTTAGTGTTTTGGTGCTTTTCATAGGACGCCAAGGATAAGCCCCTTTTGACTATGTTGTATCTCTTATTCATTTTTGTTTATATTACATCTAATCACTTACCTTTCGGGGAAAAATGGTTATCAATGAAAATAAGATTTGTGAAGATTCATCTACTTTTGTCAACTATGCTTTTAGTGACAAGTATATAACCAACATCTAGTGAATCATCTTGGTATGTGTCACGAGGTATAAATTCACAAGTAGACTTTATTTTTTTGGTAAAAACAAGTAGTTATTTGTTTGTTGTTACTTATTTGAAGTCATGTAATTGAAAAGTAGAAAATATGCTTCACAATATTCAAGTTGCCAATTATATGCTTGTTTGTAAATGTCATTTGCTTGAGTTCTGAAAATTCCTCCATGATTGACTACTGAAATAGTGAATGCATTTAAATCTTGCAGACAATTTGTTGCTTACAGCAGATCATAAGACTCTGAAGCTTGCTGATTTTGGACTTGCAAGAGAAGAGTCTGTGACTGAGATGATGACGGCAGAAACTGGAACTTACCGTTGGATGGCTCCTGAGGTTTGTAGTGATTTTAACTTTCTAAAGATAGTCTTCTCTATACTTTTTCCATGTTGTAGGACTCTTGTATGGGATGGAGCATAGAGGATCAGTGTTGGTCTCCTTAGAATTGTTACTCAATTGTTTATTATATATTAGTCTCCACATCAGTGAAAACTGAAAAGTAACACTTGACTTTAGCAAAATTTGTGAAAAATACAAGTGTGATTTTCTTGTATGGGTATGGGGAGGATGTGGTTGCTGGCACTGTCAAACCTATTTTAGCTGTCAACTTTTTTGATCTCTCATAATCTCATTGGAGGATTACTCTGTTTAAATGAAAGAGCTTCACCATCCCAGTCCTGGTTACATTTATAGCTTGAGTAGTTCTATATCTTTAATTGCAATAAACTCTCCTTTAACTAGGAATTAGAATGTCATCTTACAGTTATACAGTACTGTAACATTGAGGCATGGGGAAAAGAAGCATTACAACAACAAGGTTGATGTCTACAGCTTTGGAATTGTCCTATGGGAGTTATTGACCAACCGCATGCCATTTGAAGGCATGTCCAACTTGCAGGCTGCTTATGCTGCTGCCTTTAAGGTGTGACACAGCTATCTCTGTCACTGTATTATCATCATTGTAATCCATTCTCACGTTGTGTCTGCTAGTGCTTTCTTGTTTGTTTTGCAAACTCTAAAATTACATGCATAATAATTTATTTTACACATGTCATTACTGTGTGGGGCAGGCCAAGGTTGATCCCTGGCAATGGAAGAAAAAAATTTCTTGTTGTGTGGCTAGTGGCATGACAAGCAGGGAAAAAAGAAGAGCTATGTTTGTGGGGCCCACTTGGGCCACCTTGTTGTCAATACTACCCCCCACTCTCACTTCTCCCTTTACACTCTCATGCTGAACTCAACTCACCCCCTCCTCCCTTTCCTGTCCCTCCCCATAAATGATTGAAATGCCTACCTAGGATCTCACCTTCTTCCTAATGTCCACTATCCCACTGTGAATTAACACTAAGCCCAATTCTCAACACTCATCTGACCCATATATTTCATTTAATTTTCAGTTAAAAAACAAAAAAATGAAAAAAAAAAATTCTACTTAACTATTGTTAGATGGCCTTAATTTTTTGGTGAACCATTCATAAGCCCTTCCCATATCTCATGATTGGCATGTACCTAAGTGAGACCCACCTGAGTTGTTGTTCATGATCAGAGTGAGCTATGTTCCCTAATCAATAAAGATAGTAGATAGGAGGATAGACACGAGACACTATATGGGGCCCATGTTGGGCCACCACTAAATGAGGGGGTGGGGGAATAGGAAGATCTGTACATGCCTACATGGATAAGGATACATTGAAGAAGCTGCCTGATTCAGTTTCGCCAGGTGTGGATTTTAATGCGACAATATCATCATTAGAAAGTGTTACAGTGAGTCACATTAGTGTCAGTTTGGGTTAGTGCTAATTCATTCGGGAGGGAGGGAGCGAGGGATTCTTCATCACCGGTGGCCCTGCTACATCTCTCATGGGATCATTTTGTGTGTCTGAACTAATACCACTACTAACAATAGCAGTAGTAGGAAGAAGAAAGAGGTAAATAACATAGAATATCACTCAATCATAGCTAGTAATTTGGATTGCTGATGCAGGATAGACCTCAGGCCACATGTATAGCGCCCAAGTCAATTTAGGACTTTTTATTTCACTAATTATCTATCATTAGTTTTTAATTTTATTTAAAGAGTTGTAATTAGGATTAGTTTTCCAGTTTCCTAGTTTAATTAGTTTTCTTAGGGAACAGTTTTTGTGGATCTTGCTTTTTTTCTCCCTTTTTGCTGAAATAAATTTTTAGCTTTTATCAAAAATAAAAAAATAAAAAAAAACTCCGTCAAGGTTAAGACCACACATCGCACATAAATATTGTGAGCTTGAAAGTGAGCTCTCTCTCTCTCTCTCTCCCTCCCTCCCTCCCTCCCCCCGTGTGTGTGAAAATCGCTACTTAAATATGGTATGTGCTATATTATAATACCCTCTGAATGGAGAAGGATATACCTACACTTCTACACTGTTTCAAAACCTGAATGCTCAGGGTTAGGGTTGTGTTTCTGAGTTACGTTCTTCCACTCTACTCTATTAAACGTCACTCTTAGTTACTCCACATTCTGACATGTCTTTTGATTCTGATGGTAGAAATGATCTTTTCAACGTCACTCTTAGTCAATTCTCCAAGTGCAAGCACTATAATTTTGGGGGAAAATTCATATGGTCTTTTCACTGATTCCTTCCCTTTCATACAATGATTCAATACTATATTCACATATAGAATTCGAAATTTGAAATAGAAACTGTCAGTGTTCTCTTGCCTAATTAATCCAATGTCTAATTAGAGAGATCTTTACTTGGTAGAATTATCCAATATTTATTTGGGAAAAACACCATTGTCTACTAGGTACCTCCCAACTCATCCACTCTAACTCACTTGGTTTCTAGGGCCCACGTTGGACTGACTCAACGGATCCATGATGTGGAATCCTCTACCTCTTCCCCTAACACCTTCCATTATTAACTCTTCATCCTCTTACAGAGCTGTTCTGGCCTTCAGTGAATTTGCCCAAACCATCTTAAAACTGTCTTCAAGTGTAAATATTTTTTGGGTTTCTTGTAATGTACTTGTTTATATATTAATCATTTCTAATGAATCAACACACCCTTCTAAGCATGTGCATCTTGGCCAGTTGTTTTTCTTCACGTATCTGTGTTGCCCAACAAAGTGGACTGGATTATTTTGTAGTTTATCCGAATTTCTTTACAAAGTGGACTAGGAAAATTACTGGGGTACCAGGTCCAGTTTCTAATGCACTGATGCAAGTACTCAAAGATGATGTTTCTTTATTCATTTGTTGAAGTTGGGGGTTGTATTGGAGCTTGATTGTAGATACAGAAGAAAACTGAGGAACATCTAATGGTGGTTTGGGTGCATCTCTAAGTGATTTTTTCGGGTTGATTGCTGCATACAAGTTGGGTTCTGTCCTGGCCATGTTTATGTCCTCTTGAGTTTTCAGGCTTGATGACTACTGGATTACACCTGTCTGTAGGCTTTCTTAGAGCCCAACAGGAAGTCCCACTTAATTTGTTGTATGTAAACACTTGACTGGCCAGGGTGTGGATCCTTGCCAAGCAACTGGCCCCTGACTCAGTTTGCAGGCTCTGTTGGACCTCAACAGTTCTTCGGGCCTGTTCGCGACCCTGGCTACTTGTCCAACGCACTGGGCAATGGTCATTTAATTCAGCTTTACAGCACATGTCTTCTCATTACCCCTGTAGTTGTAGAAGTTATTAGGCACATTAGTATATATGTCCTGAGTTGAAGACAACTACATATCAGGATTCAGGCGTAGTAGTATCAGCATTGACAATTGATATTCCTTACATAGTCGAGAGACCGTATGTCCCACCTCAAAATTGGAATCGTATCGCAAAGCGTTCATACCCATGAATCGAATCGTATCACGAATCGTAGGATTCTTTATTTTTCTAATAAAATTAAAAATTAGAAGAAAAATAAAAAAGTAATTATCCATAACCATCCATTTTCCCATTTATAGTGGTATCAATATAATAACAAGTCAGTCTATCATACAATCATATCAAGAACATAATGACATATATTACTATATATATATATATGAAATAAATGATATGTAAAAAGTTAAATAAGTTTAAAGTATCAATATATATTTCTTATTATCTTTAAATCAAAATATAAAAATAAAATAAATTCCAAACCATCAATCTTACATAGTAGGATATCTCTTAAAGTTAAGGAAGTGTTCATGAAGAAAAAAACTAATATAGATTAAAAAAAGAAGAAGATCTAGACAAGCACCATACGTACAATCGAATGCTTTAGTTAAATGCATGTTCTTTATTCATCTTTAAAACTTTATCAAAGCTACAAAAAATTCTTACGAGGTTTCGTTAACTACTAAATAACCTTTTAAAAATACAAGCGATAAAAGAAAGAGAGAGTAAAGAAAGAAAAAAGGTAAAAGATTATTAATATTAACTTATTGGTTGTAGCCATTATAATCTATTAAAGCTAAGGGTTTTGGCTTTAACTTTGACTGTCAGTTATAATTTTGACTGACAGTTACCACTATTTGTTAAAATGTTCTACATTGTCTCCCCACTAGCATGTAACTATTGCCTATATCTTAATCTCATCAACCACTCACTTTTGATCTCCTTTTTTAAATTTTTACTTTTTCATTTCTGTAAAAACTCTTGCTTTGCCCCATCTCTTCTACTCCCCTTTGCCCTAATTTTTATACTTTCATTTTATGCAACTTGCTTTGAGGAAAGAGGTACTCTCATAACCATTTTATTGTATGAAGATTTAATTTATAATGCATGGATATACCGTGTTGAGCACGGGTTATTGTGCTAGTTCTCGCTTAGCCAAATCACTTGAATCGTAAGTTTGATGAAACGAGTATCGAATTGTAAGATTCACACCTAAATCCTAAGATTTATTTGTAAATGGGATTCCTTATATAGACATGAATTGTTTTCCTTAAGATTCGGGATACAAATCGGGATTCGGGATACGAATCGTATGATTCTGATAACAATGCATCCAAATGTGATTTTTGTAGCATACCTCTCTGAATGGTAGATCCATAGTGCATACATGTTCAAACTATTTGTTACTAAGGTATGGGTACTTCTAAACTAACACTAGGTCGTTATTCCTACTTTTATTATCTTTTACACTCAAACATACAACTTGAATGTAACATCATTTTTATCATGGTACATATTGTCTAATGAGCTTCTTGTCCTTCACAAATCAGCAAATGCGACCAAACCTTCCTGATGACATGCCGCAAGAACTTGTTTTCATTATACAGTCGTGCTGGGTTGAAGACCCGAATATGCGTCCTACTTTCGGCCAGATCATCCGCATGCTCAATGCATTCCTCTTTATGCTTCCTGCACCCTCGCCAGAGCCTGATGCCGTAGCAACAGTGTCTAGTATTGTTACTGATACCAATGGTACTGATACCACGGAGTCATCCACACGTCCTCGAAGAAAGTTCTCTTTCATTCGCCAGATTTTCCCCCTACGGAAGACAAAGAACACGCCATAAACAGTAAAATGTCCCAATGTTTTTCTTCTTTTTTTTTTAATTGAAAAAAAAAAGTGTAGAGACTTTGTTGTTAATTGTATAAATCTTAATCACTTGATTGGGTATTAAAAGAAAAATAAAAGGAACAGAGAGATTTGTATTAGAAAGGCAGAGTTGAAATTGAAAATGAGACATTTGCTGCATGGGAAGAATACTTTGGTTGATGCGGCACTATCCAGAACGACAAGGGCTTCTTTGGACACAGCTTTTTTCAAGATGCCTCTATGGTGATCTCATTTTTATGTTAATGACAAACTGAAGTCTTTGGCTGCGCCTTATATTTCTGTTGATTATACCTGTTGCATTACCCGGAGATAGGTTCCACATGGCTGCGGTGAAAGTACACTTCACCCAGATTCCTCCGTATTTATCTTATTTGAGCAAAGAAGTAGAAGGATGTTAGGCAAAGAGGGAGGGGTGGGCAGGATATTTTGATTTTATTTTTACAGTAAAATCAATGGGGTAATGTACTTGAGCAATGTTTTATTTTTACAATAATAAAATTATACCTAAACTCTTCAAAATTGCTGTAAAAATGTGGAATGCAATTGTGCTCAGGTCTGAAATGCCACCTAATTGGCTTGTGTAGAAGACTGGCTACATTTATCAATGCTCAAAACTCCCTATATCCAAGTTAGAAGGAGCTCAATGTTGCAATAGCAAGTTTTTGTAGGTATGAGTCCCACAACTTCCACATCAGTAAACACCAATGTATAATACAAGACATCTCTTTTGCTGGGTGATGATGAAGAGTTCAACCGTGGCTCGGTGGCTGTTGTTCTATTCGAGTCATGACTCATGACATGGTTGTTTTACTTTACATATCATGTCTCAAGAATGACTCATGACATGGATGCTCTGATTTTTTGACCCTTTCGTTGATTGATCTCATAGTGGAAACAAGCTGACAATTTCAAATCGAATTATTAATTAAGTCCACTTTAGGGACATTGTATATAGTTGCCCTGCACCATGCCAACCCGATCTGGACCCTACCCAACCTGACTCATTGCACGCCAACCTGATCTGGACCCTACCCAACCTGACTCATTGCACTCTAACCCACTAACCCTACCCCCCTACGCATCCTGGTTTCAGGTTGAGACTTGTAATTTTTGGGTCAAATCTGGGTTGGTATTTTCCCTATTAATAGACGGATTAGGTTTGGGTTGGGCTCACACATGTTCCTAAAATGATCAGAACCCAAACCGGTCAATCAGATCCATCGCCACCCCTAACCTGGGATGTAAACAGGCTTAGTTCAGGTCTGTGGTGAATCCTAACTCGGCACAACCACACAGAGCCCTAGGCTCCAAATATAACAGATTTATATAATATTATTTTATTTTATATGATATTAATATATTATGCAGATTACATAAAATATATGCTATTATACTATATATTATACACCTGGTAAATGGGTATTCAGGTATAGATTTTAACTGAACCCAGACCCATCCTAATTATTAACTAAATCAGATAGGGATGGTAATACGTCCAAGTCTACACAGGATGAGGTAAACCCAAACCTGTCCTGCTCATGATTGTATGTGATAATACCAAACCTGTCATGCATGAGTTTTACTTATAATTTCAGCTATAAATTATATTTTTTGGGTTGGGGCAGGAATGCCATGAAGAACCACAAAAATGCAAGCGTGCGCCAAACCCTACCCACGCATACATGCCCCAAACCCGAGAAAACCATTACCACACAGGGCAGGTGAGGACGGATCCTCTAAACCCTTATGGGACTGGCCGGGTTTGGATGAGACAAACTTGCGGAGGAACCAACACTGCACCTCTTACATCGAGCCTAGTAGCAAGGGTCCATAGGACGATAGTCCATATCCAAGGTTTTCAGGTCAGCTTGCTTGAATGACCAGGTTAATCCAAGGTTTTCAGGTCAGGTCGTTTGAATGACCAGGTTAAGTACGGTTCCTTGAGAATCATACGACCCCACCCTGACTACATACAATTACAAACGAGTGGACGACCTTGTAATCCCTCACATCACACTCACTCTCTCTGTAACTTTTCAGGTCTGAAAATGGCTGCCTCTTCCCGTTTGTTCTCTCTCAAATTCTCTCCTCGAGTTGCTCCGTTTTCGTCTTCACAAACCAACACCAACTGCAAAACCAAGAAAAGCATCTGCCTTTCAATGTCTGCCACTGCTGATAAATCTCTCCACAAATCAGAGAAAGATCTTCACCATCAATCATGAGCCCATAGTCATTCCTGACATGCCGGAACTGACGGCCTGGGATTCCGACTCCCGGATTGCCTATACAGTTGAAACGTAAGTTTAAATTAAAACGTTAATATAAAACTTAGAAAAATGGGCTCGAGCGCCCAAATAGGGCAAACGGGCTCCGTTTCTCATGAAACAGGACGGGCATGAGCCCATAATCATTCATGACCTCCCGGAACTAACGGCTAGGGATTCTGAGTCCCGGATTGCCTGTTCAGTTAAAACGTACATTTAAGTTAAAACGTTAATATAAAACATAGAAAATTAGCCTCTGAGCGCCTAAATCGAGCAAACGGGCTCCATTGCCTGTGAAACTGGACGGGCACGAGCCCATAGTCATTCCTGACCTACCGGAACTGACGGCTCGGGATTTCGACTCCCGGATTGCCCGTAGAGTTAAAACGTAGGTTTAAGTTAAAACGTTAATATAAAATATAGAAATTAGCCTCCGAGCGCCCAAACCGTGCAAACGGGCTCCGTTGCCGGTGAAACTGGACGGGCAAGAGACCATAGTCATTCCTGACCTGCCAAAACTGACAGCTCGGGATTCTAACTCCCGGATTGCTCGTAGAGTTGAAACGTAGGTTTAAGTTAAAACGTTAACTTAAAACTTAGGAAATTTGCCTCCGATCGCCCAAACCGGGCAAACGGGCTCCGGTGCCCGTGAAACTAGATGGGCACAAGCCCACAGTCATTCCTGACCTGCCGGAACTGACGGCTCGGGATTCCGACTCCCGGATTGCCCGTAGAGTTGAAACGTATGTTTAAGTTAAAACGGAAATATAAAACTTAGGAAATTGGCCTCCGTGCGCCCAAACCGGGCAAACGGGCTCCGGTGCCCGTGAAACTGGACGGGCACGAGCCCACAGTCATTCCTGACCTCTCAGAATTGCTGGCTCAGGATTTCGACTCTCGGATTGCCCGTAAAGTTGAAACGTAGGTTTAAGTTAAAACGTTAACTTAAAAGTTAAGAAATTGGCCTCCGAACGCCTAAACCGGGCAAACGGGCTCCAGTGCCCGTCAAATTGGACGTGCATGAGCCCATAGTCATTACTGTCCTGCCGGAACTGACGCCTCGGGATTCTGACTCCCGGATTGCCCGTAAAGTTGAAACGTAGGTCTAAGTTAAAGTGTTATCTTAAAAGTTAGGAAATTGGCCTCCGACCTCTCTAACCGGGCAAACAGGCTCCGGTGCCCGTGAAACAGGACGGGCACGAGCCCATAGTCATTCCTGACCTGCAAGAACTGACGGCTCGGGATTCCGACTCCCGGATTGCCTGTAAAGTTGAAACGTAAGTTTGAGTTAAAACGTTAATATAACACTTAGAAAATTGGCCTCCAAGCTCCCAAACCGGGTTAACGGGCTCCGTTACCCATGAAACTAGACGGGCACGAGCCCATAGTCATTCCTGACCTGTCGGAACTATCGGCTCGGGATTCCGACTCCCGGATTGCCCGTAGAGTTGAAACGTAAGTTTAAGTTAAAAAGTTAACTTAAAAGTTATGAAATTGGCCACCGAGCGCCCTAACTGGGTAAATGGGCTCCGGTGTCCGTGAAACTAGACGGGCATGAGCCCATAGTCATTCCTGACCGACCGGAGATGACGGCTCGGGATTCCGACTCCCGGATTGCCTGTAAAGTTGAAACGTAGGTTTAAGTTAAAATATTAATATAAAACTTAGAAAATTGGCCTCCGATCACCCAAACCGGGCAAACGGATTCCGTTGCCCGTGAAACTGGATGGGCACGAGCCCATAGTCATTCTTAACTTGCCGGAACCGACGGCTCGAGATTCCGACTCCCGAATTGCCCGTAGAGTTAAAACGTAGGTTTAAGTTAAAACGTTAATATAAAACTTAGAAAATTGGCCTCTGAGCACCCAAACCGTGCAAACAGACTCCGTTGCCCATGAAACTGATCTGGCACGAGCCCATAGTCATTCATGACCTGTCGGAACTGACGGCTCAGAATTCTGACACCCGGATTTCCCGTAGAGTTGAAACGTAGGTTTAAGTCAAAACGTTAACTTAAAACTTAGAAAATTGGCCTTCAAGCGCCAAAACCTGGCAAACGGGCTCCGGTGCCCGTGAAGCTGGACAGGCACGAGTCCATAGCCATTCCTGACCTTTCGAAACTGACGGCTCGGGATTCCAACTCCCGGATTGCCCGTAGTATTGAAACGTAGGTTTAAGTTAAAACGTTAATATAAAACTTAGGAAATTGGCCTCCGAGCTCCCAAACCGGGCAAACTGGCTCCGGTGCCCGTGAAACCGGACGAGCACGAGGCCATAGTCTTTCCTGACCTGTTGAAACTGACAGCTCGGGATTCTGACTCCCGGATTACCTGTAGAGTTGAAACGTAGGGTTAAGTTAAAACGTTAACTTAAAACTTAAGAAATTGACCTCTGGGCGCCTAAACTGGGCAAACGTGCTCCACTGCCCGTGAAACTGGACCGGCACGAGCTCATAGTCATTCCTAACCTGCCGGAACAGACGGCTCGGGATTCCGACTCCCGGACTGCCCGTAAAGTTGAAAGGTAGGTTTAGGTTAAAATGTTAACTTAGAACTTAGGAAATTGGCCTCCGAGCACCCTAACCGGGTAAATGGGCTCCAGTGCCCGTGAAATTGGACGGGCACGAGCCCATAGTCATTCCTGACCTACCGAAGCTGACGGCTCGGGATTCCGACACCCGGATTGCCCGTAAAGTTGAAACGTAAGTTTAAGTTAAAACGTTAAATTAAAAATTAGGAAATTAGCCTCCGAGTGCCCAAACCGGCCAAACGGGCTCCGGTGCCCGTGAAACTAGACGGGCACAAGCCCATAGACATTCCTGACCTGTCGGAACTAATGGCTCGAGATTCCGACTCCCGGATTGCCCGTAGAGTTGAAACGTGGGTTTAAGTTACAACGCTAATATAAAACTTAGGAAATTGGCCTCCGAGTGCCAAACCGGGCAAACGGGCTCCGGTGCTCGTGAAACTGGACGGGCACGAGCCCATAATCATTCCTGACTAGCCGGAACTGACGGCTCCGGATTCCAACTCCCGGATTACCCATACAACTGAAACGTAGGTTTAAGTTAAAACGTTAACTTAAAATTTAAGAAATTGGCCTCCGAGCTCCCAAATCGGACTAGCGGGCTCCGGTGCCCGTCAAACTGGACAGGCACGAGCCCATAGTCATTCCTGACTTGCCGGAACTGATGGCTCGGGATTCCGACTCCCGGATTGCCGATAAAGTTGAAATGTTGGTTTAAGTTAAAATGTTAAGTTAAAAGTTAGGAAATTGGCCTCCGAGTGCCCTAACCGGGCAAACGGGCTCCGGTGCCCGTGAAACCGGACGGGTACGAGGTCATAGTCATTCCAAACGTCTGGGAACTGACGGCTCGGGATTCCAACTCCCTAAATGCCGGTAAAGTTGAAATGTAGGTTTAAGTTAAAATGTTAACTTAAAAGTTAAGAAATTGGCCACCAAGTGCCCTAACAGGGGAAACGGGCTCCGGTGCGTATGAAACTGGACGGGCACGAGCTCATGGTCATTTCTGACTTGCCGGAACTGACTGCTCGGGATTTCGACTCCCGGATTGCCCGTAAAGTTAAAACGTAGGTTTAAGTTAAAATGTTAACTTAAAAGTTAGGAAATTGACCTCCGAGGGCCCTAACCGGGCAAACAGGCTCCGGTGGCCATGAAACTGGACGGGCACGAGCCCATAGTCATTCCCGAGCTGCCGGAACTGACAATCGGGATTTCGACTCCCGGATTGCCTAGAAAGTTGAAACGTAGGTTTAAGTTAAAACGTTAATATAAAACTTAGAAAATTAGCCTCCGAGCGCCCAAATCGAACAAACGGGCTCTGTTGCCCGTGAAACTGGACTGGCACGAGCCCATAGTCATTCCTGACCTGCCGGAAAGGATGGCTCAGGATTCCGACTCCCGGATTGCCCGTAGAGTTAAAACGCAGGTTTAAGTTAAAATGTTAGTATAAAACTGATGGAACGCGCTCCTGCCGAGGGTGCTACCGGGGTCGGCGGACGTGGGAGTTCGTCGGGTCCGGCCCTTTCACCCCCGGGGGGCTGAAGCGTGCATCAACATTTCTTTGTGTGGGTGTGCCAGATTTTCTATTTTACTTGGAATTGCAAGTGGTAATCCGGAGATCAACCTTCGCAAGTAAAAAGGAAATCAACTTCTTTCAAGTTTTCCATTGCACAAATATTTAAGAAAAGAGACATTTTCTTGGTTTGCCGTGAAAGGCGATTTTATTTGGCATTTATAGCCGATTTTGGCGTTTATAGCCGATTTACAATTCTCATCAATAATGAAAGACAAGAGTTGTGATTTTTGTCTCTTTTAGAAAAATACAAACTACAATGAAAAGCAAGAAAAGGAGGATCTAACTTCTCAGGAGATTGTGGGGGACTCGTTCAGATTGACGGTCGCAAGCCATGTATGGGCTTCGCCATCATCCATACAGATGAGAACAGAGGATGCTCTTGATTCGCTTGGCTTGGCTATAACCTCAGGTTTTTAGAGGACAAAGACCAAGAGAAGGTCCTATGTCCAGTAAAAAGCTAAGTAGACGGGCTGAAAAGCCACGTCTAAGCCATTGGAGGCAGCGGGAGAAGGCAAGGACCTTGGGGGGGAGTACCCCCCAAGGGACTTTTTGTCACCTTGTAGTGGTGCTTGATGTAGAATTTCTGCAGAATTTTCTCTCTTTCTCTAGACTCTGTCTGTCTGGAATTCGGGATTCTCTGCACCTTTTGATTTTCGATCTTCAGTTTTCCGTTCGTCCTTTTCCGATCCCTTTCTTCTTGGAAAGCTCTCCTATTTATAGGCTCTTGGTAGCCATTAGGAGAGTTTATGGGCTTTAATGGCTTTAATGGGAGGAGTTACAAGATTTATTTCTTGATTTTGTAACTCCTTTTTCCTTGAATCTGATTGGCCGATGGAGATTAAGGGCTTTTAATCACCTTAATTACCATAATGGGAGGAGTTTCATGGCTTGAATGCCATGACTTAATTGATTTGTAACTCCTGGATGCTTGCTTTTGATTGGGCCGTCCAAAGAAATGAATTAATGACTGCAATAAAGCTAGTCAATTAACTGCATTAAATGGTCGCCGAGCAGTTGAAGAGTCGCGGGCCGCGCCGCGTCTTTTGGGATTCTTTTGGAGATGATCACCGATGAATCTACATGCTGATCGACATCGAATGACTGTGTAATTTCAGACATTGATAGCTAGCAGCGGGCCGGTGACATCTGTCTTGTCGATTTTTCGATCGATCGGGCGGAAAGCACACTTTTTTGGTCGACCGGTTGGCGATCAATGTTGATTTTGATACTTTTGGAGGTTGACCCGTGATTTTGACGGATGTCGGAGGATTTGGCGCCTCAAAAGTATGAATTTTGGAAAGTCCCAGGGGTTGGAAGCTTCGAATCGCGAAAAACGACGGAAAACGGAGCTCCCGGGGCGAAACCGGAGATTCCGGGCTTCCAGGGTCGCAGGGGCCTGCGACCTTGGGGGAATTTTCCCCTTCGGAGCCCGTTTTGCGGTCGTTTTGAGGTCTTTTTCCTTCGTTTTTTCTTTTGTATTTTTCTTTGACATTTTTGCTCATTTGTTGGCCTTATTCTCTTGTAGAAAAATTGATGAGAATCCTTGCAATTTGGGTTGCAAAGTTTCCAATTTTCCAAGAAAGCCGAAGACTTTGTCGCGCAGGGTTGCTGATTTTCCGCCAAAAGCTGAAACTTGGTCAAACGATGTCGGAATGACCTAAAATTTGAGGTGAAGCCTCCTGAGCAATAAATAAGACCAACCATAGGCTTTTGTTTGAGTTTTGAATCCGTTTGGGGTCCCGTCGCCAGTAGACTTGATTTTGCCGCTAGGGAGATGCCGCGTGTTGATGTGCGGTCAAACGATGTCCGATTGACCTGAAATTTGACAGGGAACCTATTGGAGTCATTTTGAGATGATCCACAGGCTCTGTCTTGGAAACCGTGGTCCCGGGGAGCTCCGCCGCCGGTAGGCTTGATTTTCTTTCGGAGTGTCGAAACCTGGTCAAACGTTGTCGGAATGACCTGAAATTCGACGTGCAGCCTTTTGGAAGCATGTTGAAGCCACTCATGCACTTGGTTTGATGAGCGAAGGCTTCGGTGGTTCCCGTCGCCGGGAGGCTTGATTTTGCTGCTCGAGCATTGATGGAGGGTCAAACGTTGTCGGTTTGACTTGAAATTTGGCATGGAGCCCTTTTGAGACATGCTGGAGTCATCCGTAGGCTCTGATCGAAGTTTTGACGTCTTCGATGATGTCGCCGCCGGGAGCGCCAATTTAGCTGTAGGAGAAGCGAAGTTAGGCCAAATGATTCTGAAATGGCCCGAAACTCCTTGTGTACTCCTCCTTTGGCTGTCTTGAAGGATCTTGCAGTTTTTTTTTTTTATTCTGACAAGATTTGATTTTTTGGAGAAGTTGCATTGCCTATTTATGGCAGGTTGCGACTTCATGTGGCTTGAAGAGGCAAAGTGACATTTTTAGTGCCAACAAAAACTTAGAAAAACTGTCTCCGAGAGCCTAAACCAGGCAAACGAGCTCCATTGCCCGTGAAACTGGACGAGCACGAGCCCATAGTCATTCCAGACCAGCTGGAACTGACGGCTCGGGATTCCGACATCCGGATTGCCAGTAGAGTTGAAACGTAGGTTTAAGACAAAACGTTAACTTAAAAGTTAGGGAATTGGCCACCGAGCACCGTAACCGGGCAAACGGGCTCCGGTGCCTGTGAAACTGGTCAGGCAAGAGCCCATAGTCATTCCTAATATGCCGGAACTGACGACTCGGGATTCCAACTCCCTGATTGCCTGTAAAGTTTAAACGTTGGTTTAAGTTAAAACGTTAATATAAAACTTAGAAAATTGGCCTCTGAGCGCCCAAACTAGGCAACCGTGATCCATTTCCCATGAAACTGGACGGGCACGAGCCCATAGTCATTCCTGACCTGTCGGAACTGACAGCTCGTGATTTCGACTCCTGGATTGCCCGTAGAGTTAAAACGTAGGTTTAAGTTAAAACGTTAATATTAAACATAGAAAATTGGCCTCCGAGCGCTCAAATCGGGCAAACGGACGTTGTTGCCTGTGAAACTGGACGGGCATGAGCCCATAGTCATTCTTGACCTGCCGGAATAGACGACTCGGGATTCCGACTCCCGGATTGCCCGTAGAGTTAAAACATAGGTTTAAGTTAAAACGTTAATATAAAACTTCGAAAATTGGCCTCCGAGCGCCCAAACCGGGCAAACGGGCTCCGTTCCTGTGAAACTAGACAGGCATGAGCCCATAGTCATTCCTGACTTGCTGGAACTAACGGTTCGGGATTCCGACACCCGGATTGCTCGTAGAGTTGAAATGTAGGTTTAAGTAAAAAACGTTAACTTAAAACTTAGGAAACTGGCCTCCGAACACCCAAACCTGGGAAAAGGGCTCTGGTGCTCGTGAAACTGGATAGGCACGATGTTAGAGTGTTTATTTTGTTGCAATTTGATAGGATGCATTCTTCTTCGTAAGCTTGTCCTCTCATTCATTCATGTTCTCCTTTCTAGGATCATCATGCATATTTCTCTTTCATGGTTTTTGTTTTTACAAAGTTATGCATGGTTTTTTCAAAATATTCTTAAGTTCTCAAAGCTTTCAGTTCAGTCTTGGTATACTTCATTTTAAAAGCTTTGAATTTTGTTCAGCTCTTTAAATCCTTCAGATCTTCAGAAATTTCTATGTGTTTGGCCTGTCGGTCAGGTGTCGGCTAACCGTCAGTGAACCGAGTTTAAGCGAGACAGTGTCGGTTAGAATTCCAGAGAGCTTCATTTTCAAACATTTGCTGATACTCTCTGGTCGGTCAAGGTGTCGGTTATGCCTCGGTTAACCGACATTATAAAAAGAGCTAACCAATGGGTTGTCGGTCAAGGTTCGGTTAACCAACATTCATTCAGAACCTGACCGAAGTTCTCTCAGTTGGAAATCCAAAGAGCTGTTTTCTGAACTGATTTGATCTGTCGGTTAATGTGTCGGTCAGCCATCGGTTAACCGAACAAGTTCGGTCAACCGACCATGCTTTATGGTCTGCAAAAATTTGAAAATATGACCATTGGCAAGTGACCGTTGGGGGTGTCGGTTAACCGACCCCTGTATGTCTGCTAACCGACGCCTAGCCGTTAGAACAACTTTTTCTATAAAAAGTGGTTGTTGACACCAAAAATGTCACTTTGCCTCTTCAATATCAAGAAAGCTGCATGAAGTCGCAACCTGCCATAAAAAGGCAATGCAACTTCTCCAAAAAATCAAATCTTGTCAGAATCAAACAAAAACTACAAGATCCTTCAAGATAGCCAAGAGAAGAGTACACATGAAGTTTCGGGCCATTTCGACAACATTTGGCCTAACTTCACTTCTCCGACAGCTAAACAGGAGCTCTCAGGCGGCGACATCATCGGAGACGTCAAAACTTCGATCAGAGCCTACAGATGACTCCAGCATGTCTCAAAAGGGCTCCATGCCAAATTTCAAGTCAAACCGACAACGTTTGACCCTCCATCAATGCTCGAGCAGCAAAATCAAGCCTCCCGGCGGCGGGAACCACCGAAGCCTTCGCTCATCAAACCAAGTGCATGGGTGGCTTCAACATGCTTCCAAAAGGCTGCACGTCAAAATTCAGGTCATTCCGAAAACGTTTGACCAGGTTTCGATGCTCCGAGAGAAAATCAAGCCTACCGGCGGCGGAGCAACCCGGGACCATAACATCCAAAACGGAGCCCATGGAACGTCTCAAAATGACTCCAATAGGCTCCCCGTCAAATTTCAGGTCAATCGGACATCGTTTGGCCACATATCAACGCTCGGCATTTTCCCCGCAGCAAAATCAAGTGAAGCATCGACGGGACCCCAAACGGCTTCAAAACTCAAACAAAAGCCTATGGTTGGTCTTATTTATTGCTCAGGAGGCTTCACCTCAAATTTCAGGTCATTCCAACATCGTTTGACCAAGTTTCGACTTCTGGCGGAAAATCAGCAGCTCTACGCGACAAAGTCTTCGGCTTTCCCGGAAAATTAGAAACTTTGCACTCTAAAAATGCAAGGATTCTCATCAAGTTTTCTGCAGGGAAATCAAGCCAATAAATAAGAAGAAATGTCAAGAAAAATACAGAAGAAAACGGCGACGAAAAAGACCTCAAAACGACCGCAAAACGGGCTCCGAAGGGGAAAAATCCCCCAGGGTCGCAGACCCCTGCGACCATGGCCCATGGTCGCAGGCCCCTGCGACCATGGCCCATGGTCGCCGGTCCATGGTCGCCGGCGACCATGGAGGTCCGGGTCACCGGATTTTCCGTCGGTGACCCGTTTTTTCGGTCTTTTTTCGCGTTTCGCGCACTTTGGCCCCTGTGGTTTCCTGAAAATGTGATTTTTAGTGCTTGAAATTGACTCATATCCTCCGACATCCGTCAAAATCACGGGTCAACCTCCAAAAGCATAAAATCATCATTGATCGCTCCAAGATCGCCAACCGGTCGACCAAGAAAGTGCACTTTCTGTCCGACCGATCGTGAAATCGACAAGACAGATGTCACCGGCCCGCTCTTAGCTATCAATGTCTGAAGTTACATGTTCATCCGATGTCGATCAGCATGTAGATCTATCGACGATCATCGCCAGAAGAATTCCAGAAGACACGGCATGGCCCGCGACTCTTCGACTGCTCGGCGACCAATTAATGTGGTTAATTGACTAGCTTTATTGCAGTCATTAATTCATTTCTTTGGACGGCCCAATCAGAAGCAAGCATTTGGGAGTTACAAGTCAATTGATTCATGGCATTTAACCCATGAAACTCCTCCCATTATGGTAATTAAGGTGATTAAAAGCCCTTAATCTCCATCGGCCAATCAGATTCAAGGAAAAAGGAGTTACAAAATCAAGAAATAAATCTTGTAACTCCTCCCATTAAAGCCATTAAAGCCCATAAACTCTCCTAAATGGCTACCAAAAGCCTATAAATAGGAGAGCATTCCATTGAAATCCGGATCGATCAATCGGAGATCACTTCCAAAGCAACAAAGAATCCAGAGAAAGAAACAGAGAGAAAACTCTGCTGAAGTTCTGCACCGGCCACCACTACAAGGTGACAAAAGTCCCTTGGGGGGCACCCCCCCCCAAGGTCCTTGCCTTCTCCCGCTGCCTCCAATGGCTTAGACGTGGCTTTTCAGCCCGTCTACTTAACTTTTTATTGGACATAGGACCTTCTCTTGGTCTTTGTCCTCTAAAAACCTGAGGTTATAGCCAAGCCAAGCGAATCAAGAGCATCTTCTGTTCTCATCTGCATGGATGATGGCGAAGCCCATACATGGCCTGCGACCGTCAATCTGAACGAGTCCCCCACAATCTCCTGAAAAGTTAGATCTTCCTTTTCTTGCTTTTCATTGTAGTTTGTATTTTTCTAAAAGAGACAAAAATCACAACTCTTGTCTTTCATTATTGATGAGAATTGTAAATCGGCTATAAACGCCAAAATCGGCTATAAATGCCAAACAAAATCGCCTTTCACGGCAAACCAAGAAAATGTCTCTTTTCTTAAATATTTGTGCAATGGAAAACTTGAAAGAAGTTGATTTCCTTTTTACTTGCGAAGGTTGATCTCCGGATGACCACTTGCAATTCCAAGTAAAATAGAAAATCTGGCACACCCACAAAAAAAAATGTTGATGCACGCTTCAGGGCCCGCCAGGGCGCGAAAGGGCCGGACCCGACGGACTCCCACGTTCCGCCGACCCCGGTAGACGCCCCAACGGCGCCTCGGAGCGCGTTCCATCAAGCTGGCACACCCGGTGGGACTCGTTCATTTGAGAACACGGTGCTTGGAAATGAAATATTTGCATATCATACTTTTTGCTCTATGCTTATACTTCTTTTCCGGATTCCTTGGCTACTTTCTAGCTGGTAGCCTATGTTGGATTTTGCATCCTAAAAAAAAATGAGATGGGATTTTTTGGAAATTTCTATTTCTTTGAGTTTGTTTCCATTCTTTCTCTTTTGAAAAAAAAAAAATCAGTTTTCTTAGTTTGAATTCAAAATTGAGAAACTTTGATCCTATCCTATCGTTCTTTGGTGCTTGCAGAAATGTTGAGCCCGTTCGACTAAGGTTTTGGACCATCGTTTCTCTTCGATGAGTTCATTAGAGATTTCAAAAAAAAAAAAAAAAAAAAAAAATCAGTTTTCTTAGTTTGAATTCAAAATTGAGAAACTTTGATCCTATCCTATCGTTCTTTGGTGCTTGCAGAAATGTTGAGCCCGTTCGACTAAGGTTTTGGACCATCGTTTCTCTTCGATGAGTTCATTAGAGATTTCAAAAAAAAAATTAAAAAAAAAAATCAGTTTTCTTAGTTTGAATTCAAAATTGAGAAACTTTGATCCTATCCTATCGTTCTTTGGTGCTTGCAGAAATGTTGAGCCCGTTCGACTAAGGTTTTGGGCCATTGTTTCTCTTCGATGAGTTCATTAGAGATTTCAAAAAAAAAAAAAATCAAAAAATCAGTTTTCTTAGTTCTGATTCAAAATTGAGAAGCTTTGATCCTATCCTATCGTTCTTTGGTGCTTGCAGAAATGTTGAGCCCGTTCGACTAAGGTTTTGGGCCATCGTTTCTCTTCGATGAGTCTATTTGGGATTTGAAAAAAAAGACATAGACCACTAAGGTTAAACCAATTGCGTTCTTTGATCACGATTGATTCAAGAAAAGCCTTGTCCAGAGTGTGGAGACAGCTTGACTGTTCTAGGCAAGGGTCCTCCAAACGGGTTCATTAAGTAATCCTACCCTTACCTGGGGGCAATTCTATCAATTGAGGTTTCATAAGACCGGGTTAGGAGGCCTATGTGTACTCTCTCGTCTTTAAATCTTAAAAATTTAAAAAAAAAATCAAAAAAAAAAAAAAAAGATTTTCAAAAAAAAAAAATCTCAAAAAAATAAAAAAAAAATCAAAATAAAAAAAAATAAAAAAATAAAAAAAAAAGATTTAAAAAAAATAAAAAATGAAAATCTTAAAATAAAAAAAAAATCTTAAAAAAAAAAAAAACTCTCGTCATTTTAGATTCAGATCCGAGAAATTGTGGTTCCTTCCCTTCTGGGTACTGGTGCTCGCGGAAATCGTTGAGCCCGTATTCGGATCGGAATACCATCTGCTCTCTTTGATGAATCCAATCTTGACATTTAAAAAAAAAAAAAAAGAGAATCCCATCTCGTGGATGCGATCTCCAACATTTGTGCATAGCAATACTGGTACACCCTTTCAGGGTCTACTGTATCTGTGACCGGCACATTTGTAACTCCTACCTTATATTCTTCTTATCTCGAGCAAGCCCTGCTTCTCGATAAGTCGAATTTAGGTTTACAATTGCTTCTAGCAGTCACTGGAACGCTCATTCTGGGCTCACCATACTTGCTGTCAGAACAATTGTACCCTCTATGGCTTTTTGCCTTCCTCATATTGCTTGGGTCATGTCCCTTGAGCGATTTGAAAAGACAAAATCATAGAATTCCCCATTTATGATCATCATATTCTTGTGATTACTAATGGATGTGGTCTTGTTTCAGAAATTTTGAAACTAACAATGGCAGCTTCACTGATCATCACCTTCGATGAAAACAAGCACCAACTCATGCTTCAACAGAAGCAAAGCACGCGCACTCATAAGCGCCCTGTCAGCTGCCGAAGCGTCAACTCCCTCGGCAACTCTCTGAACTCCGGGTCGACCTCGACTCCCCGGACTATCTTCTTTGGGACGCTGGGACCATTCCCACTTCCAGGAGAACAAACTGTGCCTGCCAAAAGGCATAAAATCGCCTCTCAACGTGTCACTCCCGTGACACCAAAGGCGAGCGCCCAAAAGCCCGAAGCCCGCGGCACCCCCGCGAAGCCTCGATCCACAAACAACCAGGTCTATCCCAAGACTTGGTCTCCAAGACCTTCCCCAAAACAAAGAAGGTCTCAAATTTCCACCAAGCCAGCATACCTGGCCCCACTCAAAGAGAACCAGTTCTACCCTCTTGCCTACATGAGAGAGGAGAGACCCATCTCCAACCTGACTCCCAAGTCAACCCAGCATGAGCCGGCTTGTTCCTACATGCCCAAAATCAGATCATGCATCACTAGGCCTCTACAAGCACCTGCCAGGGCCTACACCCCTTCAGTTCGACCCTTTATCTCTACAGGGGCCGAACTCGAAAGGTTTAAAGCTTCGCTGCAACAGGCAAAGGACCGGGTCCGCATCCTGTCCTTGCCCAACCACAAAGAAGACAGGCTCGGCTGCTGCGCCCGAGGGAGCACATCCTTCATCGTCAGAGCCCAGCCAGAGCTGACTGAAGCTCAAATCGCTCGTCGAGCACGCCGCCGTGCGTCATATCGACAAAAGAGACTAGAGAAGCAACGGACCCAGCCTCCTACACTTCAAGTCTCCCATAAATGGGTCGAAAAAGAAAGACCCGACCAAGTTGCTGCCGTCCATATGGTTGGAAAAACCAGAAGACGCCAAAAGTCAGCATCAAAAATCCATGTCCGACGTCCGGTGACCCGTAGCGTCACCGGGACACGAAGACATCCTGAAGAATCTCCTGACGCTTCAAGCCAAGGACGGGAGAGTAATCCTTCATCAAGCTCTTCATCAAAAAGAATGAGCCCCAGCTCGGTCACCAGGACGATTTCTTCGTTCGAATCCCGAGGGATGAACGTCTTGGCTACAAGTTCTGAGCCGCCACCTCAGAATCCACCTCGAGATGATGCGCTCACACGCATCCAGCAGTTGGAACAAGGCCAGCAGAGGATTGAAACTCTGATGGAAAACCTTCTCCTTGTCGTCCAAAATCAGGCGAACAATGAGCCTCCTCCGAATCATGGCAATAACGAGGAGAATTGTGAAGAAAATGAGTCGCGCGCCCTTACCAAAAAGGACGTAGACAGTATCCTCGCCAAAGCTAAAGAAGAGGATATACTCAAAGAGCATGGGATCAAGCCACCATATCCTTTATGGATGGACTCGGTCCCATTCCCCACAAAATTCAAACATCCTACCCTCCAAACATATACGGGGAAAGGATTGGCCAGACAGCACGTCATCCACTTCAAGATCTTGACGGGAGCTATCGCGGATCAAGATGCACTCAAGATTCGCCTCTTTGCAAGTACCCTAAAAGGTACGGCCTTCGATTGGTACTCCACTCTGCCGGAGAACTCCATTCAGAACTGGGCTATGCTGGAGACACGCTTCCTGACCCACTTCCAAGGTGAGGATCATCCTGTTACTATGGCTCAGCTCTGCAGCCTAAAACAGGGAGAGAATGAGTCAACTTATGACTTCATTCACAAGTGGAAAGCAATGGCGTACAAATGCTCAGATGTACTGCCACAAGCGTCGCTAGTCGACATCTGCCGAAACAACATGAGAGCTAAAATCCGCTCCATGATCATCGGCAATAAATCAAAGAACCTGGGGGAACTCCTCGAAGCTTCCATGGAAGCTGAGATGGTGATCAAGGACCTCAACAGTCAGAAGTCATCAAGAAAAGAGCCAACCGCCATTGCAACCTCTAAACCAAAGAAGAAAGAGGTCCTCAATGTGCAGACTAAGCCAGCTCCTCAGCAGCCAAAGAAAGCTGAAAACAAAACTGCAGGTAAAAGGCCTGAACTCTCTGATGCCTTCAAAGAACGTGTAGAAAAGAAATATCCGTTCGATGAAGACGTTGAAGAAATCTTTGAGGCTCTCCTAGCAAATGGCAAACTCATTTTGCCAGAGCCCAAAAGACCGGGAGACGTTGGCAAAACCAACGATCCTCGGTACTGTCCATACCACCAGATGATCTCACATCCTCTCAATCAATGCTTCGTTGTGAGAGAGAAGATCAATGAGATGTGGAGGAACGGAGTCATAACCTTTGATAAAAACTATGGCCCCGCCTCCGTCAACATGGTGTCACGTGGACAAACACCAAAATCACCGAAGAAGAAGATCACTACTTCCTTCAAGGTGATAAAAAGAATTCAAACGTCCGAAGTGTTGGTTCCTTTCCCGACACCAGACAGACAACCTATATGGGTACATCCCGATCTCCTGGAAGATGAAAAATGGGAGATCGTTAAAACAAAGCCGACAGCTCAACAGCGAAGGCAGGCTAGGAAACATCTCCTCAGGCTCAAACGGCAAGAGAAGACCCAGCCAAAACAAGAAGTCCCTGAAAAGGCAGAGGCCTCCTCTACCACTTCACTCGGGGCAACAGAAACATCCCTTCCAGAGACTTCAAAGGGGGTAAGAAAACTCACTCTCAGTGATTTCATGCCACCTCAATTCAGAGAAGAAGCCATGCAGGGGGCATCATACTCTTGCAACTCGGTAGTTGGATTCTCCATTGATGGATACGAGTCCAGCGACACCGATGATGGATTCGAGTCCGGCTACACTGATGAGTGGGAAGAATCCCTTGAAACAGGAGAATATCTCTCCGATGAAGAATGGGTTCCTGAAACTCACCTTATGCCAGTAATCTGGTATAACCCCTTACAGCCACAAGGATCCTGGTCTGATGATGAAGAAGACCAAGAGGCTGCACAAGAAGATGCTGTTAACCCAGCACCTGTCATTGCTCCAGTGGAAATCAACTATGTTGAGCCACACGGAGAAGACGAAGAAGAGGATCTGGCTCCCATGCCTGATCTTGAAGAATATACAAGGATCTTGCAGCGTCTCGCTCTAGAACAAGAGCAAGATCGTGTTAACGAGCCTCCTCGCAACCCAGAGCCTGAAGTCCCTGAAGATAATCAGGTACATCCACCCTTAACTCCTGAAAATGGAGAACATTGCTGGATTGACGATCCTCTTACATCCGAGGATGAGTCTGACTCCGAGCAGGCAACATCTCCTATCAGAGCTCCCTGTAATGTAATATATCAGGACTATAGCTCTTCTGAAGCGTCGTCTGATGAGATTACCTATACTCCGACGACGCCTAGCAATGTATCCTCTGGAGCTACCTTGTCTCACGTGACTTTCACAGAGATGACACCCTCTCAGGTTTCTTCTCCTGAGACTGTGACTTCAGGATACACATTCTTCCCGACTCATCATCATGAAGAAAACCCAACTTGGGGTGATGGATGGGTCAACGAAGAAGAAAAGCTGCTGGATGCTGTTCAGGACTTGCTCCCAGAAAATGCTCCGTGCAACACAATCACTGAGGATGGAAACTCTGTTGCAGATACATCCCCAGTAGATGAAAAACGACAGCCTCTTGATCCTGAAGACAATCTTCCAAACGAAGATCCTTCTCAAGAAGCTCTCGAAGTTGGTAGAGGCACCCGCTCTGGCCAGGACTACCACAAGAATTACAACCAATCTTCCTTTACTTATGTAAATCCTTCGGGAAAAGATGTTGTAAGCGCCCCCAGTGGCAACAATGATGAACATGCAGGCCCTAAGGAGGCTTTCAAGTATGACTTGGTTGAGCACTTCAAACACATACCTGCACGTCTTCACATCCTGAATTTATTACGAATGTCTCCACGCACTCGTGATAATCTCATCTCAGAATTACAAAAACTGAATGAGGATGTCGACAAACATGCCCCACAAGTCCTCCAAATTGAAATGGACTACCGGGTCAAAAACTCAGAAACCTCCTTAAAAGGAGAAAAAGAGAAAAGCGAGGGATCATGCATCCAATGCCTCTCGGTTCAAAAGGCAGCCAGTGCAACCATCGCCTTCACTAAGGAAGACCTCCTACTTGGCGAAGCAAGGCACAACCGACCCCTGTACTTCACAGGGTACATCAAAGAAATGCCGATACATAGAGTTCAGATCGACCCAGGTTCTGCACTCAACCTTATCTCCACTTCGGCTCTTGAAGAGTTGGGCATCCCACCCAGCAAGCTAAGCCACACATCCGTATCTATCTTTGGATACGATGGGAGCGCTCAAAGGCCTATCGGCAAAATCAGGTTCAAATTGCAAATCGGTGATCTTATCTCTGAGGTCACTGTGTATGCAATAAAAACCCCCTCATGCTACAATATCCTTCTCGGACGTCCTTGGATACACGAGAACGGTGTTGTCCCTTCAACTCTACATCAATGCATCAAGTTCGTCGGCGACGACGGCATGGTACATCGTGTCTTTGCGGACAGAAAACCCTTCAAAGGAAAAGAAGTCCACTTCGCAGACTCCCAGATGTATGAAGGAGAAAAATAAGAAGAGGAAATAGCACCCCCTGCTGAAAATCTCCAGAAAGATAAAGGCAAGGCTCCTCAAAAATCACCGGAAGAAAACAAACCCTCCGGCAAATTAGAAGAGAGTAGTCAATCTCCCTTCCTCATCTCCCTCAAATCTTCAAAACCTTTGGTCATCACAACCAGAGTGAAGAAGGCAAAGCAAAAGCCTGGGGGCAAATTTGTTGTCTCTTTCGTGTCTATCAAGCAAGACACGGATTCGGACTCAGAGCCAGAAGACGACACCTCGTCAAGCCAAGCTGACACTCAGCATGTTCAGCCTGCTCTCGCTCCGATGGAGACACCTGCTGATGTAGAAGATCCTACGTCTGCTACCTTTGTTGTTCCGGCAACATCACCAAAGCAAAGACCGATCTTCTTTCATAGATCGGATGCTTCTTCATCAAGTTCCTTGCTTGAACCTTTCCAAAACGAAGGTATGCCTCAACTATCTCTATATAGTCCTGTGGCACAAGCTATCATGAAGAAAATGGGCTTTGACGCTCAGAACCCAGTCGGTTTGGGAGAAGGCCGCGGTATTCTCACGCCATTGGGGCCCGCCTTGACCAAAAGCCAGCTGGAAGATTGGAGACTCTACGGTCATGTAGAAAAGTCTTCATATGGGTTAGGGTATGATCCCGACACTCCTTTGAGACAGTTGACACAAAAGCTTAAAAGTCGTTTTACCGACCAAGCCTCAACATCTCAAGTCCACGAAGACATCGATCTCCCTGGATATCTCTTTAAAGAGTTACCTGACAAAGATCCAGGAAGCTCATCCAATTTGTACGATTTCTCTGATGATGAAGAGGAATCGCCCGATAATACAGACTTGTGCTATTCTGACCCAGAAGAACCCTCGTCTCCAAAAGAAATACCAGACTCAACAGGCGATTGGGACTATCTCATAGCAAGCCTTGAGGAGATCACCAATCAAGAAAATCCATGGAAAGGAACAGAGCCTTGGTCTGGTAATGCAGTTGAAACTCCAGAAGGTTTCGTTGAGTTGGAAGCCTCCGAAAATATTGTGGAGGAACCACCTTCGAACCTTCCGACAGAAGATCCTGTTCAAAAGATAAACTTGGGAACACCAGATAACCCACGTCCTGTATTCATAAGCAAGAATATAAAGGATGATGAGTTACCCGAGTATATCGCTTTTCTTCGTGAGTTCGTTGATTGCTTTGCATGGTCCTATGCTGAAATGCCTGGTTTAGACCCCAAAGTAGCAGTCCACAAACTCAATCTTCAAGAAGACATCAAGCCTGTCAAACAAGGCCAAAGAAGATTCCGTCCAGATGTGATGGATAAAATTGAACAAGAAGTTCAAAAACTCAAAAGCGTTGGCTTCATCCGTGAGGAACAACATCCAGAATGGTTGGCCAACATTGTCCCCGTGACAAAGAAAAATGGGCAGATCAGGGTCTGTATTGACTATAGAGACCTGAATAGCGCTTGCCCTAAAGATGAATTCCCGCTCCCCATACCGGAGGTGATGATTGACAATACCTGCGGATTCGAGCGAATGACATTCATGGATGGCTTCTCTGGTTACAATCAGATAAAGATGCATCCCGAGGATGAAAAACACACTTCATTTCGGACTCCATTTGGCGTGTATTGCTACACTGTCATGCCATTTGGTCTGAAAAATGCTGGTGCCACATATCAGAGGGCTATGATGAAAATATTCCAAGATATGCAGCACAAGACGGTCGAATGTTACGTTGATGACCTCGCCGTCAAAAGCAGAAGAAAAGAAGACCATCTCAAAGATCTTCGGGAAGTCTTCCTCCGACTCCGCAAACACAAACTGCGGATGAATCCTCTAAAATGCTTCTTCGGCGTCTCGTCGGTTAAGTTTCTCGGATTCCTTGTTCGGAAAGCTGGAATAGAACTTGACCCCATCAAAGTCAAGGCTATTCTAGAAATGCCCTCTCCAAGAACCTTGAGAGAACTAAAAGGGCTCCAAGGGAGATTGGCCTACATCAGACGGTTCATCTCCAATCTTTCGGGGAAATGCCGTCCATTCTCTCGATTGATGAAAAAGGGTGTAGACTTTGTCTGGGATGCCGACTGTGAAGCCGCATTTCAAGATATCAAGTCATACCTGACCAAACCTCCAGTGTTAGCTGCCCCTGCCACTGGAAAACCATTCATCTTGTACACAAGAGCTCTTGATCATTCTGTAGGCGCTTTGCTTGCACAAGAGAATGGTGAGGGAAAAGAAGCTGCTCTATACTACCTCAGCCGCATGCTAGTAGGTGCAGAGCATCGCTACTCTCCAGTCGAAAAGGAATGCCTTGCAGTGATGTTCGCCGTACAAAAGCTACGTCACTACTTGCTTTCCAACACAGTCTACCTGGTCTCGAGGATCAACCTCTTGAAGGTCCTTGTCACAAAGGCAGGTTCTCTCAATGCCCGACTGGCAAAATGGTCCATCCTTCTATCACAATTTGATATAAGGTATGTGCCACAAAAAGCAATCAAAGGCCAAGCTCTAGCAGATTTCCTCGCAGAGCATCCATTGCCTAAAGATTCACCACTCAGAGATGATCTCCCAGACGAACCTGTCTACAACGTGGAGACTTTCTCGCCAAATGCCTCCTGGGACATGTACTTTGACGGTGCAACCAGGACAAATGAAAACAGAAAGCTGATCTCAGGAGTTGGCATCCTCTTTGTTAGCCCCGACAAATGCATGATTCCACACGCTTTCTCGCTATTGGAACCATGCACAAACAATGCAGCTGAATACCCAGCTCTGATCCTAGGATTGGAACTCGCCATCGAATCCGGTATCACTATGCTGGAAGTCTTTGGAGACTCTCAACTGATCGTCAACCAGATGAATCAGAAATATGAAGTCAGGAAGCCTGATCTGCTGCCTTATTACAACAAGGCGCAATCGCTTCTGCAAAAGTTTGACATCTGCAACATCACCCACATTCGTAGAGGTGAAAACATCCGTGCAGATGCCCTGGCCGGACTTGCCGCATCAATGGCGATCCAGGAAGGAAAAAACATGCAAATTACAGTGTGCGAGAGAAGGATCCTCCCTCCTCTTAACACACACCAAGCAGTTGCTGAATGCCACCGAGTGGTTGGAAGTCGGATCTCTATCCTTCAACCTTCAATCGGCGACTGGAGGGATCCGTTCATTGATTACACTATGTTCGGAATCCTACCTGAAGATCCAAAAGAACGGGTAAGCATCCAAAGGCGAGCCCCAAACTTTCATTTGGATATCTCTTCAAAGATCCTTTACAGGAAATCCTTCAATGGAGTACTCCTACGCTGCTTGTCACAACAAGAAGCTGGAGAAACACTCAAAGAAGTTCACGCTGGTCTTTGTGGAGCTCATCAGGCTGGTCCCAAGCTCTACGACCAAATCAAAAGGTTGGGTTACTACTGGCCTACCATGGTACCCGACGCAATGCAATTTGCTAAGCGCTGCCAACAATGCCAAGTTCATGGAGACTACATTCACATGCCTCCGGAATGGCTACATCCTACAGCAATCTCATGGCCTTTCGAAGCATGGGGCATGGACATCATAGGTCCTATCTCTCCCCCTTCAAGCAAAGGTCATCGCTTCATCTTCGCCGCAACGGATTATTTCTCCAAGTGGTCAGAAGCATTTGCGTTCAACGAAATGAAGACCTCATCAGTTCTTCAGTTCCTGCGCACCAACATCATTTGTCGTTTCGGCATACCCAAGAGATTCGTCCATGATAACGGACCACAATTCCGGGATCATCGATTCTACAGGTTCTGTGACAAATACAAAATTCAAAGCTGTCCTTCGACTCCATACAATCCGGCAGCAAACGGATTAACAGAAGCCTTCAACAAGACACTCTGCAAAATCCTCAAGAAAATGGTCTCTAGTCACAAAAGAGACTGGAGTGACAAACTGTCTGAAGCTTTGTGGGCCTATCGAACCACCGTTCGAGGACCAACCCATAGCACACCATTCTCCTTGGTCTATGGATGCGAAGCTGTCGTGCCCCTAGAGGTACAAATTCCTTCTCTGAGGGCATCTCTACAAAATGACATGACTCAAGAAAGCAATGCGAAATTACGACTTCATGAGCTGGACAATCTCGATGAGAAACGGCTCGAAGCTCGACAAAGCATTGAACTTTACCAAGCACGCATGGCAGGATCTTTTGACAAAAAGGTCAGGCAACGCGCCTACAAAAAGGGTGACTTGGTTCTTGCGGTAAAAAGACCAATGGTCTTCGCTCACAAGTCCAAAGGCAAGTTTGAACCAAAATGGGAGGGACCCTACGTCATCGACAAGGTCTTCTCCAATGGCGCATATGCCCTCCTAAACATGGAAGGCGACAGATGTATGCTGCCTATCAACGGCAAGTTCTTGAAGCGGTACTACCCTTGAAGACTTACCCAACTGGGTAAGAGCAATGCCTGTATGGCCAAAACCTGTTCTCAGGTACTCGCTCGTCAAACCCACTCTCTTTAGAATCTTCATATCAAATGTCAAAATTTCTAGAGATTCAAAAACAATGCTTATTTTTATCGTTTCATTGTTCAAAAACAAAAAAAAAAAAAAAAAAATCCAAGTTTAGGAGCCTCTCCCTGACTTGACCAAAACTTTCGATCCTTGAACCAAAATTCATGGTTTGAAACAAAAATTCGGATTCAGGGATTTCCACCCTAGTCCACCTTACCTTTTACCGCCAAATGGTTTTAGGTCAAAATTTACGACCCTCGTGTCTTTAAACAAAAAAAAAAAGAAAATGGTTTTTCAAAAACAGCGGGGAAGTGACACTTAGTCGATACTCGCAAAACTCAAAAAATCGGAAGGATGCGAACCCCATTCGATACTTCCAAAAACCCCAAAAATCGTGGAGACGCAACATATCAATTGATATCCACAACCCAAATTTCAAAGGTTCGAGAAAACCTAAAATCGTGGAGAAGCAACAAACCAGTGGATATCCACAACCCAATTTCAAAAATCGTGGAGATGTAACATACCAGTTGCTTTCCACAACCAAAACTACAAATGGTTCGAAAAAACCTCAAATTTCAAAAATCACGGGGAAACGACATCAAGTCAGTACCCGCAAAATCAAAAGTTTTGGGAAAAGCAGGGAAGCGACGCTTAGTCGATATTTGCACCCCAATTCGTAAGGAAGCGACATTCCATCGATACTTGCAAAACCCAACCCGCGAGGAAGTGACATTCCATCAATACTCGCAAAACCGAATGAGCAAGGAAGCGACATTCCATCGATACTTGCAAGACCATTCAGCGGGGAGGCGACATTTAGTCGATACCTGCATTTTGAAAGCCAAAAAATCTGGCTATAAATGCCAAAACCTGGCTCTTTTGCCAAAAACCGGCTATCAATGCCACCAAATCGGCTATAAATGCCACACAAAAAAAACCTGACTCTCATGTCAAAAACCGGCTATAAATGCCACAAACCGGCTATCAATGCCACAAAAATTGGCTTTCACGCCGACAAACCAAAACTTGGCTTTCAAAAAATGGCTATCAATGCCACCAAACCGGCTATAAATGCCGCAAATTGGCTATCAATGCCACCAAACTGGCTATAGATGCCACAAAACAAACACCGGCTTCCATGCCAACCCAAATTTTGGCTTTTACGCCATAAAATTTCGGCTTCCATGCCATCTCAAAATTGGCTCCCATGCCACGAACAAAATTTTTGGCTCTTATGCCATCTCAAAAATCGGCTATAAATGCCACACAAAAAACCTGACTCTCATGTCAAAACTGGCTGCAAATGCCACAAAAATCCGGCTTTCATGCCGAATTCGTTTCCCCTACCAAAACAATCATTTGACAAAAGATTTTCACAAAATGACAAAACTTTTGATCAAATCCCATTTAGCAATTGCTTTCATCACAAAAAGATTTGAGTGAGCATAGGGAAAACAAAACAAAAAAAAAAAAAAAAGAAGTACCAAAAAATACATGTGGTACCAAAAAGAAAAAAAAAAAGAAAGTGTTCACAAGCACTAAAAAAAAAAAAGTACCAAAAAAATACATGTGGTACCAAAAAAAGTGTTCACAAGCACTGCAAAAAAAAAAAAGAAGTACCAAAAAAATACATGTGGTACCAAAAAAAAAAAAAAAAAAAAAAAGAAGAATAGTTTCTGCTACAGGAGCTCAGCCAAAAATGGTCTCCAGCCAAAGCTTCAGCTCCTCAAGCAAACTTTTGGCATCAGCCGTCAGAGTTTCCAAGGCACGCTTCTTCAGGAACTTGCCATGAGATGCTGGCGAATGCCGTAACCCTTCTTTTACACCGGGAAGCTCTTCCCCAGCAGTTTGCCATCGTTCGTTTTCTAGAGTCCTCCTCTCGAGAACTTGACCGGCATCTGCAACCCTGCGAATCAGAGTACTCTCCCTGTCACGAGCCTCTGTTATAGCAGCCCACTTAGCATCGACTTGTGCCTTCAAATGCTCAAGACGTTTCCTGGCCTCCTCAACTTCCCTATCAAGGACGTTAAGGTCATGCCTCAATCCGATGATGGCTAGCTCTTCCTTGTTCTTCTCCCGAACTAGCTGCTTCTTGCTTTGTGTAGCCTCATTCAGGTCAGACTTAGCCTTATCAGCAGGGTCCAAGAACATCTCCTTGAAGAATTGGTCGTCAGGGAAACCCATGGTCTCAAACCACTTGTCACCCAGTGCAATGATCCCATCAACGATCGCCCTGGCACCTGTGACATCCAGACCAACCTCTTCGGTATAAGTGAGAATCTCCTGCACATGTGGGATCATGCCAAATCCTGCTTCCAAGTGTCCAGAAAGGAGAGTCTTGACCCAAGAACTCAAAACCCGAGCCAGCACCTTCTTCGCAAATTGAAGAGACGAACTGGATGAAGATTCACCCTTCTCCGTTGATCGGCTGCTCATGTCATGTCCCATTGGAAGAGTCACAAAAGAACTCTTTCCACTTGGAGCCACTGGAGAGGGAATCTCAACACGAGGCATCTCCTCAATCATGTCAGAACTGGTCTCTACCTCCGGATCGACCTCTGGCATCCCTTGCTCTGGTTCTGAAGAAAGCGATGGACTCTCTTCTGTCACTTCAAAATCTGCAAATGAAACACAAAAAGGTATGAATATGATCCTGTTAAAAAAAAAAAAAAAAAAAAAAAAAAAAAAAAAAAAACATCATCAGGGTCATCACTACAAAGTACCTTCTTCGACGACTGGCGGAACACTCTCTTCCTCCATGAACTCATCGGAAGTATCATCAACATTTGCGTCCATTGATGGTTCAAAGTCATCGGAATCCTGTGGCAAGTCAGCTGACAAGAAAAATGTTAGCAAATCAAATCGCAGGCACAAAAAAAAAAGAGAAAGCGAAAGAAGTTATACCAATTGGAGATTCCGGAATCATTCCAGAGTCCCTCGGTTCTTCTTCAGATGCCATGACCGGCTCCATCACCGCCTCATCGGTCGGAACCTCAGGCATCGCCAAGTCTTCATCCTCTGCTAAAAAAAAAAAAAAAGAAGCAGCAGCAGGGTGAGAAAACAAATCAGAACATGGAAAGCCCCATGAAAGAAGCAGAAAAAGAAAAAGGAAGAATCATACCTTCACCAATGGTCTCTTCTCCACGGCTCCTCTTCTCTGGAGGCTCGTCGACAGCCTCTGGCACCTCCTCGTTGATGGTAAGAGGGATTTCCATGTCAGGAGAGTCCTCATGTGGCCCCTCGCTGTGATGATGACTCCTCCTCTTCTTACCTCTACGGGTTCGCTTCCTAGAAGAACCCGCCCCACTGTCAGAGTCAGGTTTCTCACTTGACTCCTCACTGGATGGTCTGCTCTCGCCAGTAGACTCCACGGAAGCTCGTCTCTGTGCCGCTTGCATCCAAGCGTCGAGCTCAGCTTCCTCCTGTTCTAGCTGCTCCAAAGCCTCATCAGGTACTTCCCGAACAGCTTCAGAACCAATGACGCCCTGGTCACCAAGAAAGCCTATCTTGTGCTTCTCTCCAGAAAGGAAGGCCCAAACTTCCTCTCGCCGGATGCCATCCGACTTCCCAATGCCTTTTCCAGAAGACAGCTTTACATCAAGCTCCTTCCTGGAAAGCCCCCGATATGCCAAAAAGCTCTCCGCGAACCACTTCGTGAAGCCGGCAGTTCGGAAAGTCGACAGCTCAGGATAAGAAATCGTGGCAGTAGTGTCTTCAGCACTATAGAAAGCCCATGCATTTCTGCCATCCTGCAAACCCCCAAAACGCTTCACCATACTCGAAGGCGCTCCAACAACGCCTTGAGAGAAGCCCAACTGAAGCGCAAAGCGAGAAGGTACATACGGCTGGATGTCGACGAAAAGATGTCTGCGGTACACCATCGTGCCGACTCGTATGCTGAAAAGCCACTCCTTCTCTGCATTGGTCAACGAGTAATGCCTTCCCGACCCTGCTCTGGTAGAGTCTCCGGAGGCACCAAAATCAAAAGCCTTCTTCCGCAACTCCGGAGAAAGCTTAACTGAAGACTGCCCCATCTCGACGTCCCTGAATCGTCGGATCCTCATGCGGGCAAACAAAAGTGATTCGGATACGGCTTTTCCCTTAGCCAATCGAATCATCAGAGGATCATCATCCTGTGCAGCACCTAGCTGGTGGAAGCCAGGACAATGGTATACAAACCACGAATAAAAGATATGGGCTGAAAATACCCTATTCATAGGGAGCCCAAGCCGAACCAAAAAAGCAGCAGCCTGCAGTTCGGTACACAGGTAGGAGTAAAGAGCGGGCACCAAAGCAAGCCGCTCTCCAAACGCCATCTGACAAGCCGGAAATATACAATGCGGCCTGACGTGCGTCCCATCTCCACCAGCAAAAATAGCCTCACCTAGCCAAAAAGTGAGGTAAACATCAAGATCTCTCCGCAGTGTAATGTCAGAACAAATGGCATCTGTACTCGCGAAGAAACCCTTCAACTCTTCCTGCATGGCCGAAGTCTTCTTCCTGTCTTCCCGGGTCATGCTATCAGAAGGTTCTCCACCGTCAAAGGAGTTGAAGAATGAAAAGCCATAACTCTTCCAACTGCTGGATCTCACTTTCGAGCCCTCCTTCAAAAAATCATAGAAGGCGACGAGCTGAAAGTATAGGAGCCTGAACTCCTCTGACTGCTCCTCAAGGACGCTGTCAATCGGCATGAACTCCTCATAGAGTTTGCCAAGGATAGGCAATCGAGTAATAGCACTCAACTCCTTCAGAGAAAAACCAATCTCACCGTTCGTGACAACGAAGGTATTGGTCTGAGGGAGGAAAGACTCCAACATAGCCATGAAGGCATCATCGGAAAAAGTCACGGTCTCCCTGAAAGCGCGGACCGCGTCAAAAATCTCGGCTTCCTTCAAAACGGCGTCCCCAATCAGCAAGGTGTGGTCAGTTCATGACTTCCAATCAGAGTCAGCATTGAAACGGCCACGAAGTCGAAAAGGCTTCACCCAAGTACTGCCGTCACCGCTGAAAACGCCAAGGCCCACCGGTCTCAAATCGACCGACGGATAATCAGAGCCCTGGTAGCCGCTGGCTGGCATCAACATGTCCATACGGACAGGTGGCTTCTCCGCATATCCGGAAGGTCCACCAACAAAAACCCCGGTCTTGATCACACTGGTCCTCTTCACCCAGCTCGGAGGATCTTCCCTCTTAGGGCACGTGGGAGAAAGGCTCAGGATCGAGATGGTCCGGTCAAAAGACGACCGGGTAGAAATAGTTCTCTCCTCACCATTTGCTGTGTAAGAGAACTGAAAACATCTCCTTTGGTATGTCAAGTCGTCAGGGACTGCATCTCCAAAGAAGAAGGTAGGCTTGGGCAAAACCCTCAGATCGTCCATAACCCAAGGACGGTTGCTTACCATGATCTTATAGAACTCCTCATCCTTGAGAGCGATCAATCGCTGTCTCATCTCATCACGATTGAGGGAATCGCATTCTTCCAAGTTCTTCTCAATAAACTGGACCTTCTCCCAGGCCTGCTGAAGGGCCACATTAGAAGATCTGGCAGATCGACGAGGTACGCTTTTAGCAGGCTCTTTACCCTTGTTCGCTCTGGAGGAACCACCTGCAAAGGTTGGAAAAGAAAAAGGTAGTCATCAAAATGACAGGATTTCGCTAAAAAAAAAAAAAAAAAAAAGGGTCACTTTGTCCCACTAAAAATCTGGCGAAATTTTGGCATGACTCCGGGGCAATTCCAAAGAAAAAGGAAATACCCCGACGGAAATAGAAAGTTTGAAGATGGGCTCAACATCGCTGCGAGCTCCGGGACTCCAAACTTTCGAAACCTCAAAATCTCCGCAAAATCAAGAAGGGCTCAACATCGCTGCGAGCTCCAAATTCCCAAATTTGCAAAGATTTTCAGGTATGCTATCATGCTCAATCTACAAATAGTACATGCATGAACATCTAGATTTGCACAAAAAACGCATTATCATGATGAGCAAAAAAAAAAAAAAAATAGGCCACGTGGCCGTACGGACCAGATCCGTACGGATCTGTCCGTACGGCCCATAAAAAAAAAAGAAAAAAAAAAACGTGAAAAAAAAAAGAAATCACGTGGAAAAGAAAAGAAAAAAAAAAGAAGGAAAAAAAAAAAGAGAGAAACTTTCTTTTTTTTACCATCCTATTCTCTACATGGAGTTTTCTTGAAAGAAAAAGAGAGAAAACTTACTTGAAGCCATTGATGGAGAAGAAGAAGGAAAAAGCTTGAAGATCCTTGAAGAAGAAGAACTCTTGGTCTTGGAGCTCCCTTGAGATTGTTGCAAAAGAAAGCAATAAGAGCAAGAGATCCTACCTTCCGTTGCTTTTATAGGAGAGAGCAAATCAAAGAAGGAAACAAAGAAGAAAGGTAAGTGTTACTAATTAGTAACCTTACCAAAAGAGAAGGAATTAGAAAGATTCTTTCCCAAAAAGAAAGATGCCTTTGAGAGATTTCCTCCCAAAATCAATCAAATGAGAGATTCTCTCCAACAAAAAAGGATATTGAAGATTCTTTCCCAAAGAGAAAGATACCTTGAGATATTCTCTCCCAAATTAAGGGAAGATGAGAGATTCTCTCCCATAAAGATATTTTTAGATATTCTCTATCCAAATGAGATATCTTTAGATATTCTTTACAAAAATGGCCCCACATGAGATCTAAGCCATCCTAAAAAGCTTAAGGTCCCATGGGCTAGCCCATATGAGCCAGGTTTGACCACCTAGGCACTATAAAAAAAAAATGGGCTTTTAGTCAGAAAAAAAATCCCTCTTACCAAGAGCATACAAAAATGGTTCCATGCCTCTTTTGAGTTGATTGAACCATACAAAAAAAAAAAAAAAAAAAAAATTCCAAGCCCCATGAGCTTCCAAAAATCAAACCATCCAGCCTCATATACCAAATTGAGCCAAAATCTTGAAATTGACATTTCACAAAAATCCAAACCACTCCAATGGACCCACACAGTCCCAAAGAGTGACCAAAAACCAAATCCTGGTCTCCTAACTTGCCACATACAGCTTGTTAGGTCACAAGACCAAAACCAAAAACCAAATCCTGATCCCCCAACTTGCCACATACAGCTTGTTGGGTCATAAGGTCGAAACCAAAACCCGATCCCCTAACCTGCCATATATAGCTTGTTAGGTCACAAGGTCAAAAACAAAAGCCCAAATCCACATCCCTGATGTCATCTTCAAAACTTTGCCTCGAGATGGTATTTGATTCCCCTCACTACCATAAAATTCCCCTGGAAGCTCAAAGGCTACTCTACCAAAGGAAAGATTGCTCAAAGACTCTTGGTCAAGACACAAGCTCTCCTTCAAAAATCTCTTCGAGGCACATCGACTACAAAAGTCAAGCAACTCGTCGCTGTACCTCGAGGGGGCATTTGTTGACACCAAAAATGTCACTTTGCCTCTTCAATATCAAGAAAGCTGCATGAAGTCGCAACCTGCCATAAAAAGGCAATGCAACTTCTCCAAAAAATCAAATCTTGTCAGAATCAAACAAAAACTACAAGATCCTTCAAGATAGCCAAGAGAAGAGTACACATGAAGTTTCGGGCCATTTCGACAACATTTGGCCTAACTTCACTTCTCCGACAGCTAAACAGGAGCTCTCAGGCGGCGACATCATCGGAGACGTCAAAACTTCGATCAGAGCCTACAGATGACTCCAGCATGTCTCAAAAGGGCTCCATGCCAAATTTCAAGTCAAACCGACAACGTTTGACCCTCCATCAATGCTCGAGCAGCAAAATCAAGCCTCCCGGCGGCGGGAACCACCGAAGCCTTCGCTCATCAAACCAAGTGCATGAGTGGCTTCAACATGCTTCCAAAAGGCTGCACGTCAAAATTCAGGTCATTCCGAAAACGTTTGACCAGGTTTCGATGCTCCGAGAGAAAATCAAGCCTACCGGCGGCGGAGCAACCCGGGACCATGACATCCAAAACGGAGCCCATGGAACGTCTCAAAATGACTCCAATAGGCTCCCCGTCAAATTTCAGGTCAATCGGACATCGTTTGGCCACATATCAACGCTCGGCATTTTCCCCGCAGCAAAATCAAGTGAAGCATCGACGGGACCCCAAACGGCTTCAAAACTCAAACAAAAGCCTATGGTTGGTCTTATTTATTGCTCAGGAGGCTTCACCTCAAATTTCAGGTCATTCCGACATCGTTTGACCAAGTTTCGACTTCTGGCGGAAAATCAGCAGCTCTACGCGACAAAGTCTTCGGCTTTCCCGGAAAATTAGAAACTTTGCACTCTAAAAATGCAAGGATTCTCATCAAGTTTTCTACAGGGAAATCAAGCCAATAAATGAGAAGAAATGTCAAGAAAAATATAGAAGAAAACGGCGACGAAAAAGACCTCAAAACGACCGCAAAACGGGCTCCGAAGGGGAAAAATCCCCCAGGGTCGCAGACCCCTGCGACCATGGCCCATGGTCGCAGGCCCCTGCGACCATGGCCCATGGTCGCCGGTCCATGGTCGCCGGCGACCATGGAGGTCCGGGTCACCGGATTTTCCGCCGGTGACCCGTTTTTCGGTCTTTTTTCGCATTTCGCGCACTTTGGCCCCTGTGGTTTCCTGAAAATGTGATTTTTAGTGCTTGAAATTGACTCATATCCTCCGACATCCGTCAAAATCACGGGTCAACCTCCAAAAGCATAAAATCATCATTGATCGCTCCAAGATCGCCAACCGGTCGACCAAGAAAGTGCACTTTCTGTCCGACCGATCGTGAAATCGACAAGACAGATGTCACCGGCCCGCTCTTAGCTATCAATGTCTGAAGTTACATGTTCATCCGATGTCGATCAGCATGTAGATCTATCGACGATCATCGCCAGAAGAATTCCAGAAGACACGGCATGGCCCGCGACTCTTCGACTGCTCGGCGACCAATTAATGTGGTTAATTGACTAGCTTTATTGCAGTCATTAATTCATTTCTTTGGACGGCCCAATCAGAAGCAAGCATTTGGGAGTTACAAGTCAATTGATTCATGGCATTTAACCCATGAAACTCCTCCCATTATGGTAATTAAGGTGATTAAAAGCCCTTAATCTCCATCGGCCAATCAGATTCAAGGAAAAAGGAGTTACAAAATCAAGAAATAAATCTTGTAACTCCTCCCATTAAAGCCATTAAAGCCCATAAACTCTCCTAAATGGCTACCAAAAGCCTATAAATAGGAGAGCATTCCATTGAAATCCGGATCGATCAATCGGAGATCACTTCCAAAGCAACAAAGAATCCAGAGAAAGAAACAGAGAGAAAACTCTGCTGAAGTTCTGCACCGGCCACCACTACAAGGTGACAAAAGTCCCTTGGGGGGCACCCCCCCCCCAAGGTCCTTGCCTTCTCCCGCTGCCTCCAATGGCTTAGACGTGGCTTTTCAGCCCGTCTACTTAGCTTTTTATTGGACATAGGACCTTCTCTTGGTCTTTGTCCTCTAAAAACCTGAGGTTATAGCCAAGCCAAGCGAATCAAGAGCATCTTCTGTTCTCATCTGCATGGATGATGGCGAAGCCCATACATGGCCTGCGACCGTCAATCTGAACGAGTCCCCCACAATCTCCTGAAAAGTTAGATCTTCCTTTTCTTGCTTTTCATTGTAGTTTGTATTTTTCTAAAAGAGACAAAAATCACAACTCTTGTCTTTCATTATTGATGAGAATTGTAAATCGGCTATAAACGCCAAAATCGGCTATAAATGCCAAACAAAATCGCCTTTCACGGCAAACCAAGAAAATGTCTCTTTTCTTAAATATTTGTGCAATGGAAAACTTGAAAGAAGTTGATTTCCTTTTTACTTGCGAAGGTTGATCTCCGGATGACCACTTGCAATTCCAAGTAAAATAGAAAATCTGGCACACCCACAAAAAAAAATGTTGATGCACACTTCAGGGCCCGCCAGGGCGCGAAAGGGCCGGACCCGACGGACTCCCACGTTCCGCCGACCCCGGTAGACGCCCCAACGGCGCCTCGGAGCGCGTTCCATCAGTGGTTTTCTCTTTTGGAAAAGCTGTTGAACTTTGGGGGATTTTCAAGAGCAAGGAAGAGCAACTTTTCAAGCACCTTTGTGAAGGGATTATGAAGCCATCTCATTAGATTCAACCTTTGATCTTCAAAATGGGTGTGCTTCTCTTCTCTTTAAATTTCAAAAACATGCTCTTTTCTTAAACCTTTGTGTTTCTATTTAAGGCATGATCATAGAGTTGCTTGTATCCCTGTGTAGTTGATTTTCATAACATGTTTCATCTTTTAAAGTCTATTTGATTTATGAAATCAACTTATGTTTTGTTTTCACATGAGTTTTTCAAAACCTAGTTTTCAAAATCAACTTGTTTATCTTGTGATTACATCTTTCAAAATACAAGTTGGATCTTTATGAAAACCATGTGTAAATCATTCTACTCTTTGTCTCACATATGATTAGCATCTTTGAATCATCTTGAATTTCCTTTTCTAAAAAGAGTTTGAATGTTTTTCTAGAACTTGCATCTTCTACACTCTTTGTCATTCATTTGCATGCATCTAGAAGTTTAGTTTTTCATTTTCATATCAGCCTATTTAGAGGCAAATCTTAGTGCTTGATTAGTTCTCTTATCCATGCATGTTGAGGCATAATTCATAAGAGAAAAATCTAAGTTGTAAAGGTTAGTTCTTAGCCTTGAAAAGCATTTGTTGTGGTTGTAAAGATTTATGCTTAGCCTTGAAAAGCATAGTGATGTATGTGTAAGGTTTGAGGTAATCCTAAACCTTAAAATGATTAGTGAAAATCCGGTAGGGTTATCGGGAGTGGATGTAGGCAATTTGGCCGAACCACTATAATTGATTGTGTTATGGTGGTTGATCTTTTACTTTTATTTCATGAATGGTATACTTATGCTTAAGTGGCCATTGAATAAAGAATGTGGTTATATGAATGCTTAGGATTGAATATCTAGGAGTCCTCTCTCTTCATCAAAGCATAATGTATTTAAAAGTGAAAGAAATTTAAAAGTTGTATAAGTTCTTAGGAGTAATCCTATTCACCTCCCCCCCTCTAGGATTCGATCTTGGACTTTCAAGCACGAGACCATAGTCATTCCTGACCTGTTGAAACTGACGGCTCGGGATTCCGACTCCCGGATAGCCTGTGGAGTTGAAACGCAGGTTTAACTTAAAACGTTAATATAAAACTTAGGAAATTGGCATCCGAGCGTCCAAACTGGGCAAACGGGCTCCGGTGCCCATGAAACCGGACGGGCACAAGCCCATAGTCATTCCTGACCTGTCGAAACTGACGGCTCGGGATTCCAACTCCCGGATTGCGCGTAGAGTTGAAACACAGGTTTAAGTTAAAATATTAATATAAAACTTAGAAAATTGACCTCCGAGCGCCCAAACCTAGCAAACGGGTTCCGTTGCCCATGAAACCGGACGGGCAAGAGCCCATAGTCATTCCTGACCTATCGAAACTGACGGCTCGGGATTCCGGCTCCCGGATTGCCCGTAGAGTTGAAACGTAGATTTAATTTAAAACGTTAATATAAAACTTAGAAAATTAGCCTCCGAACGCCAAAACCGAGCGAACAGGCGCCGTTGCCTGTGAAACTGGACGGGCACGAGCCCGTAGACATTCCGGCTCGGGATTCCGACTCCCGGATTGCCCGTAGAGTTGAAACGTAGGTTTAAGTTAAAACGTTAACTTAAAACTTAGAAAATTAGCCTCCGAGCGCCCAAACCTGGCAAATGGGCGCCGTTGCCCGTGAAACTAGACAGGCACGAGCCCATAGTCATTCCTCACCTGTCGAAACAGACGGCTCGGGATTCCGACTTCCAGATAGCCCGTAGAGTTGAAACGTAAGTTTAAGTTAAAACGTTAATATTAAACTTAGGAGATTGGCCTCTGAGCGCCCAAACCAGGCAAAAGGGCTCCGGTGCTCGTGAAATCGGACGAACACGAGCCCATAGTCATTCCTGACCAGTCGAAACTGACGGCTCGGGATTCCGATTCCCGGATTGCCTGTAGAGTTGAAATGTAGGTTTAAGTTAAAACGTTAAGATGAAACTTAGAAAATTTGCCTCCGAACGGCCAAACCGGGCGAACGGGCGCCGTTGCCTGTGAAATTGGACGGGCACAAGCCCGTACACATTCTTGACCAGCCGAAACTGATGACTCGGGATTCCGACTCCCGGATTTCCCGTAGAGTTAAAACGTAGGTTTAAGTTAAAACGTTAATATAAAACTTAGAAAATTGGCCTCCGAGCACCCAAACCGGGCAAACGGGCTCCCTTGCCCGTTAAACTGGACGGGCACGAGCCCATATTAATTCCTGACCTGTCAAAACTGACGGCTCGGGATTCCGACAGCAGGATTGCCCGTAGAGTTGAAACGCAGGTTTAAGTCAAAACTTTAATATAAAACTTAGGAAATTGGCCTCCGAGCGCCTAAACCGGGCGAACGGGCTTCGGTGCCTGTGAAACCGGTCGACCACGAGCCCATAGTCATTCCTGAACTATCAAAACTGACGGCTCGGGATTCTGACTCCCGGATTGCCCGTAGAGTTGAATCGTAGGTTTAATTTAAAACGTTAATATAAAACTTAGAAAATTGGTCTCGGAGCGCCCAAATCGGGCAAAAGGGCTCCGGTGCCAGTGAAACTAGACAGGCATGAGACCATAGTCATTCCTGATCTGCCGGAACTCACGGCTCCGGATTCCGACTCCTGGATTCCCCGTAAAGTTGAAACGTAGGTCTAAGTTAAAATGTTAACTTAAAAGTTAGGAAATTGGCCTCCGCGCGCCCTAACCAGTCAAGCAAGCTCCGGTGCCCGTGAAACTGGGCGGGTACGAGCCCATAGTCATTCCTGACCTACCAGAATTGATGACTCGTGATTTCGACCCCCAGATTGCCAGTAAAGTTGAAACGTAGATTTAAGTTAAAACGTTAATATAAAACTTAGAAAATCGGCCTACGAGCGCCCAAACCCGGTAAACGGCCGCCGTTTCCCGTGAAACTAGACGGGCATGAGCCCATAGTCATTCTTGACCTGCCGGAACTGATGGCTCCGGATTCCGACTCCCGGATTATCCGTAGAGTTGAAACGTAGGTTTTAGTTAAAACGTTAACTTAAAACTTAGGAAATTGGCCTCCGAGCTCCCAACTGGGTAAACGTGCTCCGGTGCCCGTGAAACTGGACGGCAACAAGCCCACAATCATTCCTGACCTAACGGAACAGACGGCTCGGGATTCTGACTCCCGGATTGCCCGTAGATTTTAAACGTAGGTTTAAGTTAAAAAGTTAACTTAAAAGTTATGAAATTGGCCTCCGAGCGCCCTAACTGGGTAAACGGGCTCCGGTGCCCATGAAATTGGACGGACAAGAGCCCATAGTCATTCTTGACCGACCGGATCTGACGGCTCGGGATTCCGCCTTCCGGATTGCCTGTAAAGTTGATACGCAGGTTTAAGTTAAAATATTAATATAAAACTTAGAAAATTGGCCTCCGAGCGCCGAAACCATGTAAACGGGTTCCGTTGCCCATGAAACTGGACGGGCACGAGCCCATAGTCATTCCTAACTTGCCAGAACTGACGGCTCGGGATTCCGACTCCCGAATTGCCCGTAGAGTTAAAACGTTAATATAAAACTTAGAAAATTAGCCTCCGAGCGCCCAAGCCGTGCAAATGGGCTCCGTTGCCCGTGAAACTGGAAGGGCAAGAGCCCATAGTCATTCCTGACCTGCTGGAACTGACGGCTCGAGATTCCAACTCCCGGATTGCGAGTAAAGTTTAAACGTAAGTTTAAGTTAAAACGTTAATATTAAACTTAGAAAATTTGCCTCCGAGCGCCCAAATCGGGCAAACGGGATCCGTTTCCCGTGAAACTGGACGGGTACGAGCTCATAGTCATTCTTGACCTACCGAAATTGACGGCTCGGGATTTCGACTCCCGGATTGCCCGTAGAGTTTAAACGTAGGTTTAAGTTAAAACGTTAATATAAAACTTGGAAAATTGGCCTCTGAGTGCCCAAACCGAGGAAACGGGATCTGATTCCCGTGAAACTGGACGGGCACGTGCCCATAGTCATTCTTGACCTGCCGGAACTGACGACTCGAGATTTCGACTCCCGGATTGCCCGTAGAGTTAAAACGTAGGTTTAAGTTAAAACGTTAATATAAAACATAAAAAATTGGCCTCCGAGCGCCAAAACCGGGCAAACGGGCTATGTTGCCCGTGAAACTGGACGGGCATGAGCCCATAGTCATTCCTGACCTGCCGGAACTAACATCTCGGGATTCCGACTCATGGATTGCCTGTAGAGTTAAAACGAAGGTTTAAGTTAAAATGTTAACTTAAAACTTAGGAAATTGGCCTTCGAGCGGTAAAAACCGGGCAAACGGGCTCCGGTGCCCTTGAAACTGGACAGGTACGAGCCCATAGTCATTCCTGACCGTCCGAAACCTACTACTCGGGATTCCGACTCCAAGATTGCCCGTAGAGTTAGAACGCAGGTTTAAGTTGAAACATTAATATAAAACTTAGAAAATTGGCCTCCGAGAGCCCAAACGAAGCAAACGGGCTCCGTTGCCCGCGAAACTGGACGGGCACGAGCCCATATTCATTGCTGACCTGCCGGAACTGACGGCTCGGGATTCCGACACCCGAATTGCCCGTAGAGTTGAAACGTAGGTTTAAGTCAAAACGTTAATATAAAACTTAGGAAATTGGCCTCCGAGCGCCCAAACCGGGCAAACAGGCTCCAGTACCCGTGAAACTTGACGGGCAAGAGCCCACAGTCATTCCTGACCTGCCGGAACTGACGGCTCGGGATTCCGACTCCCGGATTACCCGTAAAGTTGAAACGTAGGTCTAAGTTAAAATGTTAACTTAAAAGTTAGGAAATTGGCCTCCGAGCGCCCTAACCGGTCAAACAAGCTCCGGTGCCTATGAAACTGGACGGGTACGAGCCCATACTCATTCCTGACTTGCCGGAATTGATGGCTTGTGATTTCGACCCCCGGATTGCCTATAAAGTTGAAACATAGATTTAAGTTACAACGTTAATATAAAACTTAAAAAATTGGCCTACGAGCACCCATACTGGGCAAACAGGCGCCATTGCCCGTGAAACTCGACGGGCACGAGTCCATAGTCATACTTGACTTTCCGGAACTGACGGCTCGGGATTTCGACTCCCGGATTGTCCGTAGAGTTAAAACATAGGTTTAATTTAAAACGTTAACTTAAAACTTAGGAAATTGGCTTCCGAGCCCCCAAACCGGGCAAACGTGCTCCGGTGCCCGTGGAACTGGACGGACACGAGTTCACAGTCATTCCTGACCTGTCGGAACAGACGGCTAGGGATTTTGACTCCCGGATTGCCCGTAGAGTTGAAACGTAGGTTTAAGTTAAAAAGTTAACTTAAAAGTTATTAAATTGGCCTCCGAGCGCCCTTACCGGGGAAATGGGCTCCGATGCTCGTGAAACTGGACGGGCACGAGCCCACAGTCATTCCTGACCTACCGGAACTGACGGCTCGCGATTTCGACTCCCAGATTGCCCGTAGAGTTTAAACACAGGTTTAAGTTAAAACGTTAATATAAAACTTAGAAAATTGGCCTCCGAGAGCCCAAACCGGGCAAACGGGATCCGTTTCCCGTGAAACTGGACTGGCACGAGCCCATAGTCATTCCCGACCTGTCGGAATTGACAGCTCGGGATTTCGACCCCCGGATTGCCCGTAGAGTTAAAACGTTAATATAAACCATAGAAAACTGGCCTTCGAGCGCCAAAACCGAGCAAACGGGCGTCGATGCTTGTGTAACTGGACGGGTATGAGCCCATAATCGTTCTTGACCTGCCGGAATAGACAGCTCGGGATTCGACTCCCGGATTGCCCGTTGAGTTAAAACGTAGGTTTAAGTTAAAACGTTAATTTAAAACTTAGAAAATTGTCCTCCGAGCACCCAAACCGGGCAAACGGGCCCCATTGCCCGTGAAACTGGACGGACAGGAGCCCATAGTCATTCCTGACCTGCTGGAACTGACGGCTCGGGATTCCGACACCCGGATTGCCCGTAGAGTTGAAACATAGGTTTACGTCAAAACGTTAACTTAAAACTTAGGAAAATGGCCTCCGAGCGCCGAAACCTGGCAAATGGGCTCCGGTGCCCATGAAACTGGACAGGCACAAGCCCATAGTCATTCCTGACCTACCGGAACTGCCGGCTCGGGATTTGAACTCCTCGATAACCCGTAGAGTTGAAACGTAAGTTTAAGTTAAAACGTTAATATAAAACTTAGGAAATTGGCCTCCGAGCGCCTAAACCAGGCAGACGGGCTCCGGTATCAATTTTAGAGAGATGGAAAGAATTCCGAAGAGATGTACTGAATGCAGTGACCTTCTTGGTCTACTATTCTTCCCATTATAAAGGGGATGAAATCCCTGATTACATGTAAGTATGACTAATCGGATCCTAAAAAAACTCTTTTACAAACTAAGAAGCTTTGACTAAGTAATACTTGAAGTTTGGGCCCAGAATGGGCCTGGGCTTGCTTGGGCTTGGATTGACACCCCCCTTAAATTGATGCTGGGGAGTCATAAAGCAGCAATTTGGAAACAAGAAATTGAAGTTGAGGCCGAGGAAGTCCCATTGTGAAGATATCTGCAAACTGAAATTCTGTAGGGACATGAGGTAGACTAATGACATCCCGCTTAAATTCATCCCGAATAAAGTGGCAGTGAACTTCAATATGCTTGGTGCGTTTATGGAATACTGGATTTTCAGTGATTCGGATAGCCCCAATATTGTCGGCATGCAATGGAGTAGGAGAGGTTTGAGTGAACCCAAGTTCCGAAAGAAGGCCCCGTAGCCATAAGACTTCAGAACAAGCAGAAGACATCGCCCTCTATTCAGCTTCCGTGGAAGATCTGGACACACGTGCTTGTTTCTTGCATTTCCAAGAAATGAGCGAATTGCCAAGGTACATGCACCAACCAGTAGTAGACCGATGCGTGTCTTGACTGTCAATCCAGGCCCATCCAGTTTGGCCCATATCCAGGCTCATTTCTTGTTTCTATTTATTGCTTTGTAATTAGTCAAAACTGTTACTTATTTTTAGGATCCGTAATTGATTTATGATTGATTGTAATTGAATGTAATTGATTGTAATTAGGGTATTAAACCCTTATATATACATACATCAGTCGATCCAAAGGGATACGACATTCATCTCTCTTTATTTCTTGTTCTATGTTTCATTTCACTCTCACTAAAAATGTCATGGTATCAGAGCAAGGTCAATCATCTCTGATCTTCTCCTAATTCATCTTCCATTCATTGGGAGCCTGTTTATGATCATTTGTGATCATCTTCTTCAGCCAGATCATATCTGATCTTCCATGATCATCTCAGATCAGGAGTGGCCCACCTGTGATCATCACCTCTATATCAGCGATTAGTCTCTTCTTGGTCGCCTGAAGCTTCTTGGATTTATGAAGAATTTTTCCCTGATTTTTTATCACCAGAGATCAAATCTACAGTCCAGTCACCTGTGATCATCCTGATTGTCTCAGATCTGCCGTGGCCCACCAGCGATCATCATTTGCTTCTCAGCTGACTCAGCCCATCTTGGTCGCCTGAATTTCTACATCTTTATGGAGATTTTCTCAACATTTATGGATCATCAGAGGTAGGCCTAATATCCATTTTTGTAGATCGACAGTTTGGTCTCTATCTTTTCATCTCAGCCGTCCAAAAGTTTTGATTTGGATTATTTTTACCTGAGACTGCTTCCAATAGCTGCGAAATTTTGTTGTGCACTCATCCTCTTCCTCAGATCTTGCAGCCGATCATCTGGTGTGATCCTTGTGCATCCGCATAAGCAGTTAGATGAAGAGGATTATCCTTTGGATAATATAAACCACGAGGGGCAGTTCTTAGCAGATAACGGATAATGCGCTTCATAGCTGTCAAATGAAGGTGTCGAGGAGCAGTCATGAACTGGCTCACAAGATTAACAGCATAGGATATGTCAGGTCTAGTGATGGTGAGATAGACAAGACTGCCCACCAAGCGCCGGTATGTATGAGGATCAGGAAGAAGGTCTCCATCATCTTTACTTAGCTTGAGATTTACCTCGACGGGTGTATCAACAGGCGAAGAATCATGGAGGTCAGCCAACTCGATAAGGACTGATGTGTATTTGTGTTGATTAACAAAAAGACCTTTGGGAGATTGATGCACCTCTAAGCCCAAGAAATAATGCAAAGGACCCAAATCCTTCATATGAAAGTAAGTCCGGAGGGAAGCTTGGAGAGATATGATCATACCATCATCCGTGCCAGTGATAATAATATCATCAACATACACCAGAAGTACAGTAACCCCTGTAGATGTGTGGCAGAGAAAGAGAGATGGATCATAAGAGCTCTGAGTAAACCCACTGTCGCATAATCGACCCTTGAAGGTTTCGAACCATGCCCGAGGAGCTTACTTTAGACCATAAAGTGATTTTCGCAGCCGACAGACAGACCTCTTGGAGGGAGAGGGGACGCCTTGTGGTATACGCATATAGACTTCTTCCAGCAAATCCCCATGGAGAAATGCATTTTTGACATCCATTTGGTATAATGGCCAAGACTGAGATGCAGTAATGGCGAGAAGTAACCTAACAGAGGTCATCTTTGCCACAGGTGCAAATGTCTCCTCGTAGTCAATGCCATACTCTTGTCTGTTTCCGAGTGCCACAAGTCTAGCTTTGTGTCTATCCAAGGACCCATCAGATTTAAGTTTGATCGAGTAGATCCATTTGCAACCAATGGGCTTAACCGCTGAAGTATACTCCACAATATCCCATGTGTGATTCAGATCCAATGCGTCTAATTCCTCCTTCATGGCCTGGTTCCAATAATCTTGTTGGACAGCCTGCAAATAAGAACTTGGGATAGAGATAGAAGAGAGAGTGGTCATCAAAGAAGTATGGGTAAAGCCATACCGCTCAGGCGGTCTAGAATTTCTGGAGGAGCGACGTAAAGCAGGAGTAGGCGTGGAACCAGTTGTCGGTGGAGGATCAGGGGGAGGGCCATCTGCAATGGGAGGTTTATCCCGTCGGTGGTATACAAAAGCAGGATTAAACCTAGTAACAGAGGTTGGATCCGAAAAACCTGGTAAGAGAGCTGGTGAAGAGGGGTGAGGACAATCTATGTGAGTTTGGAAGAAATATTGATTTTCAAAGAAAATAACATTTCGAGAAATCCTGATACGACGACCAATGGGATCATAACAAACAAAACCTTTTTGATTAGTGGCATAACCCAAAAAGGCACACCTGCGAGATTGTGCTGTTAGTTTTGTTCTTTCTATGGGAGGTAGATGAACGAAGCAAACACAGCCAAATGCATGTAGGTGATCAAACACAGGATGATGACCAAACAATTTAAAATGAGGTGTTAAATGAGCAATGGTAGGTGATGGAAGGCAGTTAATGAGATAGACAGCCGTGGTGAGAGCTTCAGTCCAAAAACGAAGGGGGGGCTGATGATTCAATCAGAAGAGTCCTAGTTACATCAAGAAGATGTCTGTTTTTCCGTTCCGCAACCCCATTTTGTTGTGGAGTATACGGACAGGTACGTTGAGAAATGATTCCTTTATTGTCTAAAAATGATTGAAAATCTTTGGAAACATACTCCCCCCCTGAGTCGGAGCGCAAAGTTTTAATGCATGTAGAGAATTGGTTTTCAACATAGTTAATAAAAAATCTAAATGCATTAAGAACATCAGACTTCGAATGTAATAAATAAATCCAAGTAAATCTGCTGTAGTCATCAATGAAGGTGACAAAGTATTTGAAATGACTATGGGAAAGGGTCGGAGCAATGCCCAAACATCACTGTGAATTAAGTCAAAACATGCAGTGCTCCGTGTGTTAGAGTTTGGAAAATGTAAAGTTTTACTCTTTCCTAATTTACAAGCATCACATTCAAAAGAAACAGAATCAATAGGTTTATTTATTAATCCAGATTGAAATAAAGTAGACATGGTAGAAACATTCGGATGACCAAGTCTATTATGCCACAAACGAGAATTATGCTGAATGAAAAAACAAAATAACTGATGTAAAGCTTGATCATGAATAAATGCAGACACTGGTAAGGAAAAAAGTCTGTCACGCTTAGGCCCCCTCGCGATCACTTCCCCCGACTCCCGGTCCTGCACAACACAACCAGAAGAAGAAAATGAGACATTGTAATTATTTTCAACAAGTTGACCCACAGAAACCAAATTGGTAGCAAGAGGAGGAGAAACGAAAACATTGGTTAAGGGTAAGGGCCTAGGGGTATCACCAACAGAGGTGATGGGAAGATGATCTCCATTGGCAGCTTGAACAGTAAGATGACCAGTGTAAGGAACGACATTTTGTAATTTTACGAGTGAGGAGGTTATATGGTTACTTACACCAGAATCTAAGTACCAGGTATTAGAAAGAGAAGACTCAGTACCTGCGATGTTCATGGAGGCTAAGGCATTGATAATCATTTGGTTGACCATCTCAGTGGTGAGAGGAGCTGGGGATGCAGATTGCGTGGAGGAACCAGGTTAGGAGGAAGAATCATACGGCATAGCACTGAATTCAGAGGATGCATATCGAGGAGTGGTGACTGTGTAAGCACTGGGAGCTGAGGGCACTGTGTAAGGACCAGAGGCTGACGGTACATAGTTGCGGGAAGTAGAATTGCGACCCTTCTTCCGGTATTCATCAATGACATGACCAGTGGCCTTACAATATTGGCAGATCTTGGCCTTGCATTGATTTACATAGTGACCATATTTCTTGCAGTTATGGCACTGAACTTTAGTGATATCCCGGGGAGATGGTCTGGTGGTAGCAACATAGGCAAGCGGAGCCTCAGTAGAACCCTGTTGTTCCAGAGTAGTTTCGTGACCAGACACTGTTCTTCCCACAGAAGCTCCTGAAGACAGTCATCCAAGCTGGGAAGAGAAGCCCTGCTCATTAAGTTAGATCGAACTGTCTCAAACTCCCGACGAAGTTTCATAAGAAACTGATCCCAATGGCTACTTTGCTGTAAGGGAAGGAGTTCAGGTAGGAGTACGTCAGACACCGTGGCAAATTTAATCTCATCATATTCTGACCACAGTCGGCGAAAACCATTGTAATACTCCTGAATAGACTAGGTGCCTTGAGTGAATTGAGAAATGTCAAGTTCCAATTGAAATTGATGGGCAGCATTGCCTTGTTAATAGATCTTCTTAAGATAATCCCACATTTCCCTGGCAGTTTTGCAAGGTCTGAGGTTGATGATAAAATGGGACTCAACCGAGCCCAGCAACCAGGTTTTAATTTTAGCATCCTTAATTTTCCAAGCTAAAATCTTTTTATCATCTTCCGTCGGTATAGGTTCAGATCCATCAATATATGCCCAGAGTTCCTTGCCTTCTAAGTAAATTTGAAATTGGAAGGCCCATGAGGTATAATTGTTTCCATCAAACCTAACCATTTTAATTTCAGATTTGTCCATGATGAGCAGACAAAGAGAAAAAAATCTTCACACCGGAATAAATAAGAACAGAGAACAGCCAGACCAACAAAAAATTCTCACAGTTGCTGTAGCTAGGTAGCAGTAGACCAAAAAAAGGCACGACCACAGTGCAGATATCACACAACATAGTACTGTAGCATAAAAAACAGCCAGAACAAAAAAAAAAAAAAACTCACAACAGATGGCAAGTCGTCCCTGTCGTTCAGTGGGTAGATTCCCACGTGTGCCCCAGCAATTGATCAATGGCCAGATCAAAGGGTGGGGATGGAAGAGTGGACTACTTTCGCACCTAATGGAAGTGGTCCCAGGCAGAACCAACGGGAATCCAAAATTCTGGACGGCTGAGATGAAAACAAGTTAATAAAACTGAATTTCCACAAAAATTAGTAGAAGGCCTACCTCTGATGATACATAAATCTTGAAAAAATGTCCAAAAATAAGAAGAGACCTAGGCGACCAAGATGAGCTGCTTCCACTGATATGAGGTTGATGATCGCAGGTGGGCCACGGCTGATCGGAGATGATCAGGGATGATCACAGACGATCAGGTGGCAGAAAATGTCTTCCAGTGAAGAATATGTGTTTGATAATGAAGAAGATGCACAAATAGAGACAGTGCAGGCGAAACAGTGCACAGATCTGCACTAAAACTGACTGACGACCATTCCGTCAGTATGATTCCATGAACGGAAGCCCCACCAGATCATCATAGGACAGATCAGAGGTCGGGGATGAAGGCACAGCATATTTTCGCAAATGAGGGAAGAACATTCAGCCAAAAATAACCAAGATCCTTGATTTTGGACGGCCGAGATGAAATTAGATCGAGAAATCTGACGTACCACAAATTGTGATGGAAAACCTACTTCGGATGGGATATAAATTCCTGAAAAATAACCATAAATACCAGCAATTCCAGTCGACCAACATGGTTTGGTTCCGCTGAGTTGATGAAGAAGATCTCAGGTGGGCCACACTTGATCGGAGATGATCTGGGATGATCTAGGATGATCGGAGATGCACTGAGTGATTCCAAATGTGGAAGATGTCTTGAATGATCTAGATATCAAGGTTCTGATACCATATCAATTTTAGAGAGATGGAAAGAATTCTGAAGAGATGTACTGAATGCAGTGACCTTCTTGGTCGACTGTTCTTCCCATTATAAAGGGGATGAAATCCCTGATTACATGTAAGTATGACTAATCAGATCCTGAAAAAACTCTTTTACAAACTAAGAAGCTTTGACTAAGTAATACATGAAGTCTGGGCCCAGAATGGGCCTGGGCTTGCTTGGCCTTGGATTGACATCCGGTACCCGTGAAACCGGATGGGCACAAGCCCATAGTCATTCTTGACCAGTCGAAACTGACGGCTCTGGATTCCGACTCCCGTATTGCCCGTAGAGTTGAAACGTAGGTTTAAGTTAAAACGTTAATATAAAACTTAGAAAATTAGCCTCCGAGTGCCCAAACCAGGCGAACAGGCGCCGTTGCCTATGAAAATGGACGGGCACTAGCCCATAGATATTCTTGACCTACCGGAACTGACGGCTCGGGATTCCGACTCCCGGACTGCCCGTAGAGTTAAAACGTAGGTTTAAGTTAAAACGTTAATATAAAACTTTGAAAATTGGCCTCCGAGCGCCCAAACCGGGCAAACGGGTTCCGTTGGCCGTGAAACTGGACGGGCACGAGCCCATATTCATTCCGGAACTGCCGGAACTGACGGCTCGGGATTCCGACTCCCGGATTGCCAGTAGAGTTGAAACATCGGTTTAAGTCAAAACATTAATATAAAACTTAGGAAATTGGCCTCCGAGCGCCCAAACAAGGCAAACGGGCTCCGATTCCCGTGAAACAGGACGGGCAGGAGCCCGTAGTCATTCCTGACTTGCCGGAACTGATGATAAGTGCTTAATTGTTTATAATCAAGCCCTAATATTTGATTCATCTTGTGCTAGTATAATTATTTTATTTGATTTTACATAGGTTTTGTTAATTTTTATGCTAAGGTCAAAAGGAGCAAAAAGAGAGTAATCAAAAAAGACATGATGGGCGTGAATCCCAAAGAAGGACCATGGTGGGTCCCATCCAAGCTATTCCAGATTTCAAGATTAATTTCTAATTCTTTGGGAACTTACAATTCAAAGAAGAAAAGCAAAAGAAAGAAAGAAGAAAAAGGAAGAAACCCAATCTAGGGTTACACGCCCAAGAGGGGTCCACATCTATTGCAAATAGAAGAATTTCAGAAATTAGAAGTCCTATTCAAGTTAAATTAGAGCCCAAGATTAGAGAAAAAAACAAGGAGAAAAAGAAGGAAAGTTTGGAGTAAGTCTTGTTCAAGTCAAGATAGAAGTCCTAAAAGAGGGGTCCCACACTCATGTTTCACGTACCATGTAGGGCCTACTTTTATGTCAAAAGTTCAGATTTAATTCATTGCAATTAATCTCAGATTTGTGGGTCCATGTGAATAAGTTTCTAGAAGATACAAGTGGGACCAGATTTAGAAAGCTTGCTAATCAAGAAAAAAAGGCTCCTAATTCAATCTAATTAGGAAACATAATTTTAAAGAATGTTGGAGACCTATTTCTACAAGGGAACTAACTACTAAGAGGGCTGTTTTCAAGACTTATAAATAGCATACAAGGGAAGGACGTGAACAGTAATTCCAGCACCATTCATTCCATAATTCCAGCCCTAATTCCAGCACATAAAGCAGCTATTATCCATCCATTATAGCAGCCACGTCCAGAATAATTCCAGCCACCATAACAGCACCATATCATCACAAAAATCAGCCATCTTCATCCCATAAACCCTAGCTGCCATATAGCCATCCTTGGAGCCATCTTTGGAGCATTTTGGAGAGCTTTTGGAGGAGGAATAAAAGGGAAAAGCTGCTGGCCATCCACTGCATCTTCATCATCTTCTAGTTTTCTTCTTATGACTCTACTTTCTAGTTTATTTTTCATTGAAGACATGAGTAGCTAAACTTTTTAGGGCTAGGGTGTAATTGAAACCCTAGCCTAGTTCTATGTAGTCTTTTTTGGCGTCTTTTAATTCAGATTTCAGTTTTGTTGGTTGAGATTCTAAACCATGTTATTAATTGATGAGTTGTGTATATGCCATGCCAACTGTAAGACCCCGACCCTCAATTTTTGGGTTTAGCATTGTTTTAACCATGATTTAGCTTTTTAAATAAGATTAGAGATGATTTGACTTTGTTTTTGAGTTTGAATAGATTTTTCATAACTTTGGAGAGTTTTAAAAAGACCATTGACTTTGTTTTGACCCGACCCTTGTAAATTGTATTTTGTGAGAATTTATTATTGGTTTCTAAAAATCCAAAATTTTATTCCTTTTGACTCATTTTATTGTTATAAACAACTTTCATGTTTTGACCATCTTGATTTAATACTCAGAAATCGCGTTTTTCGAGAAAAAGGGCAAAAATGACAATTTTCACTAAATCTGTCCATGAATTTCGAAAATTTCAGAAATTGGGGAAAATATACTTTTTAGAAACTAGATTTTTCGACGATCATTTTGTTCTTCTTCGTCGATTTCACCCGGGGTCCACAAGACCAAGTTTTAAGCGTTTCAAGTTCTACTGCATTGGGACCCACCCTCCAGACACTATAAATACCCTTCTTCTCTCTCTCCTCCATTCTTCTTCTTCCCATTTTCCTGCAACCGGTTTGCCCTAGAGTGGAGAGGAGAGAAAGCTTTTTCCTCTTGGTCTTTTCCCTTGGATCTTCCATCAAGAGAGCTCCAATCTCAAATCCGACTCCGCCATTTTCTTCCTCTCTTCTCAAGCTTCGATTGGATCCGTTTTTGAGCCAAATCCCCGACACTATTCATCATCTTCAACCTCCTTTCTTCTTGTTCAGCTAGCTAAAGGTTAGGGCTCATGTTCCTCTTTTCATTTGATGTTCTTTTAGTTCATTTAGAACTTGTTTTCTATGTTTTCAAACCCATTTTCGAAATGGGGCTTTGTAGTGACAAAAATGGTGATTTTTATGTGTTCTCTTTTGGGGCTTTTGTGTAGATTTCGTGGATCTTCCTTTTGGTTGAGTTTTGTGGAGTTTTGCTTGGCATTTGGACAAAGGCAAGTGATCTTCATAGGACTTCTTATGTTTATTGTCTTATGCTTTCATTTTGGGTTTTAACATTTCATTAAGACATGTTTTCCATGTTTAATTAATGCAAGTCATGTTCATGCTCTTTCAAGTCATGAGTTTTGGGCTTCTTCAATTGTCTTGTTAGCATTGATTTTCCAAGCTCTTGAATCATGTTTAGTCTTGTAAGTTTTATGATTTTGTACATGAAAATGCTTTGATGTCTTTGTTATAGAATGAATGGGTTTAATTGTGGATGGAATGATGCCAAATGTTGTAAATGTATCCCTTGGAAAGCATGAAGGCTTGGGGAGTGCATGTGGTTCAAATGTGGAAGTGAAGAAGGGAGAGAAGTGTGAAAGAAATGAGCTTCAGAACCCTACCGGAAGTTCTACCGGTAGAAATGGTTCAAAATTTGACAAAGAGTTTAGAAAACCGTGAACCTGAGTTCTACCGGAATTTCTACCGGTAGAGGTATTTCAACCGGAAGTTCTACCGGTAGAAAGGGCCCAAAAATCTGACAGAGAGTGAGGAAATTGAAAAACCCCAAGTTCTACCGGAAGTTCTACCGGTAGAAATAACCCAGATTTCGGCAGAGAGTGAGAAAAGTTAAGGAGCATGAGTTCTACCGGAAGTTCTACCGGTAGAAGTGCTCCAACCGGAAGTTCTACCGGTAGAGGTGGTTCTACCGGTAGTACTACCGGTAGAGACGCTTCAACCGGTATTTCTACCGGTAGAGAGGCGTGAACCACAACCAGAAGTACTGTTTTTGAAGATTTTTGCGGGAATGAAAACTAGACTAGGTTTTAGACCTTTTTATTGACTTTGTGCACTTGAAATTCCAAAATGTACTATAACTTCTGGGGCACCAAATCTTGTTAAAAACTCCGACATTTGGGTTTCAACTCCACAAGGGTCAATGATTGGTCTTAGCCTAAACTTGATAGATTTCGTGTTTGAATTCTTGTTTTGATGCTTCATGCATCATCGTGTCCTCGTTTGATTTCCAAGTATAAGTTTGTTTGAAGATTTGTTTCAAGAACCAAGACCATTGTTTTGATGCTTTGTGCATCATCGTGCATTCGTTTGAATTTCAAGTATAAGCTTGTTTTAAGACGTGTTTCAAGAATCGTGTTTCAAGAAAGAAAAAGGGAATCATTTCTTCAGTTTGTTAAGCATTTATATTATGCTATCGTGCTAGCCTTGTCGTGACGTGTTTGACAAATGATTTCCCTCTTGTTTTGTCGTGCTCTCGAACGTCCATCGCCATGTTTTATGCATTCATGATATAAGTGATTTCACTGAGCTTGGACCGCCCTTTTAGCTTGATCCACTACCTGGGGGTCCTTAAACTCGTGGACTGTCTGCAGACTAGTCGTGTCTTGAATTGACACATCGTGCGTGTTCGTGGTCCGGTTCCGCGGCCGGACACCCCGTCTACCTTGTGTGACGTGGGATCGTGTTTCTTGTCGTGCTTGTCGTGCGTGCTTACTCTTATCATCATGTATGATGGAGAAAGGATGGGCTCTTTGTGGATTTACTAATCATGATATTATATATATTCATACCTTGTTTCGTATATCGTGCATGCACTAGTGATTTCTCGATAAGTATCTTGTACATGCATTGTTTTTAAATCTTGTAAACTTGTTTCAAGTTCAATGAAGTGTTTTTAGTTCTTGTTTCCTTTAAACTTCGGTTTTGTTTATGCTCTTGCCTATATTGATTACCTGCCAGACCGTCGTGTCTGATATACTTCTGCTTTGGTGCTCTAGATAGCAGGTCCTTGTTTTGAGCTAGTTCGCGTGCAGAGGGCTGTTGAGCCACGAGTTTTGCAGTCTTGTAGTGTCAGCGATGTCATGTTGACGTCATGCTTGACTCCGGAGTTACGTTACACCATTGGGTAGTATTTGTTCTAGCTTGTTTTTGTGTACGGCTTTTGTTAGCCTGTTTCTTGGGAATTGTAATCAATGCACTTGTTAATTTGAAACTTGAATATGTTGGGTAATGATAAGCCTGTTACTGTCAGCTTTGTATATCTTGATATTATGAATTGTTCCAGTCTGAATTTAAATATGTCTATGACAATTTTGTGCTGACAGATTGAGTACGACACGGAACCCGATGGATACGGATTCCGGGTCGTAACGTCTTGTATAGCTTCCGCGAAATATTTTGATGTGTTGTGAATTTGTTATCCTCACACACGCGGATCCTGGGAGGGGAAATACTACAAATTCTCCCCATGCTCGCGTCCCCGAGATCGGATCCCGGTTTTGGGGGCGCGACACCAACCATGTGATGTTCAATTAATTTTAAGAGTAGCTAACTTAATTTTGATTGATCTTGATGTTATGCATCTAGGGTTTAGAACCATGAATAATCTAAGTATATGCCTTGCTTAGACTCATGCATTTATCTTTTCCATTGTTTTATGCATTATGTTTGTTTTGACTAGGACATATGCCATGCTTAGTTTTTGCATCATGATGAACAATTCATGTAGTATGCCACTCATGAATTAGGTTTAGGGGAATATTAATTTAGACGCATATGCCATGGTCTAGGTTGATAGATGTCACTAATAAAATCTGATTTTTTATTAAAAGATAATAAGGGACATACATAGGATTGGTTAGGGGAGTAAATGAAACCTTAGTTCATTCATTATTACTGTTTTTCAATTCTCATACTAGTTTTGTGTTTTAAGTTACTTTCCAATTATCTTTTGATAGTTTAATTTACTGTTTTTAATAGTTTAATTCAGTTTTTCATCATTCAATTATTCCATTTAATATTCTGATTTTTAGTTAATTTTGACATTGTTTTATCACAAGTCTTCGTGGGATTGACCTCGTACTTACAATTCACTGCACTACATAGTGATCTTGTGCGCTTGCGAGTTTTAAGTTGTGTGCATATTAAGTAGCTTATTTCTAGGTTGCTTGGTGCATACCAAGTTTTTGGCGCCGTTGCCGGGGACTTGTTTGCATAGAATAGTGTCAAAACTTGTGTTTAGTGAAGTGTCATAGTCTAGTTTAGTTTTTAGTTCAGTTTTAAAGTGCTGTTATTTGCTGTTTTATCATAGTATTTCAGCTATTTTCAGATTTCTTTTTTTTTTTTACATTACTTCTTTTATAGGTGCTTACTTGCGGTCGTAAATTCTGTATATGCAAGGTAGGCGATCTCAGGACTTAGCCATCATCGTCTACGATCTAGAAACTGAACGAACTTTTAGAAGATTGCGAAGACAAGCTCAGAGGGGAAGATCCAATACACAACCCTCATCTGACTTAGAACTTGAAGAAATCAATGTTAACGGAAATCAAGGTCCTGAAGGAAAAATGGCTGACATAGAAGAAGAAGAAGAAGAAGAAGTGATAGTGAACAATCAAAAGAGACCAATGAAGGAATCTTACATACCCTTGCACACCGAACAGCCGTCCACCATTCTTTATCCACCTAATACGGCTGGAAATTTCACCCTCCATGCACAACTGCTGAATATGGTGCCACACTATCATAGGCTACCTAATGAAGATCCTTATCTTCACATTAAGGAATTCTTTGAGCTGTGCGCGACACAACAGATACAGGGAGTTACTGTAGAGGGCATCAGGCTACGTCTATTTCCTTTCTCTCTTAAGGATAAAGCAAAAATATGGTTAAACTCCTTAGATGCTGGTTCTATCAACTCTTGGCAGCAGCTAGCCAGTAAGTTTCTGAAGAAATTTTTTCCGGCTCAAAAGACAAAGGCAGTTAAGAAGAGAGCTCCAAACATTTCAGCAGAAAGATGGAGATCAGTTCTGGGAAGCGTAGGAGCATTTTAAGGATTTATTATTGAAGTGTCCACATCACAACCTCACCAAAGATGATCAGGTTCAAGCTTTCTATGAAGGACTGAACGAGCTGAATAAAGGAATAGTTGACTCTGCGTATGGAGGGGCCCTGATGGAGAAAAATAGTGAGGAAGCTTATGATCTCTTTGAAACTCTTAGTGAAAACTCACAACAATTTTCTTGTAGAAACAGACAGATGAGTAAAAAGCAAGGAATGTATGAGATCCAGTCTCAAGGAAATATAGCTGCCCAGATGGCGGTAATGGATAAAAAAATGGACATGCTCATCAAAGCAATGGCTTCCAATAGCATGCTCGGACAACCATCAAAAGAAGTATGTGCTATATGCTCTCACACTAACCATACTACTGAATGCTGCCCCATGTAATCTTTTACAGACCAGGAACATACCAACTATGTTGGTAACACTTTTCCTAAGCAAAACAATCCTTACAGCAATACTTACAATTCTGGATGGAGGAATCATTCAAACTTTTCTTGGGGAGGGAATTAGAACAATCAAGGAAATCAAGGGAATCAGAACCAGTATCAAGGACAACAGAGAAGCTCCCAATACCCACAGAATAACAACTTTTCTCAGAACAGTGCACAAAAGACACAAGAAGATGAGTTCAAAAGTTTAGTGACCCAGTTTATTCAATCATCTCAGGTTAATTTCCAGCAACATTGTTGACACCAAAAATGTCACTTTGCCTCTTCAACATCAAGAAAGCTGCATGAAGTCGCAACCTGCCATAAATAGGCAATGCAATTTCTCTAAAAAATCAAATCTTGTCAGAATCAAACAAAAACTGCAAGATCCTTCAAGATAGCCAAGAGAAGAGTACACATGAAGTTTCGGGCCATTTCAGAATCATTTGGCCTAACTTCGCTTCTCCGACAGCTAAAATGGCGCTCCCGGCGGCGACATCATCGGAGACGTCAAAACTTCGATCAGAGCCTACGGATGACTCCAGCATGTCTCAAAAGGGGTCCATGCCAAATTTCAAGTCAAACCGACAACGTTTGACCCTCCATCAATGCTCGAGCAGCAAAATCAAGCCTCCCAGCGGCGGGAACCACCGAAGCCTTCGCTCATCAAACCAAGTGCATGAGTGGCTTCAACATGCTTCCAAAAGGCTGCACGTCAAATTTCAGGTCATTCCGACAACGTTTGACCAGGTTTCGATGCTTCGAGAGAAAATCAAGCCTACCGGCGGCGGAGCAACCCGGGACCATGACATCCAAAACGGAGCCCATGGAACGTCTCAAAATGACTCCAATAGGCTCCCCGTCAAATTTCAGGTCAATCGGACATCGTTTGGCCATATATCAAAGCTCGGCATTTTCCCCGTAGCAAAATCAAGTGAAGCATCGACGGGACCCCAAACGGCTTCAAAACTCAAACAAAAGCCTATGGTTGGTCTTATTTATTGCTCAGGAGGCTCCACCTCAAATTTCAGGTCATTCCGACATCGTTTGACCAAGTTTCAGCTTCTGGCGGAAAATCAGCAGCTCTACGCGACAAAGTCTTCGGCTTTCCCGGAAAATTGGAAACTTTGCACTCTAAAAATGCAAGGATTCTCATCAGGTTTTCTACAGGGAAATCAAGCCAATAAATGAGAAGAAATGTTAAGAAAAATACAGAAGAAAACGGCGACGAAAAAGACCGCAAAACGGATCAAAAAAGGGGGAAAACCCCCAGGGTCGCAGCCCGCCACCCTGGCCCAGGGTCGCCGGCCCATGGTCGCCGGCAACCATGGCCCCATGGTCGCCGGCGACCATGGAAGTCCGGGTCACCGGATTTTTCGCCGGTGACCCGTTTTTCCGTCCTTTTTCGCGTTTCGCGCATTTTGGACCCTGTGGTTCCCTGAAAATGTGATTTTTAGTGCTTTAAATTGACTCATATCCGACGACATCTCGGATCCGCCGTCAAAAGCATAAAATCATCATTGATCGCTCCAAGATCGCCAACCGGCTGACCAAGAAAGTGCACTTTCTGTCCGACCGATCGTGAAATCGACAAGACAGATGTCACCGGCCCGCTGCTAGCTATCAATGTCTGAAGTTACATGTTCATCCGATGTCGATCAGCATATAGATCCATCGATGATCATCGCCAGAAGAATTCCAGAGGACACGGCATGGCCCGCGACTCTTTGACTGCTCGGCGACCATTTAATGCAGTTAATTGACTAGCTTTATTGCAGTCATTAATTCATTTCTTTGGACGGCCCAATCAGAAGCAAGCATTCGGGAGTTACAAATCAAGAGATTCATGGCACTTAAACCTTGAAACTCCTCCCATTATGGTAATTAAGGTGATTAAAAGCCCTTAATCTCCATCGGCCAATCAGATTCAAGGAAAAATGAGTTACAAAATCAAGAAATAAATCTTGTAACTCCTCTCATTAAAGCAATTAAAGCTCATAAACTCTCCTAAATGGCTACCAAAAGCCTATAAATAGGAGAGCATTCCATTGAAATTCGGATCGGAGAAAAAGATCAGAAAAAAAGAGATCGGATCGAAAGAGAGCGGAAAGAATCCAGAGAAAGAAAAAGAGAGAAAAACTCTGCTGAAGTTCTGCACCGGCCGCCACTACAAGGTGACAAAAGTCCCTTGGGGGGCACCCCCCCCATGGTCCTTGCCTTCTCCCGCTGCCTCCAATGGCTTAGACGTGGCTTTTCAGCCCGTCTACTTAGCTTTTTATTGGACATAGGACCTTCTCTTGGTCTTTGTCCTCTAAAAATCTGAGGTTATAGCCAAGCCAAGCGAATCAAGAGCATCCTCTGTTCTCATCTGCATGGATGATGGCGAAGCCCACACATGGCTTGCGACCATCAATCTGAACGAGTCCCCCACAATCTCCTGAGAAGTTAGATCCTCCTTTTCTTGCTTCTCATTGTAGTTTGTATTTTTCTAAAAGAGACAAAAATCACAACTCTTGTCTTTCATTATTGATGAGAATTGTAAATTGGCTATAAACGCCAAAATCGGATATAAATGCCAAACAAAATCGCCTTTCACGGCAAACCAAGAAAATGTCTCTTTTCTTAAATATTTGTGCAATGGAAAACTTGAAAGAAGTTGATTTCCTTTTTACTTGCGAAGGTTGATCTCCGGATTACCACTTGCAATTCCAAGTAAAATAGAAAATCTGGCACACCCACACAAAAGAAATGTTGATGCACGCTTCATGCCCCCCAGGGCGCGAAAGGGCCGGACCCGACGGACTCCCACATCCGCCGACCCACGGTAGCACCCTCGGCATTCGGAGCGCGTTCCATCAAGCTGGCACACCCGGTGGGACTCGTTCATTTGAGAACACGGTGCTCGGAAATGAAATATTTGCATATCATACTTTTTGCTCTATGCTAATACTTCTTTTCCGGATTCCTTGGCTACTTTCTAGCTGGTAGCATATGTTGGATTTTGCATCCTAAAAAAAAATAAGATGGGATTTTTTGGAAATTTCTATTTCTTTGAGTTTGTTTCCATTCTTTCTCTTTTCAAAAAAAAAAAATCAGTTTTCTTAGTTTGGATTCAAAATTGAGAAACTTTGATCCTATCCTATCGTTCTTTGGTGCTTGCAGAAATGTTGAGCCCGTTCGACTAAGGTTTTGGACCATCGTTTCTCTTCGATGAGTTCATTAGAGATTTCAAAAAAAAAATTAATAAAAAAAATCAATTTTCTTAGTTTGGATTCAAAATTGAGAAACTTTGATCCTATCCTATCGTTCTTTGGTGCTTGCAGAAATGTTGAGCCCGTTCGACTAAGGTTTTGGGCCATCGTTTCTCTTCGATGAGTCTATTTGGGATTTGAAAAAAAAAGACATAGACCACTAAGGTTAAACTAATTGCGTTCTTTGATCACGATTGATTCAAGAAAAGCCTTGTCCAGAGTGTGGAGACAGCTTGACTGTTCTAGGCAAGGGTCCTCCAAACGGGTTCATTAAGTAATCCTACCCTTACCTGGGGGCAATTCTATCAATTGAGGTTTCATAAGACCGGGTTAGGAGGCCTATGTGTACTCTCTCGTCTTTAAATCTTAAAAAAAAAAATCTTCAAAAAAAAAAATAAAATAAAAAAAAATAAAAAAAAATATATTTTTAAAAAAAATAAAAATAAAAAAATAAAAATAATAAAATAAAAAAAAAATCATTTCAAAAAAAATCTTCAAAAACTCGTCACTTTTGATTTCAGATCTGAGAAATTTTGGTTTCTTCTTTTCTGAGCACTGGCGCTCGTGGAAATCGCCGAGACCGTGTTCAGATTGGAATACCATTTGCTCTCCTTGATGGAACCAATCTTGACATTTCAAAAAAAAAAAAAACTCGTCACTTTTGGATTCAGATTCGAGAAATTGTGGTCTCTTCCCTTCTGAGTACTGGCGCTCGCGGAAATCGTTGAGCCCGTATTTGAATCGGAATGCCACCTGCTCTCTTTGACGAATCCATTTCTGACCTTTCAAAACAAAGAATCCCATCTCATGGATGCGATCTCCAACATTTGTGCATAGCAGTACTAGTACGCCCTTTCAGGGTCTACTGTATCTGTGACCGGCACATTTGTAACTCCTACCTTATATTCTTCTTATCTCGAGCAAGCTCCGCTTCTCGATAAGTCGAATTTAGGTATACAATTGCTTCTAGCAGTCATTGGAACGCTCATTTCGAGCCTACCATGCTTACAACCAGAACGATTGTACCATCTATGGCTTTTTGCCTTCTTCATGTCGCTTGGGTCATATCCCTTGAGCGATTTGAAAAGACAACCATAGAAATTCCCATTTATGATCATTATATTCTTGTGATTACTAATGGATGTGGTCTTGTTTCAGAACTTTTTCGAAACTAACAATGGCAGCCTTAACCATTATCTTCGATGAGAGCAAGCACCAACTCATGCTTCAACAGAAGCAAACCAAGCGCACTTACAAGCGCCCTGCTAGTTGCCAAAGCACCAACTCCCTCGGCAACTCACCAAACTCTGGGTCGACCGCGACTCCCCGGACTATCTTCTTTAGGACGCTGGGACCATTCCCACTTCCCGAAGAACAAGCTACGCCTGCTAAAAAGCAGAAGATCGCCTCTCAACGTGTCACTCCCGTGACACCAAAGGCGAGCGCCCAAAAGCCCGAAGCCCGCGGCACCCCCGCGAAGCCTTGACCAACAACCAACCAGGTCTACCCTAAGACTTGGTCTCCAAGACCTTCCCCAAAACAAAGAAGGTCTCGAACCTCCACCAAGCCAGCATACCTGGCCCCGCTCAAGGAGAACCAGTTCTACCCTCTTGCCTACATGAAAGAGGAGAGACCTATCTCCAACCTGACTCCCAAGTCAACCCAGCATGAACCGGCTTGTTCCTACAGGCCCAAAATCAGATCATGCATCACCAGGCCTCTACAAACACCTGCCAAGGCCTACACTCCTTCAGTTCGACCCTTCATCTCTACAGGGGCCGAACTCGAAAAATTCAAAGCTTCGCTGCAACAGGCAAAGGACCGGGTCCGGATCCTGTCCTTGCCTAGCTACAAAGAAGACAGGCTCGGCTGCTGCGCCCGAGGGAGCACATCCTTCATCGTCAGAGCCCAGCCAGAGCTGACCGAAGCTCAAATCGCTCGTCGAGCACGCTGCCGTGCGTCATATCGACAAAAGAGACTAGAGAAGCAACGGACCCAGCCTCCTACACTTCAGGTCTCCCACAAATGGGTCGAAAAAGAAAGACCCGACCAAGTTGCTGCCGTCCATATGGTTGGAAAAACCAGAAGACGCCAAAAGTCAGCATCAAAAATCCATGTCCGACGTCCGGTGACCCGTAGCGTCACCAGGACACAAAGACATCCCGAAGAATCTCCTGCCCCTTCCAGCCAAGGACGGGAGAGTAATCCTTCATCAAGCTCTTCATAAAAAAGAATGAGCCTCAGCTCAGTCACCAGGACGGTTTCTTCGTTCGAATCCCGAGGGATGAACGTCTTGGCTACAAGTTCTGAGCCACCACCTCAGAATCCACCTCAAGATGATGCGCTCACACGCATCCAGCAGTTGGAACAAGGCCAGCAGAGGATTGAAACTCTGATGGAAAACCTTCTCCTTGTTGTCCAAAATCAGGTGAACAATGAGCCTCCTCCGAATCATAGCAATAACGAGGGAAATGGAGAAGAAAATGAGTCACGCGCCCTTACCAAAAAGGACGTAGACAGTATCCTCGCCAAAGCAAAAGAAGAGGATATACTCAAGGAGCATGGGATCAAGCCACCATATCCTTTATGGATGGACTCGGTCCCGTTCCCCACAAAATTCAAACATCCTACTCTCCAAACATATACGGGGAAAGGATCAGCCAGACAGCACGTCATCCACTTCAAGATCTTGACGGGAGCTATCGCGGATCAAGATGCACTCAAGATTCGCCTCTTTGCAAGTACCCTAAAAGGTACGGCCTTCGATTGGTACTCCACTCTTCCGGAGGACTCCATTCAGAACTGGGCTATGCTGGAGACACGCTTCCTGACCCACTTCCAAGGTGAGGATCATCCTGTTACTATGGCTCAGCTCTGCAGCCTAAAACAGGGAGAGAATGAGTCAACTTATGACTTCATTCACAAGTGGAAAGCAATGGCGTACAAATGCTCAGATGTATTGCCACAAGCGTCGCTAGTCGATATCTGCCGAAACAACATGAGAGCTAGAATCCGCTCCATGATCATCGGCAACAAATCAAAAAACCTAGGAGAACTCCCGGAAACTTCTATGGAAGCTGAAACGGTGATTAAAGACCTCAACAGTCAGAAGTCATCAAGAAAAGAGCCAACCGCCATTGCAACCTCTAAACCAAAGAAGAAAGAGGTCCTCAATGTGCAAACCAAGTCAGCTCCTCAAGAACCAAAGAAAGCTGAAAACAGAACTGCAGGTAAGAGACCTGAACTCTCTGATGCCTTCAAAGAGCGAGTAGAAAAGAAATACCCGTTCGATGAAGATGTTGACGAAATCTTCGAGGCTCTCGTGGCAAACGGCAAGCTCACTTTGCCTGAACCCAAAAGACCGGGCGATGTTGGCAAAACCAACGATCCTCGGTACTGTCCATACCACCAGATGGTCTCGCATCCTCTCAATCAATGCTTTGTTGTGAGAGAGAAGATAAACGAGATGTGGAAAAACGGAGTCATCACCTTTGACAAAAAACTATGGGACTGCCTCCGTCAACATGGTGTCATGTGGACAAACACCAAAATCACCAAAGAAGAAGATCACTACTTCCTTCATGGTGATAAACAAAATTCAAGCGTCCGAGGTGTTGGTTCCTTACCCGACACCAGAAGGACAACCTATATGGGTACATCCCGATCTCCTGGAAGATGAAAACTGGGAGATCGTAAAAACAAAGCCGACAGCTCAACAGCGAAGGCAGGCTAGGAAACATCTCCACAGGCTCAAACGGCGAGAAAAGACCTAGCCAAAACAAGAAGTCCATGAAAAGGCAGAGGCCTCCTCTACCACTTCACTCGGGGCAACAAAAACGTCCCTTCCAGAAACTTCAAAGGGGGTAAGAAAACTCGCTCTCAGTGATTTCATGCCACCTCAATTCAGAGAAGAAGCTATGCAGGGGGCATCATACTCTTGCAACTCGGTAGTTGGATTCTCCATTGATGGATACGAGTCCAGCGACACCGACGATGGATTCGAGTCCGGCTACATCGATGAGTGGGAGGAATCCCTTGAAACAGGAGAATATCTCTCCGATGAAGAATGGGTTCCTGAAACTCATCTTATGCCAGTAATCTGGTATAACCCTTTGCAACCACAAGGATCCTGGTCTGATGATGAAGAAGATCAAGTGGCTGCACAAGAAGATGCTGTTAACCCAGCACCTGTCATTGCTCCAGTGGAAATCAACTATGTTGAGCCACACGGAGAAGACGAAGAAGAGGATCTGGCTCCCATGCCTGATCTTGAAGAATATGAAAGGATCTTGCAGCGTCTCGCTCTAGAACAAGAGCAAGATCGCGTTAACGAGATTCCTCACAATCCAGAGCCGGAAGTCCCTGAAGCCCACCAGGTACCTCCACCCTTAACTCCTGAAAATGGAGAACATTGCTGGATAAACGATCCTCTTACATCCGAGGATGAGTCTGACTCCGAGCAGGCAACATCTCCTATCAGAGCTTCCTGTAATGTAATATATCAGGACTATAGCTCTTCTGAAGCGTCGTCTGATGAGATTACCTATACTCCGACGACGCCTAGCAATGTATCCTCCGGAGCTACCTCGTCTCACGTGACTTTCACAGAGATGACACCCTCTCAGATTTCTTCTCCTGAGACTGTGACTTCAGGATACACATTCTTCCTGACTCATCATCATGAAGAAAACCCAACTTGGGATGATGGATGGGTCAACGAAGAAGAAAAGCTGCTGGATGCTGTTCAGGACTCGCTCCCGGAAAATGCTCCATGCAACACAATCACTGAGGATGGCAATTCTGCTGCAGACGCATCCTCAGTAAATGAGAAGCGACAGCCTCTTGATCCTGAGGACAATCTTCCAAGCGAAGACCCTTCTCAAGAAGCTCTCGAAGTTGGTAGAGGCACCCGCTCGGGCCGGGACTACCACAAAAATTACAACCAATCTTCCTTTACTTATGTAAATCCTTCGGGAAAAGATGTTGTAACCGCCCCCAGTGGCAACAATGATGAATATGCAGGCCCTAAGGAGGCTTTCAAGTATGACTTGGTTGAGCACTTCAAACACATACCTGCACGTCTTCACATCCTGGACTTATTGCGAATGTCTCCACGCACTCGTGATAATCTCATCTCAGAATTACAAAAACTGAATGAGGATGTCGACAAACATGCCCCGTAAGTCCTCCAAATTGAAATGGACTACCGGGTCAAAAACTCTGAAACTTCCTCAAAGGGAGAAAAGAAAACTGAGGGATCATGCATTGAATGCCTCTCGGTGCAAAAAGCAGCCAGTGCAACTATCGCCTTCACAAAGGACGACTTCCTACTTGGCGAAGCAAGGCACAACCGACCCCTGTACTTCACAGGGTACATCAAAGAAATGCCTATACACAGGGTTCAGGTCGACCCAGGTTCTGCACTCAACCTCATCTCCACTTCGGCTCTCGAAGAGTTGGGCATCCCACCCAGCAAGCTAAGCCACACATCTGTATCTATCTTTGGATACGATGGGAGTACTCAAAGGCCTATCGGCAAAATCAGGTTCAAATTGCAGATCGGTGATCTTATCTCTGAAGTCACTGTGTATGCAATAAAAACCCCTTCATGCTACAACATCCTTCTCGGACGCCCCTGGATACACGAGAATGGTGTTGTCCCTTCAACTCTACATCAATGCATCAAGTTCGTCAGCGACGACGGCATGGTACATCGTGTCTTTGCGGACAGAAAACCTTTCAAAGGTAAAGAAGTCCACTTCGCAGACTCCCAGATGTATGAAGGAGAAAAAGAAGAAGAGGAAATAGCACCCCCTGCTGAAAATCTCCAGAAAGATAAAGGCAAGGCTCCTCAAAAATCACCGGAAGAAAATAAACCCTCCGGCAAATTAGAAGAGAGTAGTCAATCTCCCTTCGTCATCTCCCTCAAATCTTCAAAACCTTTGGTCATCACGACTAAAGTGAAGAAGGCGAAACAAAAGCCTGGGGGCAAATTTGTTGTCTCTTTCGTGTCTATCAAGCAAGACACGGATTCGGACTCAGAGCCAGAAGACGACACCTCGTCAAGCCAAGCTGACACTCAACAAGTTCAGCCTGCTCTCACTCCGATGAAGACACCTGCTGACGTAGAAGATCCTACGTATGCTTCCTTTGTTGTTCCGGCAACATCACCAAAGGAAAAGCCGATCTTCTTCCATAGATCGGACGCTTCTTCATCAAACTCCATGCTGGAACCTTTCCAAAATGAAGGTATGCCTCATCTATCTCTATATAGTCCTGTGGCACAAGCAATCATGAAGAAAATGGGCTATGACGCTCAAAATCCAGTCGGTTTGGGAGAAGGCCGCGGTATTCTCACGCCATTGGGGCCCACCTTGACCAAAAGCCAGCTGGAAGATTGGAGACTCTACGGATATGTAGAAAAGTCTTCACATGGGTTAGGGTATGATCCCGACACTCCTCTGAGACAGTTGACAAAAAAGCTTAAAAGTCGTTTTACCGACCAAGCCTCAACATCTCAAGTCCATGAAGACATCGATCTCCCTGGATATCTCTTTAAAGAGTTACCTGACAAAGATCCAGGAAGCTCATCCAATTGGTACGATTTCTCTGATGATAAAGAGGAATTGTCCGATAATACAGACTTGTGCTACTCTGACCCAGAAGAGCCCTCGTCTCCAAAAGAAGTACCTTAATTCGACCCAGTTTCAACAGGCAATTGGGACCATCTCATAGCAAGCCTTGAGAAGATCACCAATCAAGAAGACCCGTGGAAAGGAACAAACCCTCGGTCTACAAATGCCCTTGGAATCCCAGAAGGTTTCGTTGAGCTGGAAGCCTCCGAAAATATTGTGGAGGAACCACCTTCGAACCTTCTAACAGAAGATCCTGTTGAAAAGATAGACTTGGGAACACCAGATAACCCTCGTCCTGTATTCATAAGCAAGAATATAAAGGATGATGAGTTACCCGAGTATATCGCTTTTCTTCGTGAGTTCGTTGATTGCTTTGCATGGTCCTACGCTGAAATGCCTGGTTTAGACCCCAAAGTAGCAGTCCACAAACTCAATCTTCAAGAAGAAATCAAGCCTGTCAAACAAGGCCAAAGAAGATTCCGTCCAGATGTGATGGATAAAATTGAACAAGAAGTTCAAAAGCTCAAAAGCGTCGGCTTCATCCGTGAGGATCAACATTCAGAATGGTTGGCCAACATTGTCCCCGTGACAAAGAAAAATGGGCAGATCAGGGTCTGTATTGACTATAGAGACTTGAATGGCGCTTGCCCTAAAGATGAATTCCCGCTCCCCATACCAGAGGTAATGATTGACAATACCTGTGGATTCGAGCGAATGACATTCATGGATGGCTTCTCTGGCTACAACCAGATAAAGATGCATCTCGAGGATGAAAAACACACTTCATTTCGGACTCCATTTGGCGTGTATTGCTACACTGTCATGCCATTTGGTCTGAAAAATGCTGGTGCCACATATCAGAGGGCTATGATGAAAATATTCCAAGATATGCAGCACAAGACGGTCGAATGTTACGTTGATGACCTCGCTGTCAAAAGCAGAAGAAAAGAAGAACATCTCAAAGATCTTCGGGAAGTCTTCCTCCGACTTCGCAAACACAAACTGCGGATGAATCCTCTAAAATGCTTCTTCGGCGTCTCGTCGGGTAAGTTTCTCGGATTCCTTGTTCGGAAAGCTGGAATAGAACTTGACCCCATAAAAGTCAAGGCTATTCTAGAAATGCCCTCTCCAAGAACCTTGAGAGAATTAAAAGGGCTCCAAGGGAGATTGGCCTACATCAGACGGTTCATCTCCAATATTTCGGGGAAATGCCGTCCATTCTCTCGATTGATGAAATAGGGTGTCGACTTTGTCTGGGATGCTGACTGTGAAGCCGCATTTCAAGATATCAAGTCATACCTGACCAAACCTCCAGTGTTAGCTGCCCCTGCCACTGGAAAACCATTCATCTTGTACACAAGAGCTCTTGATCATTCTGTAGGCGCTCTGCTTGCACAAGAAAATGATGAAGGAAAAGAAGCTGCTCTATACTACCTCAGCCGCATGCTAGTAGGTGCAGAGCATCGCTACTCTCCAGTCGAAAAGGAATGCCTTGCAGTGATGTTCGCCGTACAAAAGCTACGTCACTACTTGCTTTCCAACACAGTCTACCTGGTCTCGAGGATCAACCTCTTGAAGGTCCTTGTCACAAAGGCAGGTTCTCTCAATGCCCGATTGGCAAAATGGTCCATCCTCTTGTCACAATTTGATATTAGGTATGTACCACAAAAAGCAATCAAAGGCCAAGCTCTAGCAGACTTTCTCGCAGAGCATCCATTGCCTAAAGATTCTCCACTCAGAGATGATCTCCCAGACGAACCTGTCTACAACGTGGAGACTTCCTCACCAAATGCCTCCTGGGACATGTACTTTGACGGTGTAACCAGGACAAATGAAAAAAGAAAGCTGATCTCGGGAGTTGGCATCCTCTTTGTTAGCCCCGACAAATACATGATTCCACACGCTTTCTCGCTACTGGAACCATGCACAAACAATGCAGCTGAATACCAAGCTCTGATCCTAGGATTGGAACTCGCCATCGAATCCGGTATCACTATGTTGGAAGTCTTTGGAGACTCTCAACTGATCGTCAACCAGATGAATCAGATATATGAAGTCAGGAAGCCCGATCTGCTGCCTTACTACAACAAGGCACAATCGCTTCTGCAAAAGTTTGACATCTGTCACATCACCCACATTCGTAGAGGTGAAAACATCCGTGCAGATGCCCTGGCCGGACTTGTCGCATCAATGGCGATCCAGGAAGGGGAAAACATGCAAATTACAATGTGCGAGAGAAGGATCCTCCCTCCTCTTAACACACACCAAGCAGTTGCTGAATGCCACCGAGGGGTTAGAAGTCGGATCTCTATCCTTCAACCTTCAATCGGCGACTGGAGGGATCCGTTCATTGATTACACTATGTTCGGAATCCTACCTGAAGATCCAAAAGAACGGGTAAGCATACAAAGGCGAGCCCCAAACTTTCATTTGGATATTCCTTCAAAAATCCTCTACAGGAAATCCTTCAACGGAGTACTTCTACGCTGCTTGTCACAACAAGAGGCCGAAGAAACACTTAAAGAAGTTCATGCTGGTCTTTGTGGAGCCCATCAGGCAGGTCCTAAGCTCTATGATCAGATAAAAAGGTTAGGTTACTATTGGCCTACCATGGTTGCTGATGCAATCCAATTTGCCAAACGCTGCCAGCTATGCCAAGTTCATGGAGATTACATTCACATGCCTCCGGAATGGCTACACCCTACAGCAATCTCGTGGCCTTTCGAAGCCTGGGGCATGGACATCATAGGTCCTATCTCTCCCCCTTCAAGCAAAGGTCATCGCTTCATCTTCGCCGTTACGGATTATTTCTCCAAGTGGTCAGAAGCATTTGCGTTCAACGAAATGAAGACCTCATCAGTTCTTCAGTTCCTGCGCACCAACATCATTTGTCGTTTCGGCATACCCAAAAGATTCGTCCATGATAACGGACCACAATTCCGGGATCATCGATTCTACAGGTTTTGCGACAAATACAAAATCCAAAGCTGTCCTTCGACTCCATACAATCCGGCAGCAAACGGATTAGCAGAAGCCTTCAACAAGACACTCTGCAAAATCCTCAAGAAAATGGTCTCTAGTCACAAAAGAGACTGGAGCGACAAACTGTCTGAAGCCTTGTGGGCCTATCGAACCACCGTTCGAGGACCAACCCATAGCACACCATTCTCCTTGGTCTATGGATGCGAAGCTGTCGTGCCCCTAGAGGTACAAATTCCTTCTCTGAGGGTATCTCTACAAAATGACATGACTCAAGAAAGCAATGTCAAATTGCGACTCCATGAGCTGGACAATCTCGACGAGAGACGGCTCGAAGCTCGACAAAGCATTGAACTTTACCAAGCATGCATGGCAGGATCTTTTGACAAAAAGGTCAGGCAACGCGCCTACAAAAAGGGTGACTTGGTTCTTGCGGTAAAAAGACCAATGGTCTTCGCTCACAAGTCCAAAGGCAAGTTTGACCCAAAATGGGAGGGACCCTACGTCATCGACAAGGTCTTCTCCAACGGCGCATATGCCCTCCTAAACATGGAAGGCGACAGATGTATGCTGCCTATCAACGACAAGTTCTTGAAGCGGTACTACCCTTAAAGACTTACCCAACTGGGTAAGGGCAATGCCTGTATGGCCAAAACCTGTTCTCAGGTACTCGCTCGTCAAACCCACTCTCTTTAGAATTTTCATATCAAATGTCAAAATTTCTAGAGATTCAAAAACAATGCTTACTTTTATCGTTTCATTGTTCAAAAACAAAAAAAATCCAAGTTTGGAAGCCTCTCCCTGACTTGACCAAAACTTTCGATCCTTGAACCAAAATTCATGGTTTGAAACAAAATCCGGATTCAGGGATTTCCACCCTAGTCCACCCTGCCTTTTACCGCCAAATGGTTTTAGGTCAAAATTTACGACCCTCGTGTCTTTAAACAAAAAAAATGGTTTTTCAAAAACCGCAGGGAAGTGACACTTAGTCGATACTCGCAAAACTCAAAAAATCGGAAGGATGCGAACCCCATTCGATACTTCCAAAACCTCTAAAATCGTGGGGAAACGACATCAAAGTCAATACCCGCAAAACAAAATTTTTGCAAAAAAGCAAGGATGCGACAGTCCATCGATACTTGCACCCAAAATCGCAGGGAAGCGACATTTCGTCGATACTTGCAAAATCCAAAAACCGTGGAGACGCAACATATCAGTTGATATCCACAACCCAAATTTCAAAAAAGGTTCGAAAAAACCTAAAAATCGTGGAGATGCAATGTTTTGATATCCACAACCCAAAGGTTCGAAAAAACCGCAAATTTCAAAAATCGAGGGGAAAACGACATCAAGTCAGTACCCGCAAAGCAAAATTTTTGAAAAGCAAGGATGCGACATTCCATCGATACTTGCACCCAAATCCGCGAGGAGGCGAAATTCCATCGATACTCGCAACCAAATGAGCAAGGATGCGACATTCCATCGATACTTGCAAGACCATTCAGCAGGGAGGCGACTCTTAGTCGATACTTGCATTTTTGAAAACCAAAAACCTGTCTCTTTTGCCAAAACCGGCTATCAATGCCACCAAATCGGCTATAAATGCCACATAAAAAAAAAAACCTGACTCTCATGTCAAAACCGGCTATAAATGCCACAAACTGGCTATCAATGCCACAAAAAATTGGCTTTCACGCCGACAAACCAAAACTTGGCTTTCAAAAAACCCAGCTATCAATGCCACCAAACCGGCTATAAATGCCACAAATTGGCTATCAATGACACCAAACTGGCTGTAAATGCCACAAAAATCCGGCTTCCATGCCAACCCAAATTTTGGCTTTTACGCCATAAAATTTCGGCTTCCATGCCAACCCAAATTTTGGCTTTTACGCCATAAAATTTCGGCTTCCATGCCATCTCAAAATCGGCTTTCACGCCACAACCAAAATCAGGCTCCCATGCCAAAACAATTATTTGACAAAAGATTTTCACAAAATGACAAAGCTTTTGATCAAATCCCATTTAGCAATTGCTTTCATCACGAAAAGATTTAAGTGAGCGTAGGGAAAACAAACAAAAAAAAAAGGGTACCAAAAAAATACATGTGGTACCAAAAAGAAAAAGGAAAGTGTTCACAAGCACTACAAAAAAAAAAAGAGTACCCAAAAAAATATACATGTGGTACCAAAAAACAAAAAAAAAGAAGAATAGTTTCTGCTACAAAAAATCAGGAGCTCAGCCAAAAATGGTCTCCAGCCAAAGCTTCAGCTCCTCAAGCAAACTTTTGGCATCAGCCGTCAGAGTTTCCAAGGCACGCTTCTTCAGGAACTTGCCATGAGATGCTGGCGAATACCGTAACCCTTCTTTTACACCGGGAAGCTCTTCCCCAGCAGTTTGCCATTACTCGTTTTCTAGAGTCCTCCTCTCAAGAACTTGACCGGCATCTGCAACTCTGCGAATCAGAGTACTCTCCCTGTCACGAGCCTCTGTTATAGCAGTCCACTTAGCATCAACTTGTGCCTTCAAATGCTCGAGATGCTTCCTGGCCATTTCGACCTCTCCATCAAGGATGTCAAGGTCGCGCTTTAATCCAAGGATGACTAGCTCTTCCTTATTCTTCTCTCGGACTACCTGCTTCCTGCTCTGTGTAGCCTCATTCAGGTCGGACTTAGCCTTATCAGCAGGATCCAAGAACATCTCCTTGAAGAATTGGTCGTCAGGGAAATCCATGGTCTCAAACCACTTGTCACCCAGTGCAATGATCCTATCAACGATCGCCCTGGCACCTGTGACATCCAGATCAACCTCTTCGGTATCAGTGAGAATCTCCTGTACATGTGGGATCATGCCAAATCCTGCCTCCAAGTGTCCAGAAAGGAGAGTCTTGATCCAAGAACTCAAAACCCGAGCCAGCACCTTCTTCGCAAATTGAAGAGACGAACTGGATGAAGATTCACCCTTCTCCATTGATCGGCTCCTCATGTCATGTCCCATTGGAAGAGTAACAAAAGAACTCTTTCCACTTGGAGCCACTGGAGAAGGAATCTCAGCACGAGGTATCTTCTCTATCGCGTCAGAACTGGTTGTAGGAGTCTCTACCTCCGGATCGACCTCTGGCATCCCTTGCTCTGGTTCTGAAGAAAGCGATGGACTCTCTTCTGTCACTTCAAAACCTGCAAATGAAACACAAAAATGTATGAATATGATCCTGTAAAAAAAAAAAAAAAAAAAAAAAAAAACATCATCAGGGTCATCACTACAAAGTACCTTCTTCGACGACTGGCGGAACACTCTCTTCCTCCATGAACTCATCAGAAGCATCATCAACATTTGCGTCCATTGATGGTTCAAAGTCATCGGAATCCTGTGGCAAGTCAGCTGACAAGAAAAATGTTAGCAAATCAAGTCGCAGGCAAAAAAAAAAAAAAAAAGAAAAGAGAAAGCGAAAGAAGTTATACCAATTGGAGATTCTGGAATCATTCCAGAGTCCCTCGGTTCTTCTTCAGATGCCATAACCGGCTCCATCACCGCCTCATCGGTCGGAACCTCAGGCATCGGCAAGTCTTCATCCTCTGCTAAAAAAAAAAAAGAAGCAGCAGCAGGGTGAGAAAACAAATCAGAACATGGAAAGCCCCATGAAAGAAGCAGAAAAAGAAAAAGGAAGAATCATACCTTCACCAATGGTCTCTTCTCCACGGCTCCTCTTCTCTGGAGGCTCGTCGACAGCCTCTGGCACCTCCTCGTTGATAGTAAGAGGGATTTCCATGTCAGGAGAGTCCTCATGTGGCCCCTCGCTGCGATGATGACTCCTCCTCTTCGTACCTCTACGGGTTCGCTTCCTAGAAGAACCCGCCCCACTATCAGAGTCAGGTTTCTCACTTGGCTCCTCACTGGATGGTCTGCTCTTGCCAGTAGACTCCGTGGAAGCTCGCCTCTGTGCCGCTTGCATCCAAGCGTCGAGCTCAGCTTCCTCCTGTTCTAGCTGCTCCAAAGCCTCATCAGGTACTTCCCGAACAGCTTCAGAACCAATGACGCCCTGGTCATCGAGAAAGCCTATCTTGTGCTTCTCTCCAGAAAGGAAGGCCCAAACTTCCTCTCGCCGGACGCCATCCGACTTTCCAGTACCTTTCCCCGAAGACAGCTTTACATCAAGCTCCTTCTTGGAAAGCCCCCGATATGCCAAAAAGCTCTCCGCAAACCACTTCATGAAGCCGGCAGTTCGGAAAGTCGACAGCTCAGGATAAGAAATCGTGGCAGTAGTGTCTTCAGCACTATAAAAAGCCCATGCATTTCTGCCATCCTGCAAACCCCCAAAACGCTTCACCATACTCGAAGGCGCTCCAACAACGCCTTGAGAGAAGCCCAATTGAAGCGCAAAGAGAGAAGGTACATACGGCTGGATGTCGACGAAAAGATGTCTGCGGTACACCATCGTGCCGACTCGTATGCTGAAAAGCCACTCCTTCTCTGCATTTGTCAATGCATAATGTCTCCCCGACCCTGCTCTGGTAGAGTCTCGGGAGGCACCAAAATCAAAAGCCTTCTTCCGCAACTCTGGAGAAAGCTTAACTAAAGACCGCCCCATCTCGACGTCCCTGAACCGTCGGATCCTCATGCGGGCAAACAAAAGTGATTCAGATACGGCTTTTCCCTTAGCCAATCGAATCATCAGAGGATCATCATCCTGTGCAGCACCCAGCTGGTGGAAGCCAGGACAGTGGTATACAAACCACGAATAAAAGATATGGGCTGAAAATACCTTATTCATAGGGAGCCCAAGCCGAACCAAAAAAGCAGCAGCCTGCAGTTCGGTACACAAGTAGGAGTAAAGAGCAGGCACCAAAGCAAGCCGCTCTCCAAACGCCATCTGACAAGCCGGAAAAATACAATGCGGCCTGATGTGCGTCCCATCTCCACCAGTAAACACAGCCTCACCTAGCCAATAAGTGAGGTAAAAAGCAAGATCTCTTCGCAGTGCAATGTCAGAACAAATGGCATCTGTGCTCGCGAAGAAACCCTTCAACTCTTCCTGCATGGCCGAAGTTTTCTTCCTGTCTTCCCGGGTCATGCTATCAGAAGGTTCTCACTGTCAAAGAAGTTGAAGAATGAAGAGCCATAACTCTTCCAGCTGCTGGACCTTACTTTCGAGCCCTCCTTCTCCTTCAAAAAATCATAGAAGGCAACGAGCTGAAAGTATAGGAGCCTGAACTCCTCTGACTGCTCCTCAAGAATGCTGGCAATCGGCATGAACTCCTCGTAGAGTTGGCCAAGGATGGGCAATCCAGTAATGGCGCTCAACTCCTTCAAAGAAAAACCAATCTCACCATTCGTTACAACGAAGGTATTGGTTTGTGGGAGGAATGACTCCAACATGGCCATGAAGGCCTCGTCGGAAAAAGCCACGGTCTCCCTAAAAGCGCGGACCGCGTCAAAAATCCCGGCTTCCTTCAAAATGGTGCCACCAATCAGCAGGACGCGATCAGTCCACGACTTCCAATCGGAGTCAACACTGAAACGGCCACGAAGTCGAAAAGGCTTCACCCAATTGCTGCCGTCACCGCTAAAAACGCCAAGGCCCACCGGTCTCAAATCGACCGATGGATGATCAGAACCTTGGTAACCACTGGCTGGCATCAACACGTCCATACGGACAGGTGGCTTCTCCGCAAAACCGGAAGGTCCACCAACAAAAACCCCGGTCTTGATCACACTGGTCCTCTTCACCCAGCTCGGAGGATCTTCCCTCTTAGGGCACGTGGGAGAAAGGCTCAGGATCGAGATGGTCCGGTCAAAAGACGACCGGGTAGAAATAGTTCTCTCCTCACCATTTGCTGTGTAAGAGAACTGAAAACATCTCCTTTGGTATGTCAAGTCGTCAGGGACTGCATCTCCAAAGAAGAAGGTAGGCTTGGGCAAAACCCTCAGATCGTCCATAACCCAAGGACGGTTGCTTACCATGATCTTATAGAACTCCTCATCCTTGAGAGCGATCAATCGCTGTCTCATCTCTTCGCGATTGAGGGAATCGCACTCTTCCAAGTTCTTCTCAACAAACTGGACCTTCTCCCAGGCCTGCTGAACGGCCACATTAGAAGATCTGGCGGATCGACGAGGTACGCTTGTAGCAGGCTCTTTACCCTTGTTCGTTCTGGAGGAACCACCTGCAAAGGTTGAAAAAAAAAAAAAAAAAAAAAAGATCATCATCAAAATGACAGGATTTCGCTAAAAGAAAATCTGGCGAAATTTTGGCATGGTTCCGGGGCAATTCCGAAGAAAAGGGAAATACCCCGAAAGAAATAGAAGGTTTGAAGATGGGCTCAACATCGCTGCGAGCTCCGAAACTCCAAACTTTCGAAACCTCAAAATCTCCGCAAAATCAAGAAGGGCTCAACATCGCTGCGAGCTCCAAATTCCCAAATTTGAAAAGATTTTCAGGTATGCTATCATGCTCTCAGATTCAAAAAGTACATGCATGAACATCTAGATTTGCATAAAAACGCATTATCATGATAAGCAAAAAAAAAAAAAAAGAGAAACTTTCTAAAAAAAAAAAGAAAAAAAAAACGTGCAAAAAAAAAAGAGAAAAGAGAAAGAAAGAAGCACGAAAAAAAAAATCACGTGGAAAAAAAAAAGAAATCACGTGGAAAAAAAAAACAGAGAAGAAGAATAGAAAGAGAAGAAAAAAAAAAAAAAAAAAAAAAAAAAAAAAAAAAAAAAAAAAAAAAAGAAGAGAAACTTTCTTTTTTTACCATCCTATTCTCTACATGGAGTTTTCTTGAAAGAAAAAGAGAGAAAACTTACTTGAAGCCATTGATGGAGAAGAAGAAGGAAAAAGCTTGAAGATCCTTGAAGAAGAAGAACTCTTGGTCTTGGAGCTCTCTTGAGATTGTTGCAAAAGAAAGCAATAAGAGCAAGAGATCTAGCCTCCTCCTTGCTTTTATAGAAGAGAGCAAATCAAAGAAGGAAACAAAAAAGAAAGGTAAGTGCTACTATTAGTAACCTTACCAAAAGAGAAGGAATTAGAAAGATTCTTTCCCAAAAAGAAAGATGTCTTTGAGAGATTTTCTCCCAAAATCAATCAATGAGAGATTCTCTCCAACAAAATAGGAGATTGGAGATTCTTTCCCAAAAAGAAAGATACCTTGAGATATTCTCTCCCAAATTAAGGGAATATGAGAGATTCTCTCCCATAAAGATTTTTTTTAGATATTCTCTATCCAAATGAGATATCTTTTGATATTCTTTACAAAAATGGCCCTACATGAGATCTAAGCCATCCTAAAAAGCTTAAGGTCCCATGGGCTAGCCCATATGAGCCAGGTTTGACCACCTAGGCACTAAAAAAAAAAAAAAAAAAAAAAATGGGCTTTTAGTCAGAAAAAAAATCCCTCTTACCAAGAGCATACAATAATGGTTCCATGCCTCTTTTGAGTTGATTGAACCATACAAAAAATTCCAAGCCCCATGTGTCGCGACCCCGGACCGGGTCCGCGGACCAAATCCGGGATCGGGACTGTTTGTGATGAAGCCAATGATGTGATCATATGGAGTAATGACAATAATTTAAGGTATGTTTATAATCAAGCGTACACGGGTTACAAAAGAACACTCCTTGCCCGTGCACGTGATTTCCCACAGGTGTCCGCGGTGAGGATGTTCCAACACACATAGTCATATAGTATAATTGCGGAAGCGTATGGTAAATCATGCATGTATTTCATTCCCAAAATATCAAGGCTGATTACATTTGAATACGAGTATCAGAATGAGCAATGTCCTTAAGCATAACCCAAGAGTACATATTCAAGTTTAATCAGAAGATCAGTTAATTACAATTCCCAAAAATAGAGGCCAACAAAGGCCAATAAACAAAACAATAACCACCAGAAAACTATCCAGACAATTTCCCCAAAATGTTTCACAACTCTGCAGCCCGATGTTTACGTAACATCGTCAGCACGCCACTCAACTAGCGGTTGCGGTTCTCCGACCGCCTCCTCTGGCTCCTCCTCGGGGAAACCAACAACGGGACCTGAGTACCAAAGCAAAGGGTCAGACACGACGGTCTGGCAGGTGGATAAAGTAAAAACATTTAATGCTAAAACATTTACCTTGGAAACAGTTAAACCTGTCTAAATAATATTTTCATGAGTAAATGCATCATTTAGTTAAAAACATATATGCAAGGTAGAACAAGTTAAGGTAACCAAGGAAATCAGGAAACTAGCAAGATGGCAACCACACAGAGCTAAATCCTCTATCACCGAAGTGATAGAGCAAGCAAGTCAAGGCGTTGACCTCAGTCACCGAAGTGAGGAGGTACAACGAAATACATATACTATATACTATATACTAGACATGACCACGGTAGCGAGCCGGGCATCAGGAACCACAGTAGCAATCTGCGGTATCGGGATCCAAACTGCAGTTGGCAAGACAAGGGGGGGATCACCTAGTCAGTGGATCAGACTAACAAGGCATCCAAGCTTAGTGGTGCCGACTCATAGGTTGTATGTAAGTAAATAAAACAGGTACACGTATGCATGTTCTCTTTCTTGGCTCATGGGCTCGCACTACAAAGCTCTGGCCCAATATTGCCTCAAGTTTTTTGGCTTATGAGTCATGCACTAGAAATCAGGTCAAAACATGGAAATCAAGACAGGTGTAAAATAAATCAAGTACAAGACTATATTCGGGCAAGACGTGGGTGCTCAAGGCACAGCTATCGTATCAAGTCTGTCATGTATATCAAAGCTAGCAAAACGGTACGAGTATACTTTGAAAAGCCAAGACAATGTCGGGTTAAAACTAATCCAAGTGAATAGGGATCCCGTATGTCCGTATAATAAAGGAAACTTGGTACTCTTTGAATTTGGGGGGGGGGACATTCCGGGTTCCTTATACACTATAGTAGCCTCAACGCTTAAATGAATCTCGATGATGTAGTTTCTCTCTCTAGCGTACTACCAGCAGGCACTTCCCCTATGCTTCGAACACATTCCCCGGTGAGTGGTGCCCATTGCCCTCAGAAAGGTTCACAAGCAATGGGGTGAAAACTCCCTTCAATCCTTCTTTTATTCACAGAATTCAGGGAATTTCGGTTACCTTGCGGTCAGGTGGCGGTTAGCCGCCAGCGAATGCGGCGGTTAACCGCTGGCTGACCGTGAGGCTGACCGTGGAATTGCAGCTCTCTGGAAATGCGACCGCTACAATCCGGTTGGCTGGCGGTTAGCCGCTGATGGGTTAGGCGGTTAGCCGCTAGATGACCGCGGAGCTAACCGTGAGACTTCAGCTCTCGGGAAAAGTGACCGTAACTGTACGGTTATATGGCGGTTAGCCGCCGATGGACACGGCGGTTAGCCGCTAGCTGACCGCGGAGCTGACCGCCAGTCACGGGAATTTCTTCCCTGGGTTCAGATTCAAGCTTTTCCTTTCCCCAAACCCATTCCTTTCATTCCCCATTTGACATCCATACACTCACCAAGAGAAGAAGACAAACAACATCACAAGGATTCACTTAGGCATTGTGCAAAAGAAGAACCAAAACTACAATTCAAGATTTAAGGACAATAGATGAAACCAAAAGCTAGAAATCATGTTTCAAGACAATGAATGGGTTCAACAACCTCTTTTTAAAACATTAAAGCCACATTGAATGCAAATAAAAGCTCATCATAAATGGTACAATAAATACAAACATTTGATCATGGAAATCACTTTTAAAATTAAACATCCACTTGCCTCAAGGTCTCTAAACAAGAAATCCAAGCTCTAATCCACACTTCCAAGCCAATTACCAAGCTACACCAAAAACCCCCAAAACAAACCCTAAAATGGGTCAAACCAAGAAACAAGAAGAGAGACTCACAATAATGAAGATAGGGCTCTCCCAAGACTAGAAGAACAAGGATCTAAGATATTAGGGAAGGAGCTTACTTGTAAGTTCTTCAAATGGACAAGGTGAGCTCAATGAGGGTCTTGAGTTGAGTAGATCCTTCCACAAATGGTATCAATGAATAGCTCTAGAAATGGGGAAGAAGAGGGTGAGGTTCATCTCTTGCTTGGTGTGAGATTTGGTAGGGTTTTGGTGGTGAGGAAGCAAGAAGAAGAAGAAGAGAAATGAAACCCTAGGCTGTGCTCATAAGCTTGTGCTGGAAAAGGGAAATGGAAGAAGGAGTTCTCTATATAAAGCAATGGGTGTGGGCTCCACTACTAGGAAAGCTCTTTGGGCTGAAATCGCTAATTTCGGGATCTCGAATGAAATCGACGAAGAAGAGAAAAGTGATCACCGAAATATCTAGTTTCGGAAAAGTGAATGTTTCGCGGGTTTCGAGGATATCGAGTGTTGGGCACAGATTTCGTGTAAAAAGACTGTTTTACCCTCAAAGCAAGAAGATTGGGTTTCGGGGTTCCAGACGGGTTCGGAATCAACATGAAAGTTGTAGGGATTTACGAGGCGAGTAAAACGAGATAGAAATGCAATTTACCGGAATACGAATAATCCCCCCAGCACTTAGTAAAACTAATCAAAAAGGGAACCCCCAAAGGGTCCCACCAACACGAAACACTAAAATAATTTCCCAAAGCTATCAAGAACTATACTAATCCAAGCTTAGTCAAAAATCACTAATCGAGCTCAGCACTAACACCCAACTTAATTAGCGCTAATCGAGTCACTCGGGTCGGGGTCTTACACCATGAGCTTCCAAAGAATCAAACCATCCAGCCTCATATACCAAATTGAGCCAAAATCTTGAAATTGACATTCCACAAAAATCCAAACCACTCCAATAGACCCACACAGTCCCAAAGAGTGACCAAAAACTAAATCCTGGTCCCATAACTTGCCACATACAGCTTGTTAGGTCACAAGACCAAAACCAAAAACCAAATCATGATCCCCCAACTTGCCACATACAGCTTGTTGGGTCACAAGGTCAAAACCAAAACCCGACCCCCTAACCTGCCACATACAGCTTGTTAGGTCACAAGGTCAAAAACAAAAACCCAAATCCAGATCCCTGATGTCATCTTCAAAACTTTGCCTCGAGATGGTACTTGATTCATTTCATTACCATAAAATCCCCCTGGAAGCTCAAAGGCTACTCTACCAAAGGAAAGATTGCTCAAAGACTCTTGGTCAAGACACAAGCTCTCCTTCAAAAATCTCTTCGAGGCACATCGACTACAAAAGTCAAGCAACTCGTCGCTGTACCTCGAGGGGGCATTTGTTGACACCAAAAATGTCACTTTGCCTCTTCAACATCAAGAAAGCTGCATGAAGTCGCAACCTGCCATAAATAGGCAATGCAATTTCTCCAAAAAATCAAATCTTGTCAGAATCAAACAAAAACTGCAAGATCCTTCAAGATAGCCAAGAGAAGAGTACACATGAAGTTTCGGGCCATTTCAGAATCATTTGGCCTAACTTCGCTTCTCCGACAGCTAAAATGGCGCTCCCGGCGGCGACATCATCGGAGACGTCAAAACTTCGATCAGAGCCTACGGATGACTCCAGCATGTCTCAAAAGGGGTCCATGCCAAATTTCAAGTCAAACCGACGACATCTCGGATCCGCCGTCAAAAGCATAAAATCATCATTGATCGCTCCAAGATCACCAACCGGCTGACCAAGAAAGTGCACTTTCTGTCCGACCGATCGTGAAATCGACAAGACAGATGTCACCGGCCCGCTGCTAGCTATCAATGTCTGAAGTTACATGTTCATCCGATGTCGATCAGCATATAGATCCATCGATGATCATCGCCAGAAGAATTCCAGAGGACACGGCATGGCCCGCGACTCTTCGACTGCTCGGCGACCATTTAATGCAGTTAATTGACTAGCTTTATTGCAGTCATTAATTCATTTCTTTGGACGGCCCAATCAGAAGCAAGCATTCGGGAGTTACAAATCAAGAGATTCATGGCACTTAAACCTTGAAACTCCTCCCATTATGGTAATTAAGGTGATTAAAAGCCCTTAATCTCCATCGGCCAATCAGATTCAAGGAAAAAGGAGTTACAAAATCAAGAAATAAATCTTGTAACTCCTCTCATTAAAGCAATTAAAGCTCATAAACTCTCCTAAATGGCTACCAAAAGCCTATAAATAGGAGAGCATTCCATTGAAATTCGGATCGGAGAAAAAGATCAGAAAAAAAGAGATCGGATCGGAAGAGAGCGGAAAGAATCCAGAGAAAGAAAAAGAGAGAAAAACTCTGCTGAAGTTCTGCACCGGCCACCACTACAAGGTGACAAAAGTCCCTTGGGGGGCACCCCCCCCAAGGTCCTTGCCTTCTCCCGCTGCCTCCAATGGCTTAGACGTGGCTTTTCAGCCCGTCTACTTAGCTTTTTATTGGACATAGGACCTTCTCTTGGTCTTTGTCCTCTAAAAATCTGAGGTTATAGCCAAGTCAAGCGAATCAAGAGCATCCTCTGTTCTCATCTGCATGGATGATGGCGAAGCCCACACATGGCTTGCGACCGTTAATCTGAACGAGTCCCCCACAATCTCCTGAGAAGTTAGATCCTCCTTTTCTTGCTTTTCATTGTAGTTTGTATTTTTCTAAAAGAGACAAAAATCACAACTCTTGTCTTTCATTATTGATGAGAATTGTAAATCGGCTATAAACGCCAAAATCGGCTATAAATGCCAAACAAAATGGCCTTTCACGGCAAACCAAGAAAATGTCTCTTTTCTTAAATATTTGTGCAATGGAAAACTTGAAAGAAGTTGATTTCCTTTTTACTTGCGAAGGTTGATCTCCGGATTACCACTTGCAATTCTAAGTAAAATAGAAAATCTGGCACACCCACACAAAAGAAATGTTGATGCACGCTTCATGCCCCCCGGGCGCGAAAGGGCCGGACCAGACGGACTCCCACGTCCGCCGAACCCGGTAGCACCCTCGGCATTCAGAGCGCGTTCCATCAAACATAGCCAAGCAATTACAAATACTTAGCAGAGTTTGGCCAAGCTGGAAGCACAAGTGGGTCAGATAGCTAATGCCTTGAGCAAAAGGGAGGACGGTGAGTTTCCAAGTCAGACTGAAATCAACTCTAAAAATCATGAGCATCTAAAGGCCATAACTACCGTCACCAAAGAGCCAGAGAAGGTCTACAGGAGAATGAGGCAGCATGGTACAGCCACAAACACCAGCGTGAATGGGCCACATGAAAGTCCGAAAACTGTAGACATTGAGCCACAAGACAGTGCATGGCAAACTGAGACTAATGTGAATCAGAAATGTGATAAGAAGAGCATAGACACTGTGGCCACTCCTATTCAGGAAACAACTTCTAAAGAGTCAGAGAGTGTCTATAAGCCAGTTCCACCTTATCCTCAAAGGCTGGGACATGTGAAGAAAAATCAGTTCACGCATGACATCTTTGAGACACTGAGGAAGGTAGAGATTAACATTCCGCTGATTGATTTTATCAAGCAGATACCTTCTTATCCAAAGTTTATCAGAGAGTTATGTACAAACAAGAGGAGATTCAGAGATCATGAAGAGGTTAAGTTAACTGAGGAAGTCAGTGCAGTTCTTTTAAGAAAGCTTCCTCCAAAACTGAAGGACCCTGGGAGCTTTCCTATACCTTGCAAGATAGGAGATCATACATTTGAGAGGGCCTTACTAGACTTGGGTTCGAGTATCAATTTGCTGTCATTCTCAGTCTATGAGTATCTGGGTTTGGGGGGGCTCAAACCAACTTCAATTACATTGCAATTGGTGGATAGGAGTGTGAAGCACCCAAGGGGCATTCTGACATTTTGGTGAAGGTAGGAGAATTCATATTACCTGCTGACTTTGTGGTACTGGACATGGAGAGTGTATCACTGCCTCACCACCTTTCTATTATACTCAGCCGACCTTTCATGGCCACTGCGGGTTCAAAGATAGATGTACAGAAAGGCACAATTGAAATGAAGGTCAATGGGCAGAAAATTGAGTTCAAAGTGTTCGAAGCTATGAAAATGCCGAGAGATGAAGATTGCTTTCAGATTGAGGTAATTGATCACGCTATAGTAGAGGTGTTTCCAAGAGCACATGGGTACAATGAGGAGTTGGATTGTGATGGGCCTTACCAAATCTGAAATCGAGCATGATTGTGATGAGCTTGAGGCAGCACTTATGGAGATTGTAAATCAACTACAAGTACTCCCCTCTATCCCAGGTAAATATTCTAACTCTTTTGAAATTCTTGGTTCTTCCATGAAGCAACCCATTCCTTCTGTTATAAAAGCACCCGAGTTAGAATTGAAGCCATTACCTGAACATCTCAAATATGCCTATTTGGGAGAACATGAGACTTTGCCATGTATCATAGCCAGTGATTTGAGTTCTAATGAAGAGAGCAAGTTGTTAAAAGTGTTAAAGGCTCACAAGACAGCATTGGGGTGGAGCATTGCAGATATCAAAGGTATAAGCCCAACCATGTGTATGCACCGTATCTTGTTAGAAGAAAAGTCTAAACCTACAAGGGAAGCACAAAAGAGACTCAACCCTCATATGAAAGAGGTGGTCAAAGCAGAAATTCTTAAGCTATTAGACGTTGGGATCATCTACCCAATCTCAGATAGCAAGTGGGTTAGCCCAGTGCAAGTTGTTCCCAAGAAGAGTGGTATGACAGTGGTAAAGAACAAACATGATGAGCTGATTCCTACTAGAATTACCAACAGATGGAGGGTATGCATAGACTACCGGAAGCTTAACACAGTTACTAGAAAGGATCACTTCCCACTACCATTCATTGATCAAATGTTAGAGAGGCTAGCTGGGCATTCACATTATTGCTTTCTTGATGGGTACAGTGGGTACAATCAGATTCCTATTGCTCCAGAGGACCAAGAGAAGACCACTTTTACTTCTCCATTTGGGATATTTGCCTACAGGAGGATGCCTTTCGGACTATGCAATGCACCAGCAACTTTTCAGAGATGCATGATGAGTATTTTCTCCGATATGGTGGAGCGCTTTATTGAGGTATTCATGGACGACTTCTCTGTCTTTGGATCATCATTTGATAACTGTTTGTATCATCTGGAGTTTGTGCTAAAGAGATGTGACGAGTGTAATTTGGTGTTAAACTGGGAAAAATGCCACTTCATGGTGAAGCATGGCATTGTACTTGGGCATATGGTGACAAGCAAGGGGATACAGGTGGATAAGGCTAAGATAGACTTGATCAGCAAACTTTCCCCACCCACATCAGTGAAGGGAGTACGTAGTTTCCTTGGGCATGCAGGATTCTATCGCAGATTCATTAAGGACTTCTCTAAGATTTCATGACATCTTTGCTCATTATTACAGAAAGAGGTGGAGTTTGTTTTTTATGAGAACTGCTTGCACGCATTTGAGCTGCTGAAAAAGCTTTTGACATCAACCCCTATTATCATGGCACCTGATTGGAGTTTGCCATTTGAGCTCATGTGTGATGTCAGTGACTATGCTTTAGGGGCTGTACTTGGCCAAAGAGTAGAGAAGCTTCCCCATGTGATTTACTATGCATCCAGGACTCTAAATGATGCACAACTGAACTACTCTATTACTGAGAAGGAACTTCTTGTTGTAATTTTTGCACTAGAAAAATTCAGATCTTACCTTGTTGGGCCTAAGGTCATAATCTACACAGATCATGCAGCATTGAAGTATCTACTGAGCAAGAAGGATGCAAAGCCTAGGCTAATCAGATGGGTGTTGTTATTACAAGAATTTGACCTTGAGATCAGAGATAAGAAGGGCAGTGAGAAGGTAGTGGCAGACCATTTATCTAGATTGCTAAATGATGAGGCATTCAAAGGGGACGAAATTCCACTCAATGAATCTTTTCCAGATGAGCAGCTATTTCAGATCACCAAGCTTCCATGGTTTGCAGACTTGGTGAATTACAAGGTTTGTGGTGAGTTCCCAATGCATTTTACTAATCAAAACAAGAAGAGGATGGTGCACATGGCACGTTTCTATTACTGGGATGACCCATATTTGTTCAAGTACTGCTTCGATCAGATCATTAGACGATGTGTACCAGAAGAAGAAGTTCATAGCATTTTAACCCTTTGTCACAGCAAAGCGTGTGGAGGACATTTTGGAGGGAAGAAAACAGCCGCTAAGGTACTTAAATCTGGTTTCTTTTGGCCTTCTATATGTTAGGGATTTTGTGTATTGCAATTTGATGGATGCATTATTCATTTTATTCATCATTTGAATTCACACACATGCATTGTTTTAGAAAAGCTTGAAATCTTGATTTATACATGCATTGTTTTAAATCTTGTACACCTTATGATTTATGCATGTTTTGGTTTTAAACATTGGATGCATTTTTAGTTTTAAAAAGGATTTTATAAACCAAGCTAGCCATTTGTTTTAAACTTTCAAATCTATTTAGGCTTTTTATGTTTCATGATTTTAAAGCACTTGGATTGGTTTAAATCATGTTTCCATGCTTGGTTTAATGGCCCAAAGATCCCATAAGAAATTTACTTTGAAATGCAAAAGTTGGGATTTTTGTCTTAGGCTGTCGGTCAACCGACAAGCTGAGTGTCGGCTAACCGACAAGTGAGCCGAGGTCAGCCGATGGATCTGTCGGTCCGAATTCCAGAGAGCTACAAATTTCAGATCTTCTCTGTCGGTCAGCATGTCGGTCAGGGCTCGGTTAACCGACCTTGCTTCTGAACCTGACCGAAGCTCTCTCGGTTAGAAAACCACAGAGGAGTTTTCTGACCAAGTTTTCATTGTCGGTTAGGGTGTCGGTCAGGCCTCGGTTAACCGAACATGTCGGCTAACCGAACCATGCTTTATGGTCAGTAAATTTTCGAAAATATGACCGTTGGCCTGTGACCGTTGGGGGTGTCGGTTAGCCGACATCTGGATGTCGGCTAACCGACAGGTAGCCGTTGAGCAACTTTTTCTATAAAAAGAAGCTCATTCCTTAGCCCCAGATGATGATTTTTGAAGCACTTCTTGAGGTATTTTGAGGGAAAAGAAAGGGGATCAAGCTAAGGAAGGCTAAGGGTCATTAAGGAAAGTTAAAGCTTGGATTAATGAAGTTAAACCACCAAGTAAGCTTTCCCTTTTTATAATCATTGTTTTATGCTTTGTTTAATCTTTGGTAAATGATTTTAGCATATAAACTATGATGTGTTGAATCCTCTACTCCTTTAATCTTTGATTTAAGTCATTGGATTCTTCACCTTGATTTCCAAACAAGTTTGTTTTAATACTTTATAAAACATGTTTTGTCAAAACCTTTGATTTGTTTTATAAACATGTTTCATTAACTTGTTTAAATCATCTTTGTTGTTTTCATACATTTGAACTTTAGTTAAATTAGTTTGTTTTTGAAAACAACATTGAATATGCATCACATGTTTAGACATAATTAATTTCATACAATTTGTGAGCTTTTGATTTCATATCTTCAATAAGTTTGTATTTGGTACATGTGATTGGCATACTACTTCAATCAAATCTTTTTATGTGTATTAAACTTTTAATATTGATTGAAGTTTCCACACACTCACTTCATAAGCATTCATCTTTGCATTTTATGGTGTTTGTGTGAGTTTGTTTTACACTTTCAAATTCGCCTAATCTAGAGGCAATTAAATTGAGCTTTAATTGTATTCTCTTGAAGTGTTTTGAAGACACTAATCTTGAGAAGAAATCATTTGTTTGTAAAGGTTATTGCTTAGCCTAAGAAAAGCATTGTGTTAAGGTTATTGCTTAGCCTAGAAAAGCATCTTGTATAGGTTGTTGTTAAGCCTTGAAAAACAACTTTGTAAGGTTATTGCTTATCCTTGGAAAGCATATTGTAGTGGTTATTGCTTAGCCATTTGAAAAGCATAAATAGTGGAAATCCGGTGGGGTGTAGATTCACAAGCTGATAGTGGATGTAGGCACGTTGGCCGAACCACTATATATTTTGTGTTGTGGTGATTGTTGTTGTTTAGCTTCCGCATTTTATTTGTTAATCATCACAAGTGGCTAATTGTCTTAAAGAAGTTTAAAATTGGCATAATTGGTCATTAAGTTGTAGCTCACCCTATTCACCCCCCCTCTAGGGTTAGGATCCGAAACTTTCAATTGGTATCAGAGCAATGTTACTCCATTTAGGGCTTAAACACCCGGTGTTGATCCTTATTAGCTAAATCCTAGAGATTAGAACCCTAGTGTTGTGTTTACATGAAAATCATTAGAATGGATTCCACTATGCTAGACTTTGTAGATTCTTCTAGACCCCTCCTTCCATCTTTTGGAGATTCAAACATTGAAATAAATGAATCTAAATTTGAATTAAAAGAAGAAGAAAATGATGAAAATGAAGATGACCTTCAACAAGCCTATAATGAATTGTGTACATTTTCCATAGAACTTGTTATGAAGAATAAAAGATTAGAAGAAAAATCTAAAAGTCTAACCAAAGAATTAGTTTCTTCAAAAGATGAACTTAGAGAGAAAGAAGAATTAATAAATTGTGTAGAATCTAAGTTCATGATCTCTTTGCATAATTTATCTAATGCTCAAGATGAACTAAATGATATTAAGATAAATTGTGATGAACTTAATAAGGAAAATTCAAATCTAAGAGATCATTTAAAAAATCAAGTTGAAGACATTATCAATTTAGAATCCAAGTTAGTAATTTCCAAAGAAAATTTATCTAATGCTCAAAATAAGATAAAAACTTTAGAACTTAGAACTATTGTTGTTAATGAACTTAAATTTGAATTAAAGAAAGCTTATGAAGAGACAAACAATTTTAAGGGAATTGAAAATGAACTCATTAAAGTTAAAAATGAAAATTCAACCCTTAGAAACCAAGTCACTCAACTTGAAGGTTACAAACAACAGTATGAGTGCAAATTTACCCATGGTGAAGAAAAATTTGAAAAATATTTAAATTGGGTAAATCTCAAAGAGATAGGACGGGCCTTGGATTTAATAGGAATACTTCACATGACCTTAAATTCACCAACACATTTGTGAAAGGTGAGTCCTCATTCTCTAGCACTCATTCCTCCTTGCCCATGACTAAATGTAATTATTGTGGCATTGAAGGACACTTTAGGTTTGAATGCAAATTAAGAAGAAGTCATGTGTATAAAACCATCTATGAACCAAAGAAAGTAAAATCAAACTCTATGATGGATAAGACACTAAAAATCAAGGAAGACTCCAAAATGATTAAACAAGTTAAATCTATCAAAAAGGAGTCTCCTAAAATAGATTCTAAAAAGGTTAAAAAAGTTAAACCAAGTTTAAAAGAATCTATTAACAAAAAGCTTCTCAACCTATCTCCTTTAAGTCAAAACATGAAAGAACTTTTGAAGAAAGTTGCAAAGTTAAATCTAAAATTGAAAAGTCAAATAAAGGGAGAAAATAAGAAGAAAGGAAAAGAGAATAAATCCCCTAAGAAGAAAAGTCACCAACCTCAAAAGACTAATCACCAACCTAAGATTACATTAGTAAAATCTAAATATAATGGTGATAAGTCCAAATTAAAAGTTTATCAAGTCAAATCTCCTAGAGTTGGTGAGACTTTTAAGATAGTCCTCAAGGATCAACCCTTTCAAGACCTTAGGTGGATTCCCAAAGTTATATACTTAGACAGACCTTAAGGCCTTGGACCTCATTGACCAACCTATCCTTTTTAGTTAAATCTTTTTGTTGGTCATGATGTTGCTTTTGCATTTTATACTTACTTAGTTACATTTATTAAAATGCAATGTTTATTTGTAATCAATTGTTTTTGCATCATGCACCATTCTAGTTAAATTTCATGGTTTTCAAAATCATTTTGATTATAATTTTCTCATGATAGATTTGCTTTTTGCTCACATATAGTTATATATCTTGCAATGCATTTCTATACATGCTCAATTGATTATGTTTTTCAAAAGCTTTCATAACTAGATCTTTCATAATCGATTGATGTTGTAAAATCATTTGTATGGATGTCATAGTTAGATTTTTTTTAAAAACAAATGATTTGAATCAAATTGGATTTTCCATGGTTTTATAAGTTATAGTTTCATATGGAAAATTTATTGTTTTGAAAAATCAACTTGTATGTTTTCCAAATAAGTTTTAAAATGCAAGTTGAAAATTGATTATCTTCAAATTCATTCTCTTTATGCTCATTGTTGGATTTTGTTTATTAAAATGTTTTGAAGATTGTATAAATGGAAATGCTTTAAAACCTCATTAGTTATATTCATCAAAGCATGTTCCATGTTGTCATTTCCTTTTGTACTTGATTATGTCATTTCAAAAATGGAAATGTATGTGGTTATAAGCAATGTGCTTCTTTGCTCTTCTAGTTATATTCTTTTTATGAGCAAATTGATTTGTATGGTGTGTGGATCATGTAATCGATTTGCATTTTACACTTAACCTTGTGCACTTCCTTAAATGCAAATTGATAATGTTCATTGTATGAAAATCTTTGCTTCATGATCCTCTAAGTACATTTGCTAAGAGTGGAGACTTTACATGAGAGATTGATGAATCTTTTTAGATGAATTGGAATTAAACCATTCTTCTTCATAGGTATACCCATAATTGAGATCCATTTTCAACTATATGAGATCCATGGCACTCCTTTCTAACTTCATATCTACATATGCTCACATGGTTGTATTCTTTATTGATGATATGGTATGAGTTAGATCTTGATCTTGAGTGATCCTCTCTTTGCAAATGTCAAATAGTTCCATATATGGTTGTGCTTTTAAGTTATATTTGTAGATACCATATTAGAACTCTCAAATCCATTTTTATGCCTTCTAGTCACTATTTTTTTATTGGATGGTTATGATGTTGATTCATGTATATTCACTTAGAGATATCATCTTTATACTTGTTTCAACTTCATAGTAGTGTTTATGTTCATATGAATCTCTTTGAAATTCATTCCTTCCATTTCATAGTTATATGTATTGTTTGATGGATTTCTTAGATGTTGAATTCATATGATTTGACACTTTGAAAATTGCATGCTTTTTCAAGCTATATATTTTCATAATGCAATTTAACATGTTCATCACTATGCTCATTAGTCATATTATTCTAAGTGATGAATATCATTTTATGATGGTTGTTGGAATTTTGTGTTTGTCACTTGCTTGCTCTTAATCATGTTTCATATTCAATTGCTAATCAATTGGTATCATTTTCAATTAGTATCAATAGCCAATTGGTATCATATCTTGAATTTGTGATAGACCTTGTGTACATTGGATTGAACTTGATAGTCATATGTTTTTGTTCCATGTCTCATTCCATTAGCATCATAATGTTCATGCTTGCCACCTCTCTTGCACATATAGGTAAATCTCATGACCACCATGTTTATGTATTTATAATCTTGGTTGGTTAATGGTGAGGTTGGCTTCGTGATTGAACTTCATTTCATTCATCTTGTGCATGACAATTATATTTAATGAATGTATGAAATGATTTCATAACCTTCATAGCATATGATTTTCATAGTTACATTGATTAATGCTGTGTTGAGTATTCCCCATAGCATCATGGATAGCTCTAATTTGGATTCATCCTAGTAGTTATATTCCTTTTAACTCCATTTTAGAGTGATTGAGAAAATAGTCATATCTTTGAATCTCAATTGATATATTTTTATTTCAATTGGTATCCATGATTGTTTATCCTCTTGACCTTGCTCTTTATATTGGTAATTTGATCATATTGAGCCTTATAGTCATTTGGAATCTAATCCTTTCCTTGAAGTTTACCCTAGATTGGTAAAACCATCTTCTTCTTGAACCAAATAGTTAAATCCTTGTCAAAAGTTTGACAAAAGAAGAGTATGGATTGAGGAGGACTGTAAATCTTCATAGGAAGTATTAGTTTTGATCAAATTCACCCACGTATTGACTCTGATACCCTTATATCTTGCCATCCATACATGATTCCTGTTATGACTTTCATTTTCGATTTCTTTTGTTAACAGGTGCTACTAAAAGGTATTTTCCTTGTTTCATGTGTGTAGGTACCTTTTGGGTCCTCAAGGGTCTTGAAGATATTCCAATCCCTCTTCAATTGGTATTTTGCAATTTAATGGCAAAGGGGGAGAAAATATCAAGCTCCAAAGAGGGAGAAAATATTCAAGCTCCAAGGGGGAGAGAGTATATAAGGGAAGAAAGAATACATATCTTGCCAAAGGAAGAGAATGCATGGTCAAAGGGGGAGAGATGAAAGAAGAAAGCTTGGGAGCTAAAGAAGAGATGCTTGGCCAAAGAAAGATAGATGAAAGCTTAAAGAATGATCAAGCTCCAAGCATCAAGAAGATTGAAGCCCAAGCTAAGTGAAGAAGCATCCAAAGAAGATTTCAAGCCATGCCCAGCTAAGGAGGAGCTGAAGACTATGTGTGAGTAATTAGTGTTGAGTAAGGTTTGCCATCAAATTGCAAAGGGAGAGATTGTTAGGGATTTTGTGTATTGCAATTTGATGGATGCACTATTCATTTTATTCATCATTTGAATTCACACACATGCATTGTTTTAGAAAAGCTTGAAATCTTGATTTATACATGCATTGTTTTAAATCTTGTACACCTTATGATTTATGCATGTTTTGGTTTTAAACATTGGATGCATTTTTAGTTTTAAAAAGGATTTTATAAATCAAGCTAGCCATTTGTTTTAAACTTTCAAATCTATTTAGGCTTTTTATGTTTCATGATTTTAAAGCACTTGGATTGGTTTAAATCATGTTTCCATGCTTGGTTTAATGGCCCAAAGATCCCATAAGAAATTTACTTTGAAATGCAAAAGTTGGGATTTTTGTCTTAGGCTGTCGGTCAACCGACAAGCTGAGTGTCGGCTAACCGACAAGTGAGCCGAGGTCAGCCGATGGATCTGTCGGTCCGAATTCCAGAGAGCTACAAATTTCAGATCTTCTCTGTCGGTCAGCATGTCGGTCAGGGCTCGGTTAACCGACCTTGCTTCTGAACCTGACCGAAGCTCTCTCAGTTAGAAAACCAGAGAGGAGTTTTCTGACCAAATTTTCATTGTCGGTTAGGGTGTCGGTCAGGCCTCGGTTAACCGAACATGTCGGCTAACCGAACCATGCTTTATGGTCAGTAAATTTTCGAAAATATGACCGTTGGCCTGTGACCGTTGGGGGTGTCGGTTAGCCGACATCTGGATGTCGGCTAACCGACAGGTAGCCGTTGAGCAACTTTTTCTATAAAAAGTTGAGGATGGCGATTCAGAGCTGGCAATGTACTCCATATCCAGTTGGGTTCTTTTACCCTTTTCCTTGTATTTTTACTTACTTTTTTGTTATGTTTTTAGTGTTTCCTTCTTACTTTCTTTTACAACATTGGGGACAATGTTTAATTTTAGTTAGGCGGAAGAGTCTTAGTTAAGATAGAGTCATTAATAGAGTCATTATAGTACAAAAATACATAAAAATTTAAAAAAATTTCGAAAATCACAAAAATATATTTTTTTTAATTTGAGTCATAGTTCCTTTCTACCACAATGATGAGAAATGATGATTTGTCTTGCATGGTTCATTGGACTTAATTATGCTAGTTCTTTTTATTATTCAATTGTAGTAAATCTCGTTTAAGTATGTTGAGCTATCATTGTGTGGATTACAATGCTGATATAGTCTGAGGTTGAAAGCTCGTGCATAATTGAATGATTAGATGCTTTTGGTGAAAACTTGTGCAACCTAGTGAGATTTGAGCCTAAATGCTTATTCTTGAAAGGGTTATATGCTGAGTGATATGATCTTTCATTTCTTGATCTATATGATGCAGTTGATTTCATTATCATTCTTTGATCACATGCTCTGAATTTTATATGGAATACACATGCTAGAACTCTCATTTTTATCCGATTGAGGCAAATTTCGACGACATGAACCATAGGAGATGATTTTAGGCCATGTTTGACTAGTTTGTGCTTTTCTATCCATTCCCTTTGATGTTTATCACTAGTTATCCATGTTGAGCCTTAATTAAGCCATTTCTTGCGTCCATACCAACCCCTAAGTTTGGGGGAGTTACCTTACCATATGTATAGCCTTACCTTATCTAAGGAAGTATAAAGATGAATTCAATGTTCACTACAAAATGTGTGCAAGGCTCGAGAAAAAGAAAATAAAAGAAAGGTTGTCGTTACCCTGCCACTCCATAGTTTCAGTTATGTTTTCAAAAAAAAAAGAAAGGAAAAAAGAAAAAAAGAAAAAAAGAAAAAAAATAGAAAAGATAAAGAAAAAGAAAAAGAAAAAGAAAAAAAAAACAGAGAATAATACAATAAGGAGGGTATATGTTGACTCTAGAAGGTGGAAATTCAAAATGCAAGCCTTAGCCGCCAAAATCAGAAGTGTAAAAGGAACCTGAAGTGTGATTCTACGCAAAACTCCTTAGATCTTGTTATCCATTTCCTTTCATTCTTAACCCTTCACCCTAGCCCCATGATAACCTATTTGTAAAGTCCTAATTGATTCTAGGGGAAGTGTAGTCTCAGTGTGGAGATGAGATGGAATGGGAGCCTATGGTGTGTGATTTCACTTCAAGCATGTGGTATTTTTCATGAGATCATTGTCTGTTCAATCTTAGCCAATTATTGAGTGTTTTTTTGTGAGTGTATGCATGGTGAGGATTGAAGTTAAACTGAATTGCAAAAGAAAAAAAAATGATTGTTTGGTTATATGAAAGCCTAAACTGAAAGTTATGTTGGTATTGTTTTACACACGACCTTGTGAGCATGTGGATTGTGAACTAGTTGCGACTCTTGCTTTTTTGAATCATGTATTGATCAGACATCTCTGAGACAAATGGTGGAAGGATAGGTTTCATATTTTAGTGTTTTAATTTTCTACCTTGTTATTTATTGCTTTGCTCGAGGACTAGCAAAAGGTAAGTTTGGGGGAATTTGATAAGTGCTTAATTTTTTATAATCTAAGCCCTAATATTTGATTCATCTTGTGCTAATATAATTATTTTATTTGATTTTACATAGGTTTTGTTAATTTTTATGCTAAGGTCAAAAGGAGCAAAAAGAGAGTAATTAAAGAAGACATGATGGGCGTGAATCCCAAAGAAGGACCATGGTGGGTCCCACCCAAGCTATTCCAGATTTCAAGATTAATTTCTAATTCTTTGGGAACTTACAATTCAAAGAAGAAAAGCAAAATAAAGAAAGAAGAAAAAGGAAGAAACCCAATCTAGGGTTACACGCCCAAGACGGGTCCACATCTATTGCAAATAAAAGAATTTCAGAAATTAGAAGTCCTATTCAAGTTAAAGTGGAGCCCAAGATTAGAGAAAAAAACAAGGAGAAAAAGAAGGAAAGTTTGGAGTAAGTCTTGTTCAAGTCAAGATAGAAGTCCTAAAAGAGGGGTCCCACACTCATGTTTCACGTACCATGTAGGGCTTACTTTTATGTCAAAAGTTCAGATTTAATTCATTGCAATTAATCTCAGATTTGTGGGTCCATGTGAATAAGTTTCTAGAAGATACAAGTGGGACCAGATTTAGAAAGCTTGCTAATCAAGAAAAGAAGGCTCCTAATTCAATATAATTAGGAAACAGAATTTTAAAGAAAGTTGGAGACCTATTTCTACAAGGGAACTAACTACGAAGAGGGCTGTTTTCAAGACTTATAAATAGCATACAAGGGAAGGACGTGAACAGTAATTCCAGCACCATTCATTCCATAATTCCAGCCCTAATTCCAGCACATAAAGTAGCCATTATCCATCCATTACAGCAGCCACGTCCAGAATAATTCCAGCCACCATAACAGCACCATATCATCACAAAAATCAGCCATCTTCATCCCATAAACCCTAGCTGCCGTATAGCCATCCTTGGAGCCATCTTTGGAGCATTTTGGAGAGCTTTTGGAGGAGTAATAAAAGGGAAAAGGTGCTGGCCATCCACTGCATCTTCATCATCTTCTAGTTTTCTTCTTATGACTCTACTTTCTAGTTTATTTTTCATTAAAGACATGAGTAGCTAAACTTTTTAGGGTTAGGGTGTAATTGAAACCCTAGCCTAGTTCTATGTAGTCTTTTTTGGCGTCTTTTAATTCAGATTTCAGTTTTGTTGGCTGAGATTCTAAACCATGTTATTAATTGATGAGTTGTGTATATGCCATGCCAACCATATGATGTTCAATTAATTTTAAGAGTAGCTAACTTAATTTTGATTGATCTTGATGTTATGCATCTAGGGTTTAGAACCATGAATAATCTAAGTATATGCCATGCTTAGACTCATGCATTTATCTTTCCCATTGTTTTATGCATTATGTTTGTTTTGACTAGGACATATGCCATGCTTAGTTTTTGCATCATGATGAACAATTCATGTAGTATGCCACTCATGAATTAGGTTTAGGGGAATAATAATTTAGACGCATATGCCATGGTCTAGGTTGATAGATGTCGCTAATAAAATCTGATTTTTTATTAAAAGATAATAAAGGACATACATAGGATTGGTTAGGGGGGTAAATGAAACCCTAGTTCATTCATTATTACTGTTTTTCAATTCTCATATTAGTTTTGTGTTTTAAGTTACTTTCCAATTATCTTTTGATAGTTTAATTTACTGTTTTTAATAGTTTAATTCAGTTTTTCATCATTCAATTATTCCATTTAATATTCTGATTTTTAGTTAATTTTGACATTGTTTTATCACAAGTCTTCATGGGATCGACCTCGTACTTACAATTCACTATACTACATAGTGATCTTGTGCGCTTGCGAGTTTTAAGTTGTGTGCATGTTAAGTAGCTTATTTCTAGGATGCCCGTGAAACTGGTCGGGCACGAGCCCATAGTCATTCCCGATTTGCCCGAACTGACGGCTCGAGATTCCAACTCCCGGATTGCCTATAAAGTTTAAACGTATGTTTAAGTTAAAACGTTAATATAAAACTTAGAAAATTGGCCTTCGAGAGCCCAAACCGGGCAAACGGGATCCGTTTCCGTGAAACTGGACTTGCACGAGGTCATAGTCATTCCTGACCTGCCGGAACTGACGACTCAGGATTCCGACACCAGGATTGCCCGTAGAGTTTAAATGTAGGTTTAAGTTAAAACATTAATATGAAACATAGAAAATTGGCCTCCGAGGGCCCAAACCAGGTAAACGGGATCCGTTTCCCCTGAAACTGGACGGGCAAGAGCCCATAGTCATTCCTGAGCTGCCGGAACTGACGACTCGGGATATCAACTCCTGGAATGCCCGTAGAGTTAAAACGTAGGTTTAAGTTAAAACGATAATATAAAACATAGAAAATTGGCCTCCGAGCGCCCAATTAGGGCAAACAGGCTACGTTGCCCGCGAAACTGGATGGGCATGAGCCCATAGTCATTCCTGACCTGCCGTAACAAACGGCTCAGGATTCTGACTCCCGGATTGGCCGTAGAGTTAAAACGTAGGATTAAGTTAAAATGTTAAATTAAAACTTAGGAAATTGGCCTTCGAGCGCCCAAAACCGGGCAAACAGACTCCGGTCCCCGTGAAACTGGGCAGGCACGAGCCCATAGTCATTCCTGACCCTCCGAAACTGACCACTCGGGATTCCGACTCCCGGGTTGGCCGTAGATTTGAAACATAGGTTTATGTTTAAGCGTTAACTTAAAACTTAAGAAATTGGCCTCCGAGCGCCGAAACTAGGCAAACAGGCTCCGGTCTCGTGAAACTGGACGGGCACAAGCCCATAATCATTCTTGACCTGCCGGAACTTACGGCACGGGATTCTGACTCCCAGATTGCCAGTATAGTTGAAACGTAGGTTTAAGTTAAAATGTTATTATAAAACTTAGAAAATTGGCCTCCGAGCGCCCAAACCGGGAAAACGGGCTCCGTTGCTTGTGAAACTGGACGGGAACGAGCCCACAGTCATTCCTAACGTACCGGAATTGACGGCTCGGATTCCGACACCCGGATTGCTCGTAGAGTTGAAACTTAGGTTTAAGTCAAAACGTTAACTTAAAACTTAGGAAACTGGCCTCCGAACGCCCAAACCTAGTAAATGGGCTCCGTTGCCCGTGAAACTGGACGGCCAAGAGCTCATAGTCATTCATGACCTGCTGGAACTGAAGGCTCGGAATTCCGACACCCGGATTGCCCGTTGAGTTGAAACGTCGATTTAAGTCAAAACGTTAACTTAAAACTTAGGAAATTCGCCTCCGAGCGCCCAAACCGGGCAAACGGGCTCCGGTGCACGTGAAACTGGACAGGCACAAGCCCATAGTCATTCCTGACCGTTCCAAACTTACGGCTCGGGATTCCGACTCCCGGATTGCCCGTAGTATTGAAACGTAGGTTTTAGTTAAAACGTTAATATAAAACTTAGGAAATTGGCCTCTGAGCGCCCAAACCGGGCAACCTAGCTCCGGTGCCAGTAAAATTGGACGGGCACGAGCCCATAGTCTTTCCTGACCTGTTGAAACTGACGGCTCGGGATTCCGACTCCCGAATTGCATGTAGTGTTGAAACGTAGGTTTAAGTTAAAAAGTTAACTTAAAAATTAGGAAATTGGCCTCCGGGGGCCTGAACCTAGTAAACGTGCTCCGGTAGCTGTGAAACTGTACGGGCATGTGTTCATAGTCATTCCTAACCTGCCGGAACTGACGGCTCGGGATTCCGATTCCCTGATTGCCCGTAAAGTTGAAACGTAGGTTTAGGTTAAAATGTTAACTAAGAAGTTAGGAAATTGGCCTCCGAGCGCTCTAACCGGGTAAATGGACTCCGGTGCCCGTGAAATTGGACATGCACGAGCCCATAGTCATTCTTGATCTACCGGAGCTGACGGCTCGAGATTCCGACTCCTGGATTGCCAGTAGAGTTGAAACGTATGTTTAAGTTAAAACGTTAAATTAAAACTTAGGAAATTGGCCTCCGAGCGTCCAAACCGGCCAAACGGGCTCCGATGCCCGTGAAACTCGACTACCACAAGCCCATAGACAGTCCTGACCTGTCGGAACTAATGGCTCGGGATTCCGACTCCCGGATTGCCTGTAGAGTTGAAACGTTGGTTAAAGTTACAATGCTAATATAAAACTTAGGAAATTGGCCTCCGAGTACCCTAACCTGTGCAATCGGGCTCCAGTGCCCGTGAAACTGGATGGGTACTAGTCCATAGTCATTCTTGATTAGCCGGAACTGACTGCTTGGGATTCCAACTCCCGGATTGCCCGTAAAGTTGATACGTAGGTTTAAGATAAAATGTTAGCTTAAAAGTTAGGAAATTGGCCTTCGAGTGCCCTAACCGGGCAAACGGACTCCGGTGCCCGTGAAACTGGACGTACAAAATCCCATAGGCATTCCTGACCTGCCGGAACTGATGGCTCGGGATTCCGACTCCCGGATTGCCGGTAAAGTTGAAATGTTGGTTTAAGTTAAAATGTTAAGTTAAAAGTTAGGAAATTGGCCTCCACAAGCCCTAACCGGGGAAACGGGCTCCGGTGCCCGTGAAACTGGACAGGCACGAGCCCATAGTCATTCCTGACCGACCGGAGCTAACAGCTCGGGATTCCGACTCCCGGATTGTGCCTATAAAGTTGAAACGCAGGTTTAAGTTAAAATATTAATATAAAACTTTGAAAATTGGCCTCCGAGCGCCCAAACCTGACAAACGGATTCCATTGCCCGTGAAACTGGACGGGCATGAGCCCATACTCATTCCTAACATGCGAAACTGACGACTCGAGATTCCGACTCCCGGATTGCCTGTAAAGTTGAAACGTAGGTTTAAGTTAAAACGTTAATATAAAACTTAGAAAATTGGCCTTCAAGCTCCCAAACCGGGTTAACGGGCTCCGTTACCCATGAGACTGGACGGGCACGATCCCATAGTCATTCCTGACCTGTCGGAACAATCGGCTCGGGATTCCGACTCCCGGATTGGCCATAGAGTTGAAACGTAGGTTTAAGTTAAAAAGTTAACTTAAAAGTTATGAAATTGGCCTTCGAACGCACTAACCGCATAAACGGGCTCCGGTACGGGCACGAGCCCATAGTCATTCTTGACCGACCAGAGCCGACGGCTCGGGATTCCGACTCCTGGATTGCCTGTAAAGTTGAAACGCAGGTTTAAGTTAAAATATTAATATAAAACTTAGAAAATTGGCCTCCGAGCGCGCAAACCGGGCAAACGGGCTCTGTTACCCGTGAAACCAGACGGGCACGAGCCCATACTCATTCCTGACCTGTCGGAACTGAAGGATCAGGATTACGACACCAGGATTGCCCGTAGAGTTGACACGTAAGTTTAAGTCAAAACGTTAATATAAAACTTAGGAAATTTGCCTCCGAGAGCCCAAACCGGGCAAACGGGCTTCGGTGCCCGTGAAACTAGACTGGCATGAGCCCATAGTCATTCCTGAACTGCCGAAACTGACGGCTCGGGATTCCGACTCCCGGATTACCCGTAAAGTTGAAACGTAGGTCTAAATTAAAAAGTTAACTTAGAAGTTAGGAAATTGGCCTCCGAGCGCCCTAACCGGTCAAACAAGCTCCGGTGCCCGTGAAACTGGACAGGCACGAGCCCACAGTCAATCCTGACCGACCGGAGCTGATGGCTTGGGATTCCGACTCCCGGATTGCCTGTAAAGTTGAAACGCAGGTTTAAGTTTAAACGTTATCTTAAAACTAAAGAAATTGGCCTCTGACAGCCCAAATTGGGCAAACGGACTCCGGTGCCCATGAAACTGAATGGGCGCAAGCCCATAATCAATCCTGACCTGCCGGAACTTACGGCTTGGGATTCCGACTTCCGGATTGCCCTTAGAGTTGAAACGTAGGTTTAAGTTAAAACGTTAACTTAAAACTTAGGAAATTGGCTACCGAGCACCCTAACCGGGAAAACGGGCTCCGGTGCCCGTGAAACTGGTCGGGCAAGAGCCCATAGTCAGTCCTGAAATGCCAGAACTGACGGCTCGAGATTCCAACTCTCGGATTGCCTGTAAAGTTTAAACGTAAGTTTAAGTTAAAATGTTAATATAAAACTTAGAAAATTGGCCTCTGGGCTCCCAAACCGTGCAAACGGGATCCGTTTCCTGTGAAACTGGACGGGAATGAGCCCATAGTCAATCCTGACCTGCCGGAACTAACGGCTCGGGATTTCGACTCCCAGATTGCCCGTAGAGTTAAAACGTAGGTTTAAGTTAAAACGTTAATATAAAACTTAGGAAATTAGCCTCCGAGCACCTAAACAGGGCAAACAGGCTCCGGTGCCCGTGACACCGGACGGGCACGAGCCCATAATCATTCCTGACCTGTCGAAACTGACGACTCGGGATTCCGACTCTCGGATTGCCCGTAGAGTTGAAATGTATGTTTAAGTTAAAACGTTAATATAAAACATAGAAAATTAGCCTCCGAGCGTCCAAACCGGGCGAACGGGCGCCATTGCCTGTGAAACTGGACGGGCACGAGCGCATTGATATTCTTGATCTACCGAAACTGACAGCTCGGGATTCCGACTCTCAGATTGCCCTTAGAGTTAAAACGTAGGTTTAAGTTAAAACGTTAATATAAAACTTAGAAAATTAGCCTCCGAGCGCCCAAACCGGGCAAACGGGCTCCGTTGCCCGTGAAACTGGACAGGCACGAGCCCATATTCATTCCTGACCAGCCGAAACTAACGGCTCGGGATTCCGACTCTCGGATTTCCCGTATAGTTGAAACGTATGTTTAAGTTAAAACGGAAATATAAAACATAGGAAATCGGCCTCCGTGCGCCCAGACCGGGCAAACGGGTTCCAGTGCCCGTGAAACTGGACGGAACAAGCCCATAGTCATTCCTGACCTCCCAGAACTACGGGCTCATAATTCCGACTCTCGGATTGCCCGTAAAGTTGAAACGTATGTTTAAGTTAAAACGTTAACTTAAAACTTAAGAAATTATCCTCCGAGCGCCCTAACCGGGCAAACGGGCTCTGTCGCCAGTGAAACTGGACGGGCACGAGCCCATAGTCATTCCTAACCGTCCGAAACTGACGGCTCGGGATTTTGACTCCCGGATAGCCCGTAGAGTTGACACATAGTTTTAAGTTAAAACGTTAATATAAAACTTAGGAAATTGGTCTCCGAGCGCCGAAACCGGGCAAACGGGCTCCGGTGCCCGTAAAACCAGACGGGCACGAGCCCATAGTCATTCCTGATCGGTTGAACTGACAACTCGGGATTCTGACTCCCAGATTACCCGTAGAGTTGAAACGTAAGTTTAAGTTAAAACGTTAATATAAAACTTAGAAAGTTAGCCCCCGAACGCCCAAACCGGGCGAACGGGCGTCGTTGCCTATGAAACTGGACGGGCACGAGCCTATAGATATTCTTGACCTGCCGAAACTGACGGCTCGGGATTCCGACTCCCAGATTGCCCGTAGAGTTAAAACGTAGGTTTAAGTTAAAACGTTAATATAAAACTTAGAAAATTGGCCTCGGAGCACCCAAACCGGGCAAACGGGCTCCGTTGCCCTTGAAACTGGACAGGCACGAGCCCAATATTCATTCCTGACCTGCCAGAGCTAACGGCTCAGGATTCCGACTTCTGGATTGCCCGTAGAGTTGAAACGTATGTTTAAGTTAAAACGGAAATATAAAACTTAGGAAATCGGCCTCCGTGCACTTAGACCGGGCAAACGGGTTTAACAGGCACGAGCCCATAGTCATTCCTGACCTCCCAGATTTTCCGGCTCAGGATTCCAACTCTCGGATTGCCCGTAAAGTTGAAACGTAAGTTTAAGTTAAAACGTTAACTTAAAACTTAGGAAATTGTCCTCTGAGTGCCCAAACCGGGCAAACGGGCTCAGGTGCCCATGAAACTGGACAAGGAGGAGCGTATAGTCATTCCTGATTTGCCGAAACTGACGGCTCGTGATTCCAACTCCCGGATTGCCTGTAAAGTTTAAACGCAGGTTTAAGTTAAAACGTTAATATAAAACTTAGAAAATTGGCCTCCGATCACCCAAACCGAGCAAATGGGTTCCGTTTCCCGTGAAACTGGACGGGCACGAGCTCATAGTCATTCCTGACCGGCCGTAACTGACGGCTCGCAATTTCGACTCCCGGATTGCCCTCAGAGTTGAAACGAATGTTTAAGTTAAAACGGAAATATAAAACTTAGGAATTTGGCCTCCATGCGCCCAGACTCGGCAAACAGGCTCCGGTGCCCGTGAAACTGGACAGGCACGAGGCCATAGTCATTCCTAACCTCCCAGAACTGCCGGCTTAGGATTCCGACTCTCTGATTGCCCGATAAGTTGAAACGTAAGTTTAAGTAAAAACGTTAACTTAAAACTTTAGAAATTGGCTTCCAAGCGCTGAAACCGGGCGAACGGGCGCCGGTGCCCGTGAAACTGGACGGGCAGGAGCCCATAGTCATTCCTGAGCTGCCGGAACTGACGGCTCGGGATTCCGACTCCCGGATTGCCCGCACAATTGAAACGTAGGTTTAAGTTAAAACGTCAAATTAAACTTAGGAAATTGGCCACCGAGCACCCTAACCAGGCAAACGGGCTCCGGTGCCCATGTAACTGGTCGGGCACGAGCCCATAGTCATTCCTGATCAACCGGAACTGACGGCTCGAGATTCCTACTCCCGGATTGCCGGTAAAGTTTAAACGTAGGTTTAAGTTAAAACGTTAATATAAAACTCAGAAAATTGGCCTTCGAGAGCCCGAACCGGGTAAACGGGATCTGTTTCCCGTGAAACTGGACTTGCACGAGCTCATAGTCATTCCTGACCTGTCGGAAATGCCGGCTTGGGATTCCGACACCCAGATTGCCCGTAGAGTTTAAACGCAGGTTTAAGTTAAAACGTTAATATAAAACATAGAAAATTGGCCTCCGAGCGCCCACCCAGGGCAAAAGGGCTACGTTGCCAGTGAAACTGGACGGGCATGAGCCAATAGTCATTCCTGACCTGCCGTAACAAACGGCTCAGGATTCTGACTCCCGGATTGCCCGTAGAGTTAGAACATAGGTTTAAGTTAAAATGTTAACTTAAAATTTAGGATATTGGCCTTCGAGCGCCCAAAACCAGGCAAACGGGCTCCGGTCCCCATGAAACTGAGCAGGCAAGAGCCCATAGTCATTCCTGACCATCTGAAACTCACTACTCGAGATTCCGACTCTCGGATTGGCCGTAGAGTTGAAACGAAGGTTTTTGTTTAAACGTTAACTTAAAACTTAAGAGATTGGCCTTCAAGCGCCCAAACTCGGCAAACGGGCTTCGGTGCCCGTGAAACGGGACGGGCATAAGCCCATAATCATTCCTGACCTGCCGGAACTTACAACTCGAAATTCCGACTCCCGGATTGCCCGTACAGTTGAAACGTAGGTTTAAGTTAAAACGTTAACTTAAAACTTAGGAAATTGGCCACCGAGCACTCTAACCGGGTAAACGGGCTCCGGTTCCCATGAAACTGGTCGGGTAAGAGCCCATAGACAGTCCTGATCTGCTGTTGACACCAAAAAAGTCACTATGTCTCCTCAATATCAAGAAGCCTTCAATACAGGCTGCATCCTGCTATAAAAACAAGCAAGGCTACTTTAAGCATCAGATTTTGTCAGAATCAGACAGAAACTGAAGGATCCTTCAAGGCAGCCAAAAGAGGGGTACACCTGAGGTTTCGGGCCATTCTGATAGCGTTTGGCCTAACTTCACTGCTCCGACAGCTAAACAAGTGCTCCCGGCGGCGACATCATCAAAGACGCCAAAACTTTGATCAGAGCCTACGGATGACTCCAGAATGTCTCCAAAGGGCTCCATGCCAAATTTCAAGTCAAACCGACAACGTTTGACCCTCCATCAATGCTCGAGCAACAAAATCAAGCCTCCCGGCCGCGGGAACCACCGAAGCCATCACTCATCAAACAAAATACATGAGTGGCTTCAACATGCTTCCAAAAGGCTGCACGTCGAATTTCAGGTCATTCTAACAAAGTTTGACCAGGTTTCGATGCTCCGAGAGAAAATCAAGCCTACCGGCGGCGCAGCAACCCGGGACCATGACATCCAAAACGGAGCCCATGGAATGTCTCAAAATGACTCCAATAGGCTCTCTGTCAAATTTCAGGTTAATCGGACATCGTTTGACCACATATCAAAGCTCAGCATTTTCCCCGCAGCAAAATCAAGTGAAGCATCGATGGGACCTCAAACGGCTTCAAAACTCAAATAAAAGCCCATGGTTGGTCCTATCCACTGCTCAAGAAGCTTCACCTCAATTTTCAGGTCATTCCGACATCGTTTGACCTAGTTTCGACTATTGACGGAAAATCGGCTACAAAGTCTTCGGCTTTCCCAAAAAATGGGAAACTTTGTGCTCCGATTTCGTGCGGGTTCTCGTCAAGTTTTCTCCAAGAAAATGAAGTCAATAATTGAGGAAAAATGTCAAGAAAAATACAGAAGAAAAAAGGAACGAAAAAGACGAAAAAACGGCCGAAAACGACGCTCGGCGACCAAACGGGCCAAAGCCCTATGGTCGCCGGCGACCCTGCAAATTTGGGTCGCCGGATTTTGCACCAAATCGTCCGTTTTCCGATTCTTTTCGCGTTTCGGGTGTTCCAGCCTCTGTGATTTTCGGAAAATGCAATGTTTGATGCTTGAAAACGACTGATCTTCATCGACATCTCGGATCCGCCGTCAAAAGCATGAAATCATCACCGATCGCCTCAAGATCGCCAACCGGCTGACCAAGAAAGTACACTTTCTGTCCGACCGATCGTGAAATCGACAAGACAGATGTCACCGGCCCACCAACATCAATCAATGTCTGAAATTGCATCGCAATCCGACATCAAACAATGCGTGGATTCACCTGTGATGATCGCAAGAAGAATCTCAAAAGGTGCAGCACGGCCCGCGACTCTTCACATGCCCTGGCGACCACTTAATGACGTTAATTGACCCGTTTATGACAACTTAATGCGGTCATTAACTTATTATTTTAGACGGCCCAATCGGATTCAAGCATTTGGGAGTTACAAATCCAAGTAATCATGGCATTAAACCCATGAAACTCCCATCATCATGAAGCATAAAGGCAATTAAAAACCCACTACCTTCATCGTTCAATCACAAGCCATGAAAAAGGAGTTACAAAATCGATTTGTAACTCCTCATCAATTCTTTCATCATGGCCATCAGTGCCAATAAACACCTCATGGCTACCAAAAGCCTATAAAAGGAGGTCCATTCCAAGACGAAAGAATGATGAAAATAGATCCCAAGTGCAAGCTCTGAAAATCCAGAAAATCCAAGAGAGAGATGAAGTCTTGCTACTTTGCTCCCGGAAACACCACAAGGTGATCAACGTTCCTTGGGGGGCCACCCCCCCAAGGTCTCCCCCTTCTCCAACATGGCCTAAACGCGGCTTTTCAGCCCGTTTACTTGGTTTTTCATTGGATATAGGACCTTCTCTTGGTCCTTGTCCTTTAAAAAACCGAGGTTAGGAGCCAAGCCAAAGAATCAAAGCATCACATGTTCTCATTTGAAGGACGATGGCGAAGCCCATACATGACTTGCGACCGTCGATCTCAACGTGTCCCCACAATCTCCTGAGAAGTTAGATCCCTTTTCTTACTTTTCTATTGTAGTTTTGTATTTCTTAAAGAGACAAAAAGAAATCACAATTCTTGTCTTTCACATTTGATGAGTTTTGTAAAATCGCCTTTTATGGCAAAATCGCTTTTTACGGCAAACAAACAAAAACGCCTCCTACGACATTCTAAAAAAACAATCTTGTCTCTTTTCTTAATATTAATGCAATTTGAAAATTTAGAAAAAAGGATTGATTTTCTTTCCACTTGTGAAGGTGAATCTCCGGATTATCACCATTCCAAATTCCAAGTAGAAAGTAAATCTGGCATACCCGTACAAAAAATGTTGATGCCCGAGATCTTCCCTCCTCCGCCGAGACCCAGGTTAGCCCCAGGGGTGCGGAGGGAGAGGATGGAAGATTCCCCCCTTTTTTCTGGTTCATCAAGTGGGCATACCCGGTGGGACACGTTGACTTGAGAACGTGATGCTTTGATCACTTGGCTCCTTTCTAGTTGGTGGCCTATGTTGCATTTTGCATCTAAAAAAATATGAGATGGGATTTCAATTGTTCTTTCTCACTTCAAAAAAAAAAAAACAAATCTGATCTCTTTTCTTAGATTCAACTTTGAGAAATTTTGATCCTTCCCTCTTCGAACTTGATAGCTTACAGAAATGTTCGCAACTATCGTTCATATCGGGGATTGGGCCATCTTTTCGCTTTGATGAGTCCAGTTGGGATTTCAAAAAAAAAAAAAAAAAACACCTTCATTTCAAATTCTTTCAAAAAAAAAAATGATCTCTCTTTCTCAAGATTCAACTTTGAGAAATTTTGATCCTCTCCTCTTTGAACTTGATAGCTCACAGAAATGTTCGCAGCCATCGTTCATATCGGGGATTGGGCCATCTTTTCTCTTTGATGAGTCCAATTGGGATTTCAAAAAAATTATAATTTCAAAAGAAAATTAGTTTTCTCTCTTTTGCATTCAAATTGGAGAAACCTTGGTTCCTTCCCTTTCGGATCTAGCGCTCGCAGAAATGTTGAGCCTTTGTTCGGATTGGAACACCATTCGTTCTCTTTGATGAGTTCATTAAAGCAACCTTTCAAAAAAAGAGTTTAAAAAAAAAAAAACACTAAGGTTCCACCAATTGCGTTCTTTGACCAAAGTGGATTTAAGAAAAGCCTTGTCCAGAGTGTGGAGACAGCTAGATTGTTCGAGGTAAGGGTCCTCCAAACGGGTTCATTAAGTAATCCTACCCTTACCTGGGGGCTGATCTATCTACTAAGGTTTCATAAGATCGAATTGGAAATCTATGTGCACCTTTCAAAAAAAAATTCTCTAAAAAAAAAAATCCTTTTTAAAAAAAAAACAAAAAAAGAAAAAAAAAACTTCTGTCACTTTGAATTCAGAGTTGAGAAATCTTGGTTCTTTCCCTTTCGGATTTAGCGCTCGCAGAAATGTTGAGCCTTGTTCGGAATGGAACACCATTTGCTCTCTTCGATGAATTCAATTTTGACCTTTCAAAAAAATCCCATCTCGTGTCCTTTCCAAGGATGCGATTTGCAACATTTGTGCCTAGCAGTACTAGTACGCCCTTTCGAGTCTACTGTATTCACGACCGACACATTTGTATCTCCAACCTTATATCATTTTACCTCGAGTGAGCCTTGCTTCTCGGTAATTTGAATTAAGGTCTACAATTGCTTCTAGCAATCACTGAAACGCTCACTCTGAGCCTACCATACTTGCATTTTAGAACAATTGTATCCTCTATGGCTTTTTGCCTTCTTCATCGTCCTTGGGTTGGGCCATGTCCCCTCAAGTGATTTGAAAAGACAAAACCATAGTTATTCTCCATTTACGATCACCATATTCTTGTGATTACTAATGGATTTGGTCTTGTTTCAGAAGTTTTCCAAAACTAACAATGGCAGCTTCATTGACCATCACTTTCGATGAGAACAAGTACCAGGTTATGCTTCAAGACAAGCAAAACAAGCATAAGCGCCCTGTCAGTTGCCGAAGCGTCATCTCCCTCGACAACTCTCCAAACACCGGGTCAACTTCAACTCCCCGGACCATCGTCTTCGGATCGCTGGGACCATTCCCATTTCCCGCAGAAGACACTGTACCTGCCAAGAAGCAGAAAACCGCCCCGTAACGTGTCACTAACATGGCACCAAGGGCGAACATGAAGAAGCCTGAAGCCCGTGGCGCTCCCACGAAGCCTCAACCCATAAGAGACCAGGTTTACACCAAAACTTGGTCCTCGAGATCTTCGCCAAAGCAACGGAGGTCCCAAACATTTGCAAAGCCAGCATACCTGGCCCCTCTCAAGGAGAATCAGTTCTACTCTCTCTCTTACATGAAATAGGAGAAACCTACCCTCCACCCAAAAAACAAACAAAATCATCATGAGCCGGCTTGCTCCTACAAGCCCAAAATCAAATCTTGCATCGTTAGGCCTATGCAAAAATATGCTGAAGCCTGCACTCCCGTGAGTCGACCCTTCATCTCAACAGGGGCTGAGCTCGCAAAATTCAAGTCTTCACTGCGACAGACAAACGACTGCGTCCAGATCCTGTCCTTGCCCAGCTTCAAAGAAGACAAACTCGGCTGCTGCGCACGAGGGACTACATCCTTCATCGCCAGAGCCCAGCCAGAGCTGACTAAAGCTCAAATTACTCGTCGTATGCGTCCCCGCACTGTATATCGACAAAAGAGAATCGAGAAACAAAGAACCCAGCGTTCTACTCTCCACGTCTCAAACAAATGGGTCGAAAAAGAAAGACTCGACCAATTCGTTGCTGTTCATATGGTTGGCAAAACCAAAAAGCGCCAGAAGTCAGCAACCAAAATAAATGTTAGACGTCCAGTGACTCGCAGCGTCTCTCGGACACGAACACATCTGGAGGAATCTTCCACTCCTCCAAGCCAAGGACACCGGGGTAACCACTCTTCAGATTCTTCATCCAGAAGAATGAGCCCCAGCTCAGTCACCAGGACGATTTCTTCGTTCGAATCCTGAGGGATGAACGTCTTGGCTACAAGTTCTGAGCAGCCTCCACCGCATGGTGACGTAACCACACGCATCCAGCAGTTGGAGCAAGGACAACAGAGAATTGAGGCTCTGATGGAAAATCTGATTCTCACTCTACAGCGTCCACCACCTAACAATGAAACCCCTCCGAATCATGAAGATGATGAGGGTAATGCAGAAAACAATGAGTCTCGCGCCCTTACCAGAAGGGACGTGGACGATATCCTCGCAAAAGCAAAAGAAGAGGTTGAAGGAACATGGGATCAAGCCACCCTACCCTCTATGGATGGACTCGGTTCCGTTCCCTGCAAAATTCAAACAACCTACTCTCCAGACATATACTGGGAAAGGTTCAGCCAGGCAACATGTCATCCATTTCAAGATCCTGACGGGAGCTATTGCGGATCAAGATGCCCTCAAGATTCGCCTCTTTGCAAGTACCCTAAAAGGTACAGCCTTTGATTGGTACTCCACTCTGCCGGAGAACTCCATCCAGAACTGGGCTATGCTAGAAACACGCTTCCTGACCCACTTCCAAGGTGAGGATCATCCTGTTACTATGGCTCAACTCTGCAGCTTAAAATAGGGAGAGAATGAGTCAACTTTGCAGAAACTTCTTCCACTGCTTCACTAGGGACGACGGAAGAATCTCTTCCCAAAACCTCTAAGGCGGTAAGAAAATTCACTCTTGATGATTTCATGCCACCTCTATACAAAAATGAAACTATGAAGGGGGCATCATACTCTTGCAACTCGGTAGTTGGATTCTCCATGAATGGATACGAGTCCAGTGATACTCCCAATGATATCGATGAGTGGGAAGAATCCCTTGAAACAGGAGAATACCGCTCCGACGAGGAATGGATTCCCGAGTCTCATCTTATGCCAGTAATCTGGTATAACCCATTACAGCCATAAGGATCTTGGTCTGATGATGAAGAAGACCAGGGCCCTGTTCAAGAAAACGTTGTTGATCCAGCACCAGCAAATGCTTCAGTGGAACCCAACATGGGCGAACCACGAGGAGCGGATGACGAAGAAGGTTTGGCTCCTATGCCTGATCTTGAGGAATATGCAAGAATCTTGCAACATCTTGCCATATAGTAGGAGCAGGATCGCATCAATCTTCGTCATGATCCGGAACTGGGAGTCCCTGAAAATCAACGGGAACTTTCTCCCTCAACTCCTGAAAATGGAGAAAATAGTTGGATCGATGATCCTCTTACATCTGAGGATGAGTCTGATTCCCAACAGTCTACACTGGGGGCATCTCCTGTGAGGATAACCTGCAATGCAATAGCTCAGGATGATAGTGCCTCTGAAGCTTCCGAAGACACGTACTTCCCAACCGGTAGCGTATCTTCCGGAGCTACATCCTCTCAGGTGACTTCCACTGAGATAACATCCTCTCAGCCCTCGTCTCCTGAAGTTGTGACATCGGAATTCAAGCCTCTCCAGATTGATCATCTTGAAGAAACTTCTGTCAATGAAATCTTCTTCAAGGAAAACTCAGTCAACTGGTCCTAGATACCCTATCTCACGGGCGATGTCTGGGCTAATAAAGAAAAGTTGCCAACTGCTGTTCAGGACTTGTTCCCGGAAATTGCTCCGTGCAACACAATCACTGAAGACGCCAATGCGGTTACAGAGACGTCTTCAGCAAAGGATCAACCTCTTGATCCTGAGAACGATCTTCCAAAAGAAGACCCTTCTCTAGAGGGTCTTGAAGTTGGTAGAGGTACCCGTTCTGGCCGGGATTACCACAAAAATTACAATCAACCCTCTTCTTCTTATGTAAATCCTTTGGGAAAGCAAGATGTAAGCGCCCCAAGTGGCAATAATAATGAAAATGCAGGCCCGAAGGAGGCTTTCAAGTAAGACTTGATTGAGCACTTCAAACACATACCTGCACGTCTGCACATCCTTGACTTATTACGAATGTCTCCACAAACTTGTGATAGTCTCATTTCAGAATTACAAAAACTGAATACGGATGTCGACAAACATGCCCCACAAGTCCTACAAATTGAAATGGACTATAGGGTCAAAAAATCAAATACTCCCTCAAAGGGAGAAAAGAAGAAAACTAAGGGATCAAGCAATGAATGCCTCTCGGTACAAAAAGCAGCAAGTGCAACAATTGCCTTCGATAAGGATGACCTCCTCCTAGGCGGAACAAAGCACAACTGTCCCTTGTACTTTACGGGGTACGTCAAAGAAATGCCAGTACACAGAGTTCAGATCGATTTAGGTTCTACACTCAACCTCATCTCTACTTCGGCACTCGAAGAGCTAGGTATCCCACCTAGCAAGCTGAGTCACACGTCCGTATCCATCTTCGGATATGACGGTAGCGCTCAAAGGCCTATCGGCAAAATCAAGTTCAAATTGCAAATCGGTGATCTTACTTCCGAAGTCACTGTGTATGCAATAAGGACCCCTTCATGCTACAATATACTCCTTGGACGCCCCTAGATACATGAGAATGGTGTCGTCCCTTCAACTCTACATCAGTGCATCAAGTTCGTTGGCGACGATGGCCTGATACATCGAGTATTTGCAGACAAAAAGCCCTTCAAAGGCAGAGATGTCCATTTTGCAGATGCTCATATGTATAAAGATGGGAAAGAAGAACAGGAGGAAAAAACAATTCACTTTGCCGACAATCTCTAGAAAGATAAAGGCAAGGCTCTTCAGCAATCACCGGAGGTAAACAAACCCTCCACCAAACTCGAAGTAAGCGACCAAGCTCCCTTCGTCGTCTCCTTCAAATCTCCAAAGCCTTTGGTAATCACTACCAAAACAAAAAAGACAAAACAAAAGACTGGGGGCAAGTTCACTGTCTCCTTTGTGTCTATTATGCATGACACAGACTCAGAGTCAGAGTCAGAAGATGACACAGCATCAACCCAAGCTGATACTTAGCAAGATCACCCCGCTCTCACTCCATTGGAGACACTCGCAGACATAAAAGACCCTACGTCTGCTTCCTTTATTATTCCGGCAACTTCGCCAGAAGAAAAAGTGATTTACTTCCACAGATCAGGAGCATTTCCACTGAACTCTCTGCTTGAACCTTTCCAAAATGAACGTATGCCTCAGCTATCCCTGTATAGTCCAATGGCACAAGCTATCATGTAGAAAATGGGCTACGACGCTCAAAATCCGACTGGTTTGGGAGGTGGCCATGGTATTCTTACACCATTGGAACCCACCCTGACCAAAAGTCAACCAGAAGATTGGAAAATCCACCTTCAAAAAGGCAAGTCTTCATATGGGTTGGGGTATGATCCTACCGCTCCTATGGGACAGTTGACTCCATGGCTGCAAAGTCGCTTTACCGACCAAGCTTCAACATCTTATGAAGACATCGATATCCCTGGATATCTCTTTGAGGAGTTACTCGTCAAAAATCCTGAAAGCTCCTCCAATTGGTATAATTTCTCTGATAATAAAGAGGAATTGCCCGATGACACAGACGAGCTGTTCTCTATCCCAGAAGAATCATCGTCTCCAAAAGAAGTACCCTACTTCAACCCAATTCCAGCAAAGGATTGGGACCATCTCATTGCAAGCCTTGAGAAGGATACTGATCAAGAAGATCCATGGACAGAAACAGAGCCTCAGTCTGAAAATGTCTCTGGCACTCCAGAAGGTCTTGTTGAGTTGGAAGCCTCCGAAAACATTATGGAGGAACCACCTTCAAACCTTCCAACAGACGACCCTGTTCAAAAGATAGACTTGGGAACACCTGATAACCCACGTCCTGTATTCATGAGCAAGAATATAAAGGATGATGAGTTACCCGAGTATATCTCTTTTCTTCGTGAGTTCGTTGATTGCTTTGCACGGTCTTATGCCGAAATGCCTGGCTTGGATCCCAAAATAGCAGTCCACAAGCTCAACTTGCAAAAAGAAATCAAGCCTATCAAACAAGGCCAAAGGAGATTCCGACCCGACGTGATGGACAAAATTGAACAAGAAGTTCAGAAACTCAAAAACGTTGGCTTCATCCTCGAGGAACAGCATCCTGAATGGTTGGCCAACATCGTCCCCATGACAAAGAAAAATGGGCAGATAAGGGTCTGTATTGACTACAGAGACCTGAATAGTACATGTCCTAAGGATGAATTCCCGCTCCCCATACCAGAGGTGATGATTGACAACACCTATGGGTTCGAGCAAATGACATTCACAGATGGATTCTCTGGCTATAATTAGATAAAGATGCATCCTGAAGATGAAAGGCATACATTATTTCGGACACCATTCGGCGTGTATTGCTACACTGTCATGCCGTTTGGTCTGAAAAATGCAGGTGCAACATATCAGAGGGCTATGACGAAAATATTCCAAGATATGCAGCACAAGACGGTCAAATGCTATGTTGACGACCTCGCCATAAAAAGTAGAAGAAAAGAAGACCATCTCGATGATCTTCGAGAAGTTTTCCTCCGACTTCGCAAACACAAATTGCGGATGAATCCACTAAAGTGCTTCTTCGGTGTCTCATCGGGTAAGTTTCTCGGATTCATAGTACGGAAAGCTGGAATAGAACTTGACCCCACCAAAGTCAAGGCTATCCTGGAAATGCCATCTCCAAGAACCCTAAGAGAATAAAAAGGGCTTCAAGGAAGGTTGGCCTACATTCGACGGTTCATCTCCAATCTATCAGGGAAATGCCGTCCATTCTCTCGCTTAATGAAGAAAAGCGTGGACTTTGTTTGGGATGCTGAATGTGAAAGTGCATTTCAAGACATCAAAGCATACCTCATCAAACCTCCAGTGCTGGCTGCCCCCACAACTGGAAAACCATTTATCTTATACACAAGAGCTCTCGACCACTCTTTGGGTGCTCTGCTCGCACAAGAAAACGACGACGGAAAAGAAGCTGCTCTATATTACCTTAGCCGCATGATGGTAGGTGCAGAGCATCGCTACTCCCCAGTCGAAAAAGAATGCCTTGTAGTAATGTTCGCTGTACAAAAGCTGCGTCACTATCTGCTGTCGAACACAGTCTACCTAATTTCAAGGATCAACCTCCTAAAGGTGTTTGTCACAAAAGCAGGTTCTCTCAATGCCCGACTGGAAAATGGTCCATCCTTCTATCACAGTTTGATATTAGGTATGTACCACAAAAAGCAATCAAAGGCCAAGCTCTAGCAGACTTCCTCGCAGAGCATCCATTGCCTAAAGATTCTCCACTCAGGGATGATCTCCCAGACGAATTTGTTTACAATGTGGAAACTTCCTTGTCAAACGCTTCCTGGGACATGTACTTTGACGGTGCAACCAGGACAACAAATGAAAAGAGAAAACAAATATCGGGAATTGGCATCCTCTTTGTCAGTCCCGACAAACACATGATTCCACACGCCTTCTCGCTACTGGAACCATGTTCAAACAATGCAGCTGAGTACCAAGCCCTGATTGTAGGATTGGAACTCGCCCTCGAATCCGGCATCACCACGCTGGAAGCTTTTGGAGACTGTCAACTGACCGTCAACCAGATGAATCAGAAATATGAAGTCAGGAAGCCTGATTTGCTATCTTACTACAATAAGGCGCAGTCGCTTCAACAAAAATTCAACATCTGTCATATCACCCACATCCTCAGAGGTGAAAACATCCGTGCAGATGCCCTGGCTGGACTCGCCGCATCCATGGCAATCCAAGAAGGGGAAAACATGCAAATCACAGTGTGTCAAAGAAGGATTCTCCCTCCTCTCAACACACACCAAGCAGTTGCTGAATGCCACCAAGTGGTTGGAAGTCGGATGTCCATCCTCAAACCTCTGATTGGCGACTGGAGAGATCCGTTCATTGATTACATCATGTTCGGAATCCTACCTGAAGATCCAAAAGAACGGGTAAGCATCCAAAGACGAGCCCCGAACTTTCATTTGGATATACCTTCAAAAGTACTTTACAGAAAATCCTTCAACGGGGTACTCCTACGGTGCTTGTCACAATAAGAGGTTGAGGAAACTCTCAAAGAAGTTCATGCTGGTCTTTGTGGAGCCCATCAGGCTGGCCCTAAGCTCTACAACCAGATAAAAAGGCTAGGTTATTATTGGCCTACCATGGTAGCTGATGCAATGTAATTTGCCAAGCACCGCCAAAAATGCCAGATTCACGGAGATTATGTTCACATGCCTCCAGAATGGCTACATCCAACAGCAATCTCATGGCCTTTCGAAGCCTGGGGTATGGACATCATAGGTCCTATTTCTCCCCCATCAAGCAAAGGTCATCGCTTCATCTTCGCCGCTACGGATTATTTCTCCAAGTGGTCAGAAGCATTTGCGCTCAGCGAAATGAAGACCTCATTAGTCCTTCAATTCTTGCGCACCAACATTATTTGTCGCTTCGGCATACCTAAAAGATTCGTCCATGATAATGGACCACAATTCCGGGATCACAGATTCTACAGGTTTTACGACAAGTACAAAATCCAAAGTTGTCCTTCGACTCCATATAATCCAGCAGCGAACGGACTAGCAGAAGCCTTCAATAAGACACTCTGCAAAATTCTCAAGAAAATGGTCTCTAGTCATAAAAGAGACTGGGGCGACAAACTACCAGAAGCCTTGTGGGCCTATCGAACCACCGTTCGAGGACCAACCCATAGCACACCATTCTCTTTGGTCTATGGATGCGAAGCTGTTGTCCCTTTGGAAGTAAAAATTTCTTCCTTAAGGGTATCTTTGCAAAATGACATGACGCAAGAAAGCAATGTCAAATTGAGACTCCAAGAGCTGGATAATCTCGATGAAAGACGACTTGAAGCTCTACAAAGCATTGAGTTGTACCAAGCACGCATGGCAGGATCTTTCGACAAGAAGGTCAGGCAACGCGCCTACAAAAAGGGTGACTTGGTTCTTGCAGTAAAAAGACCCATAGTCTTTGCCCACAAATCCAAAAGCAAATTCGAACCAAAATGGGAGGGACCCTTCGTCATCGACAAAGTCTTCTCCAACGGTGCATACGCTCTTCTAAACATGGAAGGAGACAGATGTATGCTACCCATCAACGGCAAGTTCTTGAAGCGGTACTACCATTGAAGACTTCCTCAAACGGGTCAGAGCAATATCTACACGGCTAAAGCGTATTTCCAAGGTACTTGCTCGTCAAACCCATCCCTTTTGAAATTTTCATCTTTATGTTGAAGTTTCCAAAAAAAAAAACAATCTCTCAAAACAATGCTTACTTTCATCGTTTCATTGTTAAAAAAAAAATCAAAATCCAAAAATCCAAGTTTAGGAGCCTCTTCCCAGACTTGACCAAAATTTTCGATCCTTGAACCCAAAATTCATGGTTTGAAACAAAAACCAAGACTCAGGAATTTTCACCCTAGTCCGCCTCGGCTTTTGCAACCAAAATGGTTTTAAGCCAACATTTATGACCCTCGTGTCTCTAAACAAAAAAAAAATGGTTTTTTAGAAACCGCGGGGAAGCGACACTTAGTCGATACTCGCAAAACCCAAAAACCGGAAGGATGCGAACCCCATTCGATACTTCCAAAACCCAAAAAATCGCAAGGAAGCGTACCCCATTCGATACTTGCAAAATTTCAAAAATCGTGGAGAAGCAACGAACCGGTTGATATCCACAACTCAAATTTCAAAAATCATGGAGAAGCAACATACCAGTTGATATCCACAACCCAAATTTCAAAAATCATGGAGACGCAACATACCAGTTGCTATCCACAACCCAAATTTCAAATGGTTCGAGAAAACCTCAAATTTCAAAAATCGCGGGGAAACGACACCAAGTCAGTACCAGCAAAACCAAAAGTTTTGGGAAAAACAGGGAAGCGACGTTTAGTCGATACTTGGACCCCAATTCGCGCGGAAGTGATATTCCATCGATACTCGCAAAACCCAACCCGCGAGGAAGTGACATTCCATCAATACTATCAAACCGAATGAGCAAAGAAGCGACATTCCATCGATACTTGCAAGACCATTCAGCGGGGAGGCGACATTTAGTTGATACCTGCATTTTGAAAACCAAAATCCGGCTATAAACGCCAAAATCTGGCTATAAATGCCAAAATTCGGCTATAAATGCCAAAACAAAAAATTTCGGCTATAAACGCCAAAATCGGCTTTCATGCCAACAAAACAAAACTTGGTTTTCAAAAAAAAAAAAAAAAAAAAAACTCGGCTATAAACGCCAAAACTCGGCTATAAACGCCAAATCGGCTATAAACGCCAAAATCTGGCTATAAATGCCAAAATTCGGCTATAAATGCCAAAACAAACAAAACAAAATTCGGCTCCTATGCCATTCCAAAAAAATCGGCTTTCACGCCATCCAAACAAATTTGTCTCTTATGCCGCAAACTAAAAACCTTGGCTCTCATGCCACAAACAAAAACTTTGGCTCTCATGCCACAAACAAAATTTGGTTCCCATGCCACAAAATGAAACTCAGCTTTCACGCCATCAAAAAAAAATCTTTGGCTTTCATGCCATCTTAAAATTCGGCTCCTATGCCATTCCAAAAATCGGCTTTCACGCCATCCAAAAAACTTTGGCTCTCATGCCACAAACAAAAAAAAAACCTTGGCTCTCATGCCACATTCAAAAATTTTGGCTCTCATGCCACAAACAAAATTTGGCTCCCATGCCGCAAAACAAATTTGGCTCCCATGCCACAGACAAAATTAGGCTTTTATGCCATCGAAAATTTCGGTTTTCAAACCATAAAAAAAAACCAGGCTTTTCGCCACAAAAATTGGCTTTCATGCCCAAAACAACCCTTTGACAAAAGATTTTCACAAAATGACAACCTTTTGATCAAATTCTTAAACAAACATTCCCATCAACTTTTGCTCAAATTTGTTTTCATAAAAAAAAATGATTTTAGTGAAAGGAAGGGGATACAAAAATATAGTACCAAAAATATTTATACATGGAGGTACCAAAAAAAAAGAAGAAGGAAAAAGAGTTTGTTACAACTCAGGAGCTCAATCCGACATGGTCTTCAACCAAAGGTTCAACTCCTCAAGCAGATCCTTGGCCTTAACTTCCAAAGTTTTTAGGCCACGCTTCTTCAGAATGTCCCCATAAAACGCGGCCGAATGTCGTGACCCATCTGCAGCACGAGGAAGTTCTTCCCAGAGGACCTGCCACTACTCATGCTCCTGAGCCTTCCTCCGAACATTACCTTCAGCTTCCTCAACCTTGCGAATGAAGGTCCCCTCCTTCTCCCAAGCCTGCTGAACGGCCGCATTAGAAGACCTGGCAGACCGACGAGGTACGTCAGTAACAGGAACTTTACCCTTGTTCGTTCTGAAAGAACTACCTACAAAAGATGGAAGAGAAAAGATCAATCAACATCAAAATGACAGAATTCTGCTACAAAAAATTCTAGCAAAATTTTGACATGGTTCCGGGGCAATTCCAAAGAAAAGGAAAATACTCCAAAAAAGACAGGAAGCCTGAAGATGAGCTCAACATCACTGCGAGCTTATAGTCAGTGGAAAATTCTCAAAGAAGGCTTGAACTCAACATCGCTGCGAGAACAAGCCAATCTCATCAAACTTCCGCAAAATCTGGAAAAGTGCTCAACATTGCTGCGAGCTTCAGAATCCAAAAATTGCAAAACTTGCTCAAAATCCAGCAAGACCGAGAAAGAGCTCAACATCACTGCGAGCTCAAAATCCCGATACTTGCAAAAGATTTTCAGGTATGCATCATCATACTTCCAAATCTATTTACCAAAACTCATGCATAAAAAAATATCATCATACACTAGATGCTAGGAAAACCTTGACCAAAGTTTGACCAATTCCAACCCAATTTGGTCAAAACCAATCAAACTTTGTCCAAGTCAAAAATCATGTTGGCTTGACCTAGAGACTCTAGCCTTCTATTTTGATGCATCAAACAAAAAAAAATGCATATATATTGAAATTGCATAGCCTCATTATCATAGTGAGCAAACAAGGAAAAAGAAAAAGAAAGAGAGAGAGAAAAAAAAAAAAAAAACAGAAATCAGCGTGAAAAAAAAACAAAAAAAAGAGAGAGTACACGGTTAAAAAAAAAAAAAAAAGAAAACCGTGTAAAGAGAAAGAAAAAAAAAAGAGAAGCACGAAAAAAAAAAGAGAAGGAAAACGTGCATGAAAAGAAAAAGAAGAAAAAAAAAGAAGAAAAAGAAGAAAGAAAAGAAAAGAAAACGAAGAAGAAGAAAAAAAATGAAGAAGCTACTTCTACAATGGAGATTCTTGACGAGGAAGAAAACTTACTTGAAGCCATTGATGGAGAAGAAAAGCTTGGAGATCCTTGAAGAAGAGAAAGCACTTCTTATCTTGGAGAGCACTCTTGAAGATTTCTTGCAAAAAGAAAGCAATGGAGCAAAAGCACCAACCCTCTTGCGTTTATAGAAGAGAGCAAGCCAAAAGAGGAAACAAGGAGAAAGAAAGGAGGTAAGTGCTAAAATTTAGCTACTTTCCCAAAAAGAAAGATATTTTGAGAGAATCTTTCCACAAAAGGAGGAAACTTGAGAAATTCTCTCCAAGTAAAGATATTTTTAGATATTCTCTACACAAAAGAGATATTTTTAGATATTCTTTACAAATATGACACCATATGAGATCTAGGCCACCTCCAAAGCCTAAGGTCCCATGGGTTAGCCCATATGAGCCAGGTTTGACCACCTAGGCACTAAAAGTGGCTTTTAGTCAAAATATTCCTCTTACCAAGAGCAAAAAAAAAAGAAAAGAGCAAAAAAAAAAAAAAAAAAAAAGAGTCCCATGCCTCTTTTGAGTTGATGGGACCATTAAAAAAAAAAAGAAAAAAGAAAGTCTCATGAGTTTCCAAAAACCAAACCATCCAACCTCATGAACCAAATTGAGCCAAAATCTTGAAATTGACATTTCACAAAACCAAATTCCAGTCCCCTAGCTCGCCACATACAGCTTGTTAGGTCACAAGACCAAAACCAAAATAAAAATCCAAACCAAACCCAAAACCAAAGAAACTCCAAATCTGACCCCCCAACTTGCCACATACAGCTTGTTGGGTCACAATGTCAAAATCAAAAATCAAACCCTGAGCCCCTAACCTGCCACATACAGCTTGTTAGGTCACAAGGTCAAAAACCAAAATCCAACACCCAAAATCCAAATACCCCATGTCATTTTCAAAACTTTGCCTTGAGATGGTGTGTGATCCCTCTCACTACCATAAAATTTCCCCGGAAACTCAGAAGGCTATTAAAAAAAAAATGCTCAAGACTCTTGGTCAAGTTGGAATCTCTCCTCCAAGCTTCTCTTCGATGCACATCGACTCCAAATAGCTACTCGTCGCTGTACCTCGAGGGGGCATTTGTTGACACCAAAAAAGTCACTATGTCTCCTCAACATCAAGAAGCCTTCAAGACAGGCTGCATCCTGCTATAAAAACAGGCAAGGCTACTTCAAGCATCAGATTTTGTCAGAATCAGACAGAAACTGAAGGATCCTTCAAGGCAACCAAAAGAGGGGTACACCCGAGGTTTCGGGCCATTCCGACAGCGTTTAGCCTAACTTCACTGCTCCGACAGCTAAACAAGTGCTCCCGGCGGCGACATCATCAAAGACGCCAAAACTTTGATCAGAACCTACGGATGACTCCATAATGTCTCCAAAGGGCTCCATGCCAAATTTCAAGTCAAACCGACAACGTTTGACCCTCCATTAATGCTCGAGCAGCAAAATCAAGCCTCCCGGCAGCGGGAACCAATGAAGCCATCACTCATAAAAAAATATACATGAGTGGCTTCAACATGCTTCCAAAAGGTTGCACGTCGAATTTCAGGTCATTCTGACAAAGTTTGACCAGGTTTCGATGCTCCGAAAGAAAATCAAGCCTACTGGCGACGAAGCAACCCGGGACCATGACATCCAAAACGAAGCCCATGGAATGTCTCAAAATGACTCCAATAGGCTCTCTGTCAAATTTCAGGCAATTGGACATAGTTTGACCACATATCAAAGCTCGGCATTTTCCCCGCAGTAAAATCAAGTGAAGCATCGATCGGACCCCAAACGGCTTCAAAACTCAAATAAAAGCCCATGGTTGGTCCTATCCACTGCTCAAGAAGCTTCACCTCAATTTTCAGGTCATTCCGACATCGTTTGACCTAGTTTCAACTATTGACGGAAAATCGGCTACAAAGTCTTCGGCTTTCCCAAAAAATGGGAAACTTTGTGCTCCGATTTTGTGCGGGTTCTCATCAAGTTTTCTCCAAGAAAATGAAGTCAATAATTGAGGAAAAATGTCAAGAAAAATACAGAAGAAAAAAGGAACGAAAAAGACGAAAAAACGGCCGAAAACGACGCTCGGCGACCAAACGGGCCAAAGCCCTATGGTCGCCGGCGACCCTGCAAATCCGGGTCGCCGGATTTTGCACCAAATCGTCCGTTTTCCGATTCTTTTCGCGTTTCGGGTGTTCCGGCCTCTGTGATTTTCGGAAAATGTAATGTTTGATGCTTGAAAACGACTGATCTTCGTCGACATCTCGGATCCGCCGTCAAAAGCATGAAATCATCACAGATCGCCTCAAGATCGCCAATCGGCTGACCAAGAAAGTGCACTTTCTATCCGACTGATCATGAAATCGACAAGACAGATGTCACCGGCCCGCCAAAATCAATCAATGTCTGAAATTGCATCGCAATCCGACATCAAACAATACGTGGATCCACCTGTGATGATCGCAAGAAGAATCTTAAAAGGCGCAGCACGGCCCGCGACTCTTCACATGCCCTGGCGACCACTTAATGACGTTAATTGACCCGTTTATGACAACTTAATGCGGTCATTAACTCATTATTTTAGACGGCCCAATCAGATTCAAGCATTTGGGAGTTACAAATCCAAGTAATCATGGCATTAAACCCATGAAACTCCCATCATCATGAAGCATAAAGGCAATTAAAAGCCCACTACCTTCATCGGCCAATCACAAGCCATGAAAAAGGAGTTACAAAATCGATTTGTAACTCCTCATCAATTCTTTCATCATGGCCATCAATGCCAATAAACACCTCATGGCTACCAAAAGCCTATAAAAGGAGGTCCATTCCAAGAAGAAAGAATGATGAAAATAGATCCCAAGTGCAAGCTCTGAAAATCCAGAAAATCCAAGAGAGAGACAAAGTCTTGCTACTTTGCTCCCGAAAGCACCACAAGGTGATCAACGTCCCTTGGGGGGCCACCCCCCCAAGGTCTCCTCCTTCTCCAACATGGCCTAAACGCGGCTTTTCAGCCCGTTTACTTGGTTTTTCATTGGATATAGGACCTCTTCTTGGTCCTTGTCCTTAAAAAACCGAGGTTAGGAGCCAAGCCAAAGAATCAAAGCATCACATGTTCTCATTTGAAGGATGATGGCGAAGCCCATACAAGACTTGCGACCGTCGATCTCAACGTGTCCCCACAATCTCCTGAGAAGTTAGATCCCTTTTCTTACTTTTCTATTGTAATTTGTATTTTTTAAAGAGACAAAAAGAAATCACAATTCTTGTCTTTCACATTTGATGAGTTTTGTAAAATCGCCTTTCACGGCAAAATCGTCTTTTACGGCAAACAAACAAAAACGCCTCATACGGCATTCTAAAAAAACAATCTTGTCTCTTTTCTTAATATTAATGCAATTTGAAAAGTTAGAAAAAATGATTGATTTCCTTTCCACTTGTGAAGGTGAATCTCCGGATTATCACCATTCCAAATTCCAAGTAGAAAGTAAATCTGGCATACCCGTACAAAAAATGTTGATGCCCGAGATCTTCCCTCCTCCGCCGAGACCCAGGTCAGCCCCCGGGGTGCGGAGGGAGAGGACGGAAGATTCCCCCCTTTTTTCGGGTCCATCATCTGCCGGAGCTAACGGCTCGGGATTCCAACTCCTGAATTGCCTATAAAGTTTAAACGTAAGTTTAAGTTCAAACGTTAATAGAAAACTTAGAAAATTGGCCTCCAAGCGCCCAAACCGGGTAAACGGGATCTGTTTCCCGTGAAACTGGACGGGCACGAGCCCACTGTCATTCCTGACCTGCCGGAACTGACGGCTCGGGATTTCGACTCCCGGATTGCCCCTATAGTTAAAACGTAGGTTTAAGTTAAAACGTTAATATAAAACATAGAAAATTGGCCTCTGTGGGCCAAAACAGGGCAAACGGGCGCCGTTGCCTGTGAAACTAGACGGGCATGAGCCCATAGTCATTCCTGACCTCTCAGAACTGCTGGCTCAGGATTCCGACTCTCGGATTGCCCGTTAAGTTGAAACGTATGTTTAAGTTAAAACGTTAACTAAAAACTTAAGAAATTAACCTCCGAGCGCTGAAACCGGGCGAACGAGCGCCGGTGCCCGTGAAACTGGATGGGCAGGAGCCCATAGTCATTCCTGACCTGCCGGAACTGGCGGCTCGGGATTTCGACTCCTGGATTTCCCGTACAGTTGAAACGTAGGTTTAAGTTAAAACGGTAACATAAAACTTAGGAAATTGGCCACCGAGCACCCAAACCGGGCAAACGGGTTCCGATGCCCGTGAAACTGGTCGGGCATGAACCCATAGTCATTCCCAATCTGTTCGAACTGACGGCTCGAGATTCCAACTCCCGGATTGCCTGTAAAGTTTAAACGTAGGTTTATGTTAAAACGTTAACATAAAACTTAGAAAATTAGCCTCCGAGAGCCCAAACCGGGCAAACGGGATCCGTTTCCCATGAAGTTGGACTTGCACGAGTGCATAGTCATTCCTGACCTGCCGGAACTGACGGCTCGGGATTCCGACACCAGGATTGCCCATAGAGTTTAAACGTAGGTTTAAGTTAAAACATTAATATGAAACTTAGAAAATTGGCCTCCGAGGGCGAAAACCAGGCAAACGGGATCCGTTTCCCGTGAAACTGGACGGGCAAGAGCCCATAGTCATTCCTGACCAGCCGGAACTGACGACTCGGGATATCAACTCCTGGAATGCCGATAGAGTTAAAACGTAGGTTCAAGTTAAAACGATAATATAAAACATAGAAAGTTGGCCTCCGAGCGCCCAATCAGGGCAAACGGGATACGTTCCCTGCGAAACTGGATGGGCATGAACCCATAGTCATTCCTAACCTACCGTAACAAATTGCTCAGGATTCCGACTCCCAGATTGGCCGTAGAGTTAAAACGTAGGTTTACGTTAAAATGTTAACTTAAAACTTAGGAAATTGGCCTTCGAGCGCCCAAAACCGGGCAAACGGACTCCGGTCCCCATGAAACTGGGCAGGCACGAGCCCATAGTCATTCCTGACCGTCCGAAACTGACTACTAGGGATTCCGACTCCCGGATTGGCCGTAGAGTTGAAACGTAGGTTTATGTTTAAGCGTTAACTTCAAACTTAAGAAATTGGCCTCCGAGCGCCGAAACTAGGCAAACGGGCTCCGGTGCCCATGAAACTAGACGGGCACAAGCCCATAATCATTCCTGACCTGCCAGAACTTACGGTACGGGATTTCGACTCCCGGATTGCAAGTACAGTTGAAACATAGGTTTAAGTTAAAACGTTATTATAAAACTTAGAAAATTGGCCTCCGAGCTCCCAAACCGGGAAAACGAGCTCCGTTGCCAGTGAAACTGGACGGGAAAGAGCCAAAAGCCATTCCTGACCTGCCGGAACTGACAGCTCGGATTCCGACACCCGGATTGCCCGTAGAGTTGAAACATAGGTTTAAGTCAAAACGTTAACTTAAAACTTAGGAAACTGGCCTCCGAGCGCCAAAACCTAGCAAATGGGCTCTGTTGCCCGTGAAATTGGACGGGCAAGAGTCCATAGTCATTCATGACCTGCCGGAACTCACGGCTCGGAATTCCGACACCCGGATTGCCCGTTGAGTTGAGACGTAGGTTTAAGTCAAAACGTTAACTTAAAACTTAGGAAATTCGCCTCCGAGCGCCCAAACCGGGTATGTTGACACCAAAAATGTCACTTTGCCTCTTCAACATCAAGAAAGCTGCATGAAGTCGCAACCTGCCATAAATAGGCAATGCAATTTCTCCAAAAAATCAAATCTTGTCAGAATCAAACAAAAACTGCAAGATCCTTCAAGATAGCCAAGAGAAGAGTACACATGAAGTTTCGGGCCATTTCGACAACATTTGGCCTAACTTCACTTCTCCGACAGCTAAACAGGAGCTCTCAGGCGGCGACATCATCGGAGACGTCAAAACTTCAATCAGAGCCTACAGATGACTCCAGCATGTCTCAAAAGGGCTCCATGCCAAATTTCAAGTCAAACCGACAACGTTTGACCCTCCATCAATGCTCGAGCAGCAAAATCAAGCCTCCCGGCGGCGGGAACCACCGAAGCCTTCGCTCATCAAACCAAGTGCATGAGTGGCTTCAACATGCTTCCAAAAGGCTGCACGTCAAATTTCAGGTCATTCTGACAACGTTTGACCAGGTTTCGATGCTCCGAGAGAAAATCAAGCCTACCGGCGGCGGAGCAACCCGGGACCATGACATCCAAAACGGAGCCCATGGAACGTCTCAAAATGACTCCAATAGGCTCCCCGTCAAATTTCAGGTCAATCGGACATCGTTTGGCCACATATCAAAGCTCGGCATTTTCCCCGCAGCAAAATCAAGTGAAGCATCGACGGGACCCCAAACGGCTTCAAAACTCAAACAAAAGCCTATGGTTGGTCTTATTTATTGCTCAGGAGGCTTCACCTCAAATTTCAGGTCATTCCGACATCGTTTGACCAAGTTTCAGCTTCTGGCGGAAAATCAGCAGCTCTACACGACAAAGTCTTCGGCTTTCCCGGAAAATTAGAAACTTTGCACTCTAAAAATGCAAGGATTCTCATCAAGTTTTCTACAGGGAAATCAAGCCAATAAATGAGAAGAAATGTCAGGAAAAATACAGAAGAAAACGGCGACGAAAAAGACCTCAAAACGACCGCAAAACGGGCTCCGAAGGGGAAAATTCCCCCAGGGTCGCAGGCCCCTGCGACCCTGGAAGTCCGGGTCACCGGATTTTTCGCCGGTGACCCGTTTTTCCGTCCTTTTTCGCGTTTCGCGCACTTTGGCCCCTGTGGTTTCCTGAAAATGTGACTTTTAGTGCTTGAAATTGACTCATGTCTGCCGACATCCGTCAAAATCACGGGTCAACCTCCAAAAGTATCAAAATCAACATTGATCGCCAACCGGTCGACCAAAAAAGTGTACTTTCCGCCCGATCGATCGAAAAATCGACAGGACAGATGTCACCGGCCCGCTCTTAGCTATCACTGTCTGAAGTTACATGTTCATCCGATGTCGATCAGCATGAAGATCCATCGATGATCATCGCCAGAAGAATTCCAGAAGACACGGCACGGCCCGCGGCTCTTCGACTGCTCGGCGACCAATTAATGTGGTTAATTGACTAGCTTTATTGCAGTCATTAATTCATTTCTTTGGACGGCCCAATCAGAAGCAAGCATTTGGAACTTACAAGTCAATTGATTCATGGCATTTAACCCATGAAACTCCTCCCATTATGGTAATTAAGGTGATTAAAAGCCCTTAATCTCCATCGGCCAATCAGATTCAAGGAAAAAGGAGTTACAAAATCAAAGAAATAAATCTTGTAACTCCTCCCATTAAAGCCATTAAAGCCCATAAACTCTCCTAAATGGCTACCAAAAGCCTATAAATAGGAGAGCATTCCATTGAAATCAGGATCAGAAAAAAGAGAGAGAAATCAGAAAAAAAGAGATCGGATCGGAAGAGAGCGGAAAGAATCCAGAGAAAGAAAAAGAGAGAAAAACTCTGCTGAAGTTCTGCACCGGCCACCACTACAAGGTGACAAAAGTCCCTTGTGGGGCACCCCCCCCCCCCCCCCAAGGTCCTTGCCTTCTCCCGCTGCCTCCAATGGCTTAGACGTGGCTTTTCAGCCCGTCTACTTAGCTTTTTATTGGACATAGGACCTTCTCTTGGTCTTTGTCCTCTAAAAACCTGAGGTTATAGCCAAGCCAAGCGAATCAAGAGCATCCTCTGTTCTCATCTGCATGGATGATGGCGAAGCCCATACATGGCTTGCGACCGTCAATCTGAACGAGTCCCCCACAATCTCCTGAAAAGTTAGATCTTCCTTTTCTTGCTTTTCATTGTAGTTTGTATTTTTCTAAAGAGACAAAAAATCACAACTCTTGTCTTTCATTATTGATAAGAATTGTAAATCGGCTATAAACGCCAAAATCGGCTATAAACGCCACAAAATCTGCTATAAATGCCAAACAAAATCGCCTTTCACGGCAAATCAAGAACATGTCTCTTTTCTTAAATATTTGTGCAATGGAAAACTTGAAAGAAGTTGATTTCCTTTTTACTTGCGAAGGTTGATCTCCGGATTACCACTTGCAATTCCAAGTAAAATAGAAAATCTGGCACACCCACACAAAGAAATGTTGATGCACGCTTCAGGCCCGCCAGGGCGCGAAAGGGCCGGACCCGACGGACTCCCACGTTCCGCCGACCCCGGTAGCCGCCCCACGGCGCCTCGGAGCGCGTTCCATCAAGCTGGCACACCCGGTGGGACTCGTTCATTTGAGAACACGATGCTTTGGAAATGAAATATTTGCATACCATATTTTGCTCTATGCTTATACTTCTTCTCCAGATTCCTTGGCTACTTTTTAGCTGGTGGCCTATGTTGGATTTTGCATCCAAAAAAAATGAGATGGGATTTTTTGGAAATTTCTACTTCTTTAAGTTTGTTTCCACTCTTTCTCTTTTCAAAAAAATTTTTATTAAAAAAAAATCAGTTTTCTTAGTTTGAATTCAAAATTGAGAAACTTTGATCCTATCCTATCGTTCTTTGGTGCTTGGAGAAATGTTGAGCCCGTTCGACTAAGGTTTTGGGCCATCGTTTCTCTTCGATGAGTTCATTAGAGATTTCAAAAAAAATAACAATAAAAAAAATATAAAAATAAAAAATAAAAAAAAATCAGTTTTCTTAGTTTGAATTCAAAATTGAGAAACTTTGGTCCTATCCTATCGTTCTTTGGTGCTTGCAGAAATGTTGAGCCCATTCGACTAAGGTTTTGGGCCATCGTTTCTCTTCGATGAGTTCATTAGAGAAAACAAATAATAATAAAAAAAATCAAAAAATCAGTTTTCTTAGTTCTGATTCAAAATTGAGAAACTTTGATCCTATCCTATCGTTCTTTGGTGCTTGCAGAAATGTTGAGCCCGTTCGACTAAGGTTTTGGGGCCATTGTTTCTCTACGATGAGTCTATTTGGGATTCGAAAAAAAAAGACATAAACCACTAAGGTTAAACCAATTGCGTTCTTTGATCATGATTGATTCAAGAAAAGCCTTGTCCAGAGTGTGGAGACAGCTTGACTGTTCTAGGCAAGGGTCCTCCAAACGGGTTCATTAAGTAATCCTACCCTTACCTGGGGGCAATTCTATCAATTGAGGTTTCATAAGACCGGGTTAGGAGGCCTATGTGTACTCTCTCGTCTTTAAATCTTAAAAAATTAAAATCAAAATAAAAAAAAATAACAAAAAGATTTTCAAAAAAAAAATCTTAAAAAAAAAAAATCAAAAAAAAAAATAAAAAAAAATAAAAAAAAAGATTTTCAAAAAAAAATCTTAAAAAAAAAATTTTCAAAAAAAAAAAATAAAAAAAAAATAAACAAAAATATATTTTTAAAAAAAAATAATAATAATAAAAATAATAAAATAAAAAAAATCATTTCAAAAAAAAAATCTCCAAAAACTCGTCACTTTTGATTTCAGATCTGAGAAATTTTGGTTTCTTCTTTTCTGAGCACTGGCGCTCGCGGAAATCGCCGAGACCGTGTTCAGATCAGAATACCATTTGCTCTCCTTGATGGAACCAATCTTGACATTTCAAAAAAAAACTCGTCACTTTTGGATTCAGATTCGAGAAATTGTGGTCTCTTTCCTTCTGAGTACTGGCGCTCGCGGAAATCGTTGAGCCCGTATTTGAATCGGAATGCCACCTGCTCTCTTTGACGAATCCATTTCTGACCTTTCAAAACAAAGAATCCCATCTCATGGATGCGATCTCCAACATTTGTGCCTAGCAATACTGGTACGCCCTTTCAGGGTCTACTGTATCTGTGACCGACACATTTGTAACTCCTACCTTATATTCTTCTTATCTCGAGCAAGCCCTGCTTCTCGATAAGTCGAATTTAGGTTTACAATTGCTTCTAGCAGTCACTGGAACGCTCATTCTGGGCTCACCATATTTGCTGTCAGAACAATTGTACCATCTATGGCTTTTTGCCTTCTTCATGTCGCTTGGGTCATATCCCTTGAGCGATTTGAAAAGACAACCATAGAAATTCCCATTTATGATCATTATATTCTTGTGATTACTAATGGATGTGGTCTTGTTACAAGAACTTTTTCGAAACTAACAATGGCAGCCTTAACCATTATCTTCGATGAGAACAAGCACCAACTCATGCTTCAACAGAAGCAAACCGAGCGCACTTACAAGCGCCCTGCCAGCTGCCGAAGCGTCAACTCCCTCGGCAACTCTCTGAACTCCGAGTCGACCTCGACTCCCCGGACCATCGTCTTCGGGACACTGGGACCATTCCCACTTCCCGAAGAACAAGCTGCGCCTGCTAAAAAGCAGAAGATCGCCTCTCAACGTGTCACTCCCGTGACACCAAAGGCGAGCGCCCAAAAGCCCGAAGCCCGCGGCACCCCCGCGAAGCCTCGACCAACAACCAACCAGGTCTACTCTAAGACTTGGTCTCCAAGACCTTCCCCAAAACAAAGAAGGTCTCAAACTTCCACCAAGCCAGCATACCTGGCCCCACTCAAAGAGAACCAGTTCTACCCTCTTGCCTACATGAAAGAGGAGAGACCCATCTCCAACCTGACTCCCAAGTCAACCCAGCATGAGCCGGCTTGTTCCTACAGGCCCAAAATTAGATCATGCATCACCAGGCCTCTACAAGCACCTGCCAAGGCCTACACTCCTTCAGTTCGACCCTTCATCTCTACAGGGGCCGAACTCGAAAGGTTCAAAGCTTCGCTGCAACAGGCAAAGGACCGGGTCCGGATCCTGTCCTTGCCTAGCTACAAAGAAGACAGGCTCGGCTGCTGCGCCCGAGGGAGCACATCCTTCATCGTCAGAGCCCAGCCAGAGCTGACTGAAGCTCAAATCGCTCGTCGAGCACGCCGCCGTGCCTCATATCGACAAAAGAGACTAGAGAAGCAACGGATCCAGCCTCCTACACTTCAAGTCTCCCACAAATGGGTCGAAAAAGAAAGACCCGACCAAGTTGCTGCCGTCCATATGGTTGGAAAAACCAGAAGACGCCAAAGGTCAGCATCAAAAATCCATGTCCGACGTCCGGTGACCCGTAGCGTCACCAGGACACAAAGACATCCCGAAGAATCTCCTGCCCCTTCAAGCCAAGGACGGGAGAGTAATCCTTCATCAAGCTCTTCATCAAAAAGAATGAGCCCCAGCTCGGTCACCAGGACGATTTCTTCATTCGAATCCCGAGGGATGAGCGTCTTGGCTACAAGTTCTGAGCCACCACCTCAGAATCCACCTCGAGATGATGCGCTCACACGCATCCAGCAGTTGGAACAAGGCCAGCAGAGGATTGAAACTCTGATGGAAAACCTTCTCCTTGTCGTCTAAAATCAGGCGAACAATGAGCCTCCTCCGAATCATGGCAATAACGAGGAAAATTGTGAAGAAAATGAGTCACGCGCCCTTACCAAAAAAGACGTAGACAGTATCCTCGCCAAAGCTAAAGAAGAGGATATACTCAAAGAGCATGGGATCAAGCCACCATATCCTTTATGGATGGACTCGGTCCCGTTCCCCACAAAATTCAAACATCCTACCCTCCAAACATATACGGGGAAAGGATCAGCCAGACAGCACGTAATCCACTTCAAGATCTTGACGGGAGCTATCGCGGATCAAGATGCACTCAAGATTCGCCTCTTTGCAAGTACCCTAAAAGGTACAGCCTTTGATTGGTACTCCATTCTGCCGGAGAACTCCATTCAGAACTGGGCTATGCTGGAGACACGCTTCCTGACCCACTTCCAAGGTGAGGATCATCCTGTTACTATGGCTCAGCTCTGCAGCCTAAAACAGGGAGAGAATGAGTCAACTTATGACTTCATTCACAAGTGGAAAGCAATGGCGTACAAATGCTCAGATGTACTGCCACAAGCGTCGCTAGTCGACATCTGCCGTAACAATATGAGAGTAAGAATACGCTCCATGATCATCGGTAACAAATCAAAAAACCTGGGAGAACTCCTGGAAGCTTCTATGGAAGCTGAAACGGTGATTAAAGACCTCAACAGTCAGAAGTCATCAAGAAAAGAGCCAACCGCCATTGCAACCTCTAAACCAAAGAAGAAAGAGGTCCTTAATGTGCAAACCAAGTCAGCTCCTCAGCAACCAAAGAAAGCTGAAAATAGAGCTGCAGGTAAGAGACCTGAACTCTCTGATGCCTTCAAAGAGCGAGTAGAAAAGAAATATCCGTTCGATGAAGACGTTGAAGAAATCTTTGAGGCTCTCCTAGCAAATGGCAAACTCATTTTGCCAGAGCCCAAAAGACCTGGAGACGTTGGCAAAACCAATGATCCTCGGTACTGTCCATACCACCAGATGGTCTCGCATCCTCTCAATCAATGCTTTGTTATGAGAGAGAAGATAAACGAGATGTGGAAAAACGGAGTCATCACCTTTGACAAAAACTATGGGACTGCCTCCGTCAACATGGTGTCATGTGGACAAACACCAAAATCACCGAAGAAGAAGATCACTACTTCCTTCAAGGTGATAAAAAGAATTCAAACGTCCGAAGTGTTGGTTCCTTACCCGACACCAGACGGACAACCCATATGGGTACATCCCGATCTCCTGGAAGATGAAAACTGGGAGATCGTAAAAACAAAGCCGACAGCTCAACAGCGAAGGCAGGCTAGGAAACATCTCCTCAGGCTCAAACGGCAAGAGAAGACCCAGCCAAAACAAGAAGTCAATGAAAAAGCAGAGGCCTCCTCTACCACTTCACTCGGGGCAACAAAAACGTCCCTTCCAGAGACTTCAAAGACGGTAAGAAACTTCACTCTCAGTGATTTCATGCCACCTCAATTCAAAAAAGAAGCCATGCAGGGGGCATTATACTCTTGCAACTCGGTAGTTGGATTCTCCATTGATGGATACGAGTCCAGCGACACCGACGATGGATTCGAGCCCAACTACACCGGCGAGTGGGAAGAATCCCTTGAAACAGGAGAATATCTCTCCGATGAAGAATAGGTTCCTGAAACTCACCGTATGCCAGTAATCTGGTATAACCCCTTGCAACCACAAGGATCCTGGTCTGATGATGAAGAAGACCAAGAGGCTGCACAAGAAGATGCTGTTAACCCAGCACCTGTCATTGCTCCAGTGGAAATTAACTATGTTGAGCCACACGGAGAAGACGAAGAAGAGGATCTGGCTCCCATGCCTGATCTTAAAGAATATGCAAGGATCTTGCAGCGTCTCGCTCTAGAACAAGAGCAAGATCGCGTTAACGAGCCTCCTCGCAACCCAGAGCCTGAAGTCCCTGAAGATAATCAGGTACATCCACCCTTAACTCCTGAAAATGGAGAACATTACTGGATTGACGATCCTCTTACATCCGAGGATGAGTCTGACTCCGAGCAGGCAACATCTCCTATCAGAGCTTCCTGTAATGTAATATATCAGGACTATAGCTCTTCTGAAGCGTCGTCTGATGAGATTACCTATACTCCGACAACGCCTAGCAATGTATTCTCTGGAGCTATCTCGTCTCACGTGACTTTCACAGAGATGACACCCTCTCAGGTTTCTTCTCCTGAGACTGTGACTTCAGGATACACATTCTTCCCGACTGATCATCATGAAGAAAATCCAGATAATGATGCTTGGGATGATGAAATAGTCAACACAGACGAAAAGCTGCTGGATGCTGTTCAGGACTTGCTCCCGGAAAATGCTCCGTGCAACACAATCACTGAGGATGGCAACTCTGCTGCAGATACAGCCTCAGTGGATGAAAAACGACAGCCTCTTGATCCTGAAGACAATCTTCCAAACGAAGATCCTTCTCAAGAAGCTCTCGAAGTTGGTAGAGGCACCCGCTCTGGCCGGGACTACCACAAGAATTACAACCAATCTTCCTTTACTTATGTAAATCCTTTGGGAAAAGATGTTGTAAGCGCCCCCAGTGGCAAAAACAATGAACATGCAGGCCCCAAGGAGGCTTTCAAGTATGACTTGGTTGAGCACTTCAAACACATACCTGCACGTCTTCACATCCTAGACTTATTGCGAATGTCTCCACGCACTCGTGATAATCTCATCTCAGAATTACAAAAACTGAATGAGGATGTCGACGAACATGCCCCACAAGTCCTCCAAATTGAAATGGACTACCGGGTCAAAAACTCAGAAATCTCCTTAAAAGGAGAAAAAGAGAAAAGCGAGGGATCATGCATCCAATGCCTCTCGGTGCAAAAAGCAGCCAGTGCAACCATCGCCTTCACAAAGGACGACCTCCTACTTGGCGAAGTAAGGCACAACCGACCCCTGTACTTCACAGGGTACATCAAGGAAATGCCTATACACAGAGTTCAGGTCGACCCAGGTTCTGCACTCAACCTCATCTCCACTTCGGCTCTCGAAGAGTTGGGCATCCCACCCAGCAAGCTAAGCCACACATCTGTATCTATCTTTGGATACGATGGGAGCGCTCAAAGGCCTATCGGCAAAATCAGGTTCAAATTGCAAATCGGTGATCTTATCTCTGAGGTCACTGTGTATGCAATAAAAACCCCCTCATGCTACAACATCCTTCTCGGACGTCCTTGGGTACACGAGAACGGTGTTGTCCCTTCAACTCTACATCAATGCATCAAGTTCGTCGGCGACGACGGCATGGTACATCGTGTCTTTGCGGACAGAAAACCCTTAAAAGGTAAAGAAGTCCACTTCGCAGACTCCCAGATGTATGAAGGAGAAAAAGAAGAAAAAGAGGAAATAACACCCTTTGCTGAAAATCTCCAGAAAGATAAAGGCAAGGCTCCTCAAAAATCATCGGAAGAAAACAACCCCTCCGGCAAATTAGAAGAGAGTCAATCTCCCTTCGTCATCTCCCTCAAATCTTCAAAACCTTTGGTCATCACGACTAAAGTGAAGAAGGCGAAACAAAAGTCTGGGGGCAAATTTGTTGTTTTTCTCGTGTCTATCATGCAAGACACAGACTCGGACTCAGAGCCAGAAGACAATGCATCGTCAAGCCAAGCTGACGCTCAGCATGTTCAGCCTGCTCTCACTCCGATGGAGACACCTGCTGATGTAGAAGATCCTACGTCTGCTACCTTTGTTGTTCCGACAACATCACCAAAGCAAAGGCCGATCTTCTTCCATAGATCGGACGCTTCTTCATCAAACTCCATGCTGGAACCTTTCCAAAATGAAGGTATGCCTCAGCTATCTCTATATAGTCCTGTGGCACAAGCAATTATGAAGAAAATGGGCTATGACGCTCAAAACCCAGTCGGTTTGGGAGAAAGACGCGGTATTCTCACGCCATTGGAGCCCGCCTTGACCAAAAGCCAGCTGGAAGATTGGAGACTCTATGGTCATGTAGAAAAGTCTTCATATGGGTTAGGGTATGATCCCGACACTCCTCTGAGACAGTTGACACAAAAGCTTAAAAGTCGTTTTACCGACCAAGCCTCAACATCTCAAGTCCACGAAGACATCGATCTCCCTGGATATCTCTTTAAAGAGTTATCTGACAAAGATCCAGGAAGCTCATCCAATTTGTACGATTTCTCTGATGATGAAGAGGAATCGCCCGATAATACAGACTTGTGCTATTCTGACCCAGAAGAACCCTCGTCTCCAAAAGAAATACCAGACTCAACAGGCGATTGGGACTATCTCATAGCAAGCCTTGAGGAGATCACCAATCAAGAAAATCCATGGAAAGGAACAGAGCCTTGGTCTGGTAATGCAGTTGAAACTCCAGAAGGTTTCGTTGAGTTGGAAGCCTCCGAAAATATTGTGGAGGAACCACCTTCGAACCTTCCGACAGAAGATCCTTTTCAAAAGATAAACTTGGGAACACCTGATAACCCACGTCCTGTATTCATAAGCAAGAATATAAAGGATGATGAGTTACCCGAGTATATCGCTTTTCTTCGTGAGTTCGTTGATTGCTTTGCATGGTCCTATGCTGAAATGCCTGGTTTAGACCCCAAAGTAGCAGTCCACAAACTCAATCTTCAAGAAGACATCAAGCCTGTCAAACAAGGCCAAAGAAGATTCCGTCCAGATGTGATGGATAAAATTGAACAAGAAGTTCAAAAACTCAAAAGCGTTGGCTTCATCCGTGAGGAACAACATCCAGAGTGGTTGGCCAACATTGTCCCCGTGACAAAGAAAACTGGGCAGATCAGAGTCTGTATTGACTATAGAGACTTGAATGGCGCTTGCCCTAAAGATGAATTCCCGCTCCCCATACCGGAGGTGATGATTGACAATACCTGCGGATTCGAGTGAATGACATTCATGGATGGCTTCTCTGGTTACAATCAGATAAAGATGCATCCTGAAGATGAAAAGCACACTTCATTTCGGACTCCATTTGGCGTGTATTGCTACACTGTCATGCCATTTGGTCTGAAAAATGCTGGTGCCACATATCAGAGGGCTATGATGAAAATATTCCAAGATATGCAGCACAAGACGGTCGAATGTTACGTTGATGACCTCGCCGTCAAGAGCAGAAGAAAAGAAGACCATCTCAAAGATCTTCGGGAAGTCTTCCTCCGACTCCGCAAACACAAACTGCGGATGAATCCTCTAAAATGCTTCTTCGGCGTCTCGTCGGGTAAGTTTCTCGGATTCCTTGTTCGGAAAGCTGGAATATAACTTGACCCCATAAAAGTCAAGGCTATTCTAGAAATGCCCTCTCCAAGAACCTTGAGAGAACTAAAAGGGCTCCGAGGGAGATTGGCCTACATCAGACGGTTCATCTCCAATCTTTCAGGGAAATGCCGTCCATTCTCTCGATTGATGAAAAAAGGTGTAGACTTTGTCTGGGATGCCGACTGTGAAGCCGCATTTCAAGATATCAAGTCATACCTGACCAAACCTCCAGTGTTAGCTGCCCCTGCCACTGGAAAACCATTCATCTTGTACACAAGAGCCCTTGATCACTCTCTGGGTGCTCTGCTTGCACAAGAAAATGATGAAAGAAAAGAAGCTGCTCTATACTACCTCAGCCGCATACTAGTAGGTGCAGAGCATCGCTACTCTCCAGTCGAAAAGGAATGCCTTGCAGTGATGTTCGCTGTACAAAAGCTACGTCATTATCTGCTTTCCAACACAGTCTACCTCGTCTCAAGGATCAACCTCTTGAAGGTCTTTGTCACAAAGGCAGGTTCTCTCAATGCCCGACTGGCAAAATGGTCCATCCTTCTATCACAATTTGATATTAGGTATGTACCACAAAAACCAATCAAAGGCCAAGCTCTAGCAGACTTTCTCGCAGAGCATCCATTGCCTAAAGATTCTCCACTCAGAGATGATCTCCCAGACGAACCTGTCTACAACGTGGAGACTTCCTCACCAAATGCCTCCTGGGACATGTACTTTGACGGTGCAACCAGGACAAATGAAAAAAGAAAGCTGATCTCGGGAGTTGACATCCTCTTTGTTAGCCCCGACAAATACATGATTCCACATGCTTTCTCGCTACTGGAACCATGCACAAACAATGCAGCTGAATACCAAGCTCTGATCCTAGGATTGGAACTCGCCATTGAATCCGGTATCACCATGCTGGAAGTCTTTGGAGACTCTCAACTGATCGTCAACCAGATGAATCAGAAATATGAAGTCAGGAAGCCCGATCTGCTGCCTTATTACAACAAGGCACAATCGCTTCTGCAAAACTTTGACATCTGCAACATCACCCACATTCGTAGAGGTGAAAACATCCGTGCAGATGCCCTGGCCGGACTTGCTGCATCAATGGCGATCCAGGAGGGGAAAACCATGCAAATTACAGTGTGCGAGAGAAGGATCCTCCCTCCTCTTAACACACACCAAGCAGTTGCTGAATGCCACCGAGTGGTTGGAAGTCGGATCTCTATCCTTCAACCTTCAATCGGCGACTGGAGGGATCCGTTCATTGATTACACTATGTTCGGAATCCTACCTGAAGATCCAAAAGAACAGGTAAGCATCCAAAGGCGAGCCCCAAACTTTCATTTGGATATCCCTTCAAAGATCCTTTATAGGAAATCCTTCAATGGAGTACTCCTACGCTGCTTGTCACAACAAGAAGCTGAAGAAACACTCAAAGAAGTTCACGCTGGTCTTTGTGGAGCTCATCAGGCTGGTCCCAAGCTCTACGACCAAATCAAAAGGTTGGGTTACTACTGGCCTACCATGGTACCCGACGCAATGCAATTTGCTAAGCGCTGCCAACAATGCCAAGTTCATGGAGACTACATTCACATGCCTCCAGAATCGCTGCATCCTACAGCAATCTCATGGCCTTTTGAAGCATGGGGCATGGACATCATAGGTCCTATCTCTCCCCCTTCAAGCAAAGGTCATCGCTTCATCTTCGCCGCTACGGATTATTTCTCCAAGTGGTCAGAAGCATTTGCGTTCAACGAAATGAAGACCTCATCAGTTCTTCAATTCCTACGCACCAACATCATTTGTCGTTTCGGCATACCCAAAAGATTCGTCCATGATAACGGACCACAATTCCGGGATCATCGATTCTACAGGTTCTGCGACAAATACAAAATCCAAAGCTGTCCTTCGACTCCATACAATCCGGCAGCAAACGGATTAGCAGAAGCCTTCAACAAGACACTCTGCAAAATCCTCAAGAAAATGGTCTCTAGTCACAAAAGAGACTGGAGCGATAAACTGTCTGAAGCTTTGTGGGCCTATCGAACCACCGTTCGAGGACCAACCCATAGCACACCATTCTCCTTGGTCTATGGATGCGAAGCTGTCGTGCCCCTAGAGGTACAAATTCCTTCTCTGAGGGTATCTCTACAAAATGACATGACTCAAGAAAGCAATGTCAAATTGCGACTCCATGAGCTGGACAATCTCGACGAGAGACGGCTCGAAGCTCGACAAAGCATTGAACTTTACCAAGCACGCATGGCAGGATCTTTTGACAAAAAGGTCAGGCAACGCGCCTACAAAAAGGGTGACTTGGTTCTTGCGGTAAAAAGACCAATGGTCTTCGCTCACAAGTCCAAAGGCAAGTTTGAACCAAAATGGGAGGGACCCTATGTCATCGACAAGGTCTTCTCCAACGGCGCATATGCCCTCCTAAACATGGAAGGCGATAGATGTATCCTGCCTATCAACGGCAAGTTCTTGAAGCGGTACTACCCTTGAAGACTTACCCAACTGGGTAAGAGCAATGCCTGTATAGCCAAAACCTGTTCTCAGGTACTCGCTCGTCAAACCAACTCTCTTTAGAATTTTCATATCAAATGTCAAAATTTCTAGAGATTCAAAAACAATGCTTACTTTCATCGTTTCATTGTTCAAAAACAAAAAAATCCAAGTTTAGGAGCCTCTCCCTGACTTGACCAAAACTTTCGATCCTTGAACCAAAAATCATGGTTTGAAACAAAAATCCGGATTCAGGGATTTCCACCCTAGCCCACCTTACCTTTTACCGCCAAATGGTTCTAGGTCAAAATTTACGACCCTCGTGTCTTTAAACAAAAAAAAAATGATTTTTCAAAAATCGTGGGGAAACGACATCAAAGTCAGTACCAGCAAAACAAAAATTTTGAAAAAAAGCAAGGATGCGACATTCCATCGATACTTGCACCCAAAATCGCAGGGAAGCGACATTTCGTCGATACTTGCAAAATCCAAAAACCGTGGAGACGCAACATATCAGTTGATATCCACAACCCAAATTTCAAAGGTTCGAGAAAACCTAAAATCGTGGAGAAGCAACAGACCAGTTGATATCCACAACCCAATTTCAAAAATCGTGGAGATGTAACATAACAGTTGCTATCCACAACCCAAAATTACAAATGATTCGAGAAAACCTCAAATTTCAAAAATCGCGGAGAAACGACATCAAGTCAGTACCCGCAAAACTAAAAGTTTTGGGAAAAGCAGGGAAGCGACGCTTAGTCGATATTTGCACCCCAATTCGCGAGGAAGCGACATTCCATCGATACTTGCAAAACCTAACCCGCGAGGAAGTGACATTCCATCAATACTCGCAAAACCGAATGAGCAAGGAAGCGACATTCCATCGATACTTGCAAGACCATTCAGTGGGGAGGCGACATTTGGTCGATACCTGCATTTTGAAAACCAAAACTCGGCTATAAATGCCAAAATCCGGCTATAAATGCCAAAACAAAAATTTCCGGCTATAAACGCCAAAATCGGCTTTCATGCCAATAAAACAAAACTTGGTTTTCAAAAACTCGGCTACAAATGCCACACAAAAAAAAAAACCTGACTCTCATGTCAAAACCGGCTATAAATGCCACAAATTGGCTATCAATGCCACCAAACCGGCTATAAATGCCACAAATTGGCTATCAATGCCACCAAACTGGCTATAAATGCCACCAATTGGCTATCAATGCCACCAAACTGGCTGTAAATGCCACAAAAATCCGGCTTTCATGCCAAATTCGTTTCCCCTACCAAAACAACCATTTGACAAAAGATTTTCACAAAATGACAAAGCTTTTGATCAAATCCCATTTAGCAATCGCTTTCATCACAAAAAGATTTGAGTGAGCGTAGGGAAAACAAAAAAAAAAGAGTACCAAAAAAATACATGTGGTACCAAAAAAAAGAAAAGTGTTCACAAGCACTAAAAAAAAAAAAGAGTACCAAAAAAATACATGTGGTACCAAAAAAAGGTGTTCACAAGCACTGCAAGAAAAAAGAAGTACCCAAAAAATACATGTGGTACCAAAAAAAAAGAAGAGTAGTTTCTACTATAAAAAAAATCAGGAGCTCAGCCAAAAATGGTCTCCAGCCAAAGCTTCAGCTCCTCAAGCAAACTTTTGGCATCAGCCGTCAGAGTTTCCAAGGCACGCTTCTTCAGGAACTTGCCATGAGATGCTGGCGAATGCCGTAACCCTTCTTTAACACCGGGAAGCTCGTCCCCAGCAGTTTGCCATCGTTCGTTTTCTAGAGTCCTCCTCTCGAGAACTTGACCGGCATCTGCAACCCTGCGAATCAGAGTACTCTCCCTGTCACGAGCCTCTGTTATAGCAGTCCACTTAGCATCAACTTGTGCCTTCAATTGCTCGAGATGCTTCCTGGCCATTTCGACCTCTCCATCAAGGACGTCAAGGTCGCTCTTTAATCCAAGGATGACTAGCTCTTCCTTGTTCTTCTCTCGGACTACCTGCTTCCTGCTTTGTGTAGCCTCACTCAGGTCAGACTTAGCCTTATCAGCAGGGTCCAAGAACATCTCCTTGAAGAATTGGTCGTCAGGGAAATCCATGGTCTCAAACCACTTGTCACCCAGTGCAATGATCCTATCAACGATCGCCCTGGCACCTGTGACATCCAGACCAACCTCTTCGGTGTCGGTCAGAATCTCCTGTACATGTGGGATCATGCCAAATCCTGCCTCCAAGTGTCCAGAAAGGAGAGTCTTGATCCAAGAACTCAAAACCCGAGCCAGCACCTTCTTCGCAAATTGAAGAGACGAACTGGATGAAGATTCACCCTTCTCCGTTGATCGGCTGCTCATGTCATGTCCCATTGGAAGAGTAACAAAAGAACTCTTTCCACTTGGAGCCACTGGAGAGGGAATCTCAACACGAGGCATCTCCTCAATCATGTCAGAACTAGTCTCTACCTCCGGATCGACCTCTGGCATCCCTTGCTCTGGTTCTTAAGGAAGCTATGGACTCTCTTCTGTCACTTCAAAACCTGCAAATGAAACACAAAAAGGTATGAATATGATCCTGTTAAAAAAAAATCATCAGGGTCATCACTACAAAGTACCTTCTTCGACGACTGGCGGAACACTCTCTTCCTCCATGAACTCATCGGAAGCATCATCAACATTTGCGTCCATTGATGGTTCAAAGTCATCGGAATCCTGTGGCAAGTCAGCTGACAAGAAAAAATGTTAACAAATCAAGTCGCAGGCAAAAAAAAGAAGAAAAGAGAAAGCGAAAGAAGTTATACCAATTGGAGATTCTGGAATCATTCCAGAGTCCTCAGATGCCATAACCGGCTCCATCACCGCCTCATCGGAAGGAACCTCAGGCATCGGCAAGTCTTCATCCTCTGCTAAAAAAAAAGAAGCAGCGGCAGGGTGAGAAAACAAATCAGAACATGGAAAGCCCCATGAAAGAAGCAGAAAAAGAAAAAGGAAGAATCATACCTTCACCAATGGTCTCTTCTCCACGGCTCCTCTTCTCTGGAGGCTCGTCGACAGCCTCTGGCACCTCCTCGTTGATGGTAAGAGGAATTTCCATGTCAGGAGAGTCCTCATGTGGCCCCTCGCTGTGATGATGACTCCTCCTCTTCTTACCTCTACGGGTTCGCTTCCTAGAAGAACCCGCCCCACTATCAGAGTCAGGTTTCTCACTTGGCTCCTCACTGGATGGTCTGCTCTCGCCAGTAGACTCCGCGGAAGCTCGCCTCTGTGCCGCTTGCATCCAAGCGTCGAGCTCAGCTTCCTCCTGTTCTAGCTGCTCCAAAGCCTCATCAGGTACTTCCCGAACAGCTTCAGAACCAATGACGCCCTGGTCACCGAGAAAGCCTATCTTGTGCTTCTCTCCAGAAAGGAAGGCCCAAACTTCCTCTCGCCGGACGCCATCCGACCTTCCAGTACCTTTCCCCGAAGACAACTTTACATCAAGCTCCTTCTTGGAAAGCCCCCGATATGCCAAAGAGCTCTCCGCGAACCACTTCGTGAAGCCGGCAGTTCGGAAAGTCGACAGCTCAGGATAAGAGATCGTGGCAGTAGTGTCTTCAGCACTATAAAAAGCCCATGCATTTCTGCCATCCTGCAAACCCCCAAAACGCTTCACCATACTCGAAGGCGCTCCAACAACGCCTTGAGAGAAGCCCAACTGAAGCGCAAAGCGAGAAGGTACATACGGCTGGATGTCGACGAAAAGATGTCTGCGGTACACCATCGTGCCGACTCGTATGCTGAAAAGCCACTCCTTCTCTGCATTGGTCAAAGAGTAATGCCTTCCTGACCCTGCTCTGGTGGAGTCTCGGGAGGCACCAAAATCAAAAGCCTTCTTCCGCAACTCCGGAGAAAGCTTCACTGAAGACTGCCCCATCTCGACGTCCCTGAACCGTCGGATCCTCATGCGGGCAAACAAAAGTGATTCGGATACGGCTTTTCCCTTAGCCAATCGAATCATCAGAGGATCATCATCCTGTGCAGCACCCAGCTGGTGGAAGCCAGGACAGTGGTATACAAACCACGAATAAAAGATATGGGCTGAAAATACCCTATTCATAGGGAGCCCAAGCCGAACCAAAAAAGCAGCAGCCTGCAGTTCGGTACACAGGTAGGAGTAAAGAGCAGGCACCAAAGCAAGCCGCTCTCCAAACGCCATCTGACAAGCCGGAAAAATACAATGCGGCCTAATGTGCGTCCCATCTCCACCAGCAAACACAGCCTCACCTAGCCAATAAGTGAGGTAAACAGCGAGATCTCTCCGCAGTGTAATGTCAGAACAAATGGCATCTGTGCTCGCGAAGAAACCCTTCAACTCTTCCTGCATGGTCGAAGTCTTCTTCCTGTCTTCCCGGGTCATGCTATCAAAAGGTTCTCCACCGTCAAAGGAGTTGAAGAATGAAGAGCCATAACTCTTCCAACTGCTGGATCTCACTTTCGAGCCCTCCTTCAAAAAATCATAGAAGGCGACGAGCTGAAAGTATAGGAGACTGAACTCCTCTGACTGCTCCTCAAGGACGCTGTCAATCGGCATGAACTCCTCATAGAGTTTGCCAAGGATGGGCAATCCAGTAATAGCACTCAACTCCTTCAGAGAAAAACCAATCTCACCGTTCGTGACAACGAAGGTATTGGTCTGAGGGAGGAAAGACTCCAACATAGCCATGAAGGCATCATCGGAAAAAGTCACGGTCTCCCTAAAAGCGCGGACCCCGTCAAAAATCCCGGCTTCCTTCAAAACGGCGCCCCCAATCAGCAAGGTGTGGTCAGTCCATGACTTCCAATCGGAGTCAGCATTGAAACGGCCACGAAGTCGAAAAGGCTTCACCCAAGTACTGCCGTCACCGCTGAAAACGCCAAGGCCCACCGGTCTCAAATCGACCGACGGATAATCAGAGCCCTGGTAGCCGCTGGCTGGCATCAACACGTCCATACGGACAGGTGGCTTCTCCGCAAAACCGGAAGGTCCACCAACAAAAACCCCGGTCTTGATCACACTGGTCCTCTTCACCCAGCTCGGAGGATCTTCCCTCTTAGGGCACGTGGGAGAAAGGCTCAGGATCGAGATGGTCCGATCAAAAGACGACCGGGTAGAAATAGTTCTCTCCTCACCATTTGCTGTGTAAGAGAACTGAAAACATCTCCTTTGGTATGTCAAGTCGTCAGGGACTGCATCTCCAAAGAAGAAGGTAGCTTGGGTAAAACCCTCAGATCGTCCATAACCCAAGGACGGTTGCTTACCATGATCTTATAGAACTCCTCATCCTTGAGAGCGATCAATCGCTGTCTCATCTCATCTCTGTTGAGAGAGTCGCACTCTTCAAGATTTCTTTCCACAAACTGGACCTTCTCCCAGGCCTGCTGAACGGCCACATTAGAAGATCTGGCGGATCGACGAGGTACGCTTGTAGCAGGCTCTTTACCCTTGTTCGTTCTGGAGGAACCACCTGCAAAGGTTGGAAAAGAAGAAAAAAAAATCATCATCAAAATGACAGGATTTCGCTAAAAGACAATCTGGCGAAATTTTGGCATGGTTCCGGGGCAATTCCAAAGAAAAGGGAAATACCCCGAAAGAAATAGAAAGTTTTGAAGATGGGCTCAACATCGCTGCGAGCTCCGAAACTCCAAACATTTAAAACCTCAAAATCTCCGCAAAATCAAGAAGGGCTCAACATCGCTGCGAGCTCCAAATTCCCAAATTTACAAAGATTTTCAGGTATGCTATCAAGCTCAATCTACAAAAAGTACATGCATGAACATCTAGATTTGCATAAAAAAACGCATTATCATGATGAGCACAAAAAAAAAAAAGAAACTTTCTCAAAAAAAAAAAAAAGAGAAAGAAAAGAAAAAAAAAAGAAGAAACTTTCTCAAAAAAAAAAAAAAGAGAAAGAAAAGAAAAAAAAAAGAAACTTTCTCAAAATAAAAAAAAAAGGAGAAAGAAAAGAAAAAAAAAAAAAAGAAGAAACTTTCTCAAAAAAAAAAAGGGAGAAAGAAAAGAAAAAAAAAAAAAAAACAAAAGAAACTTTCTCAAAAAAAAAGGGGAGAAAGAAAAAAAAACAAAAAAAAAAAAGAAACTTTCTCAAAAAAAAAAAAGAAAGAAAACAGCACAAAAAAAAAAAAAAAAAAAAGACAAAAGAGACACACGTGAAAAAAAAAAAAAAAAAAAAAAAAAAAAACAGAAATCACGTGGAAAAGAAAAGAAAAAAAAAAGAGAAGAAGAATAGAAAGAAAAAAAAGAAAAAAAAAGAGAAGAAAGAAAAAAAAAGAAGAGAAACTTTTTTTTCCATCCTATTCTCTACATGGAGTTTTCTTGAAAGAAAAAGAAAGAAAACTTACTTGAAGCCATTGATGGAGAAGAAGAAGGAAAAAGCTTGAAGATCCTTGAAGAAGAAGCACTCTTGGTCTTGGAGCTCTCTTGAGATTGTTGCAAAAGAAAGCAATAAGAGCAAGAGATCCTACCTTCCTTTGCTTTTATAGGAGAGAGCAAATCAAAGAAGGAAACAAAAAACGAAAGGTAAGTGCTACTAATTAGTAACCTTACCAAAAGAGAAGGAATTAGAAAGATTCTTTCCCAAAAAGAAAGATGTCTTTGAGAGATTTCCTCCCAAAATCAATCAAATGAGAGATTCTCTCCAACAAAAAAGGATATTGAAGATTCTTTCCCAAAAAGAAAGATACCTTGAGATATTCTCTCCCAAATTAAGGGAATATGAGAGATTCTCTCCCATAAAGCTATTTTTAGATATTCTCTATTCAAATGAGATATCTTTAGATATTCTTTACAAAAATGGCCCCACATGAGATCTAAGCCATCCTAAAAAGCTTAAGGTCCCATGGGCTAGCCCATATGAGCCAAGTTTGACCACCTAGGCACTACTAAAAAATAAAAAAAAAAAAAAAAAAAAAAAACATGGGCTTTTAGTCAGAAAAAATCCCTCTTACCAAGAGCATACAAAAATGGTTCCATGCCTCTTTTGAGTTGATTAAACCATACAAAAAATTCCAAGCCCCATGAGCTTCCAAAAATCAAACCATCCAGCCTCATATACCAAATTGAGCCAAAATCTTGAAATTGGCATTCCACAAAAATCCAAACCACTCCAATGGACCCACACAGTCCCAAAGAGTGACCAAAAACCAAAGCCTGGTCCCCTAACTTGCCACATACAGCTTGTTAGGTCACAAGACCAAAACCAAAAACCAAATCATGATCCCCTAACTTGCCACATACAACCTGTTAGGTCTGCAAGATCAAAACCAAAACCCGACCCCCTAACCTGCCACATACAGCTTGTTAGGTCACAAGGTCAAAAACAAAAGCCCAAATCCACATCCCTGATGTCATCTTCAAAACTTTGCCTCGAGATGGTATTTGATTCCTTTCATTACCATAAAATTCCCCTGGAAGCTCAAAGGCTACTCTACCAAAGGAAGGATTGCTCAAAGACTCTTGGTCAAGACACAAGCTCTCCTTCAAAAATCTCTTCGAGGCATATCGACTACAAAAGTCAAGCAACTCGTCGCTGTACCTAGAGGGGGCATTTGTTGACACCAAAAATGTCACTTTGCCTCTTCAACATCAAGAAAGCTGCATGAAGTCGCAACCTGCCATAAATAGGCAATGCAATTTCTCCAAAAAATCAAATCTTGTCAGAATCAAACAAAAACTGCAAGATCCTTCAAGATAGCCAAGAGAAGAGTACACATGAAGTTTCGGGCCATTTCGACAACATTTGGCCTAACTTCACTTCTCCGACAGCTAAACAGGAGCTCTCAGGTGGCGACATCATCGGAGACGTCAAAACTTCGATCAGAGCCAACAGATGGCTCCAGCATGTCTCAAAAGGGCTCCATGCCAAATTTCAAGTCAAACCGACAACGTTTGACCCTCCATCAATGCTCGAGCAGCAAAATCAAGCCTCCCGGCGACGGGAACCATTGAAGCCTTCGCTCATCAAACCAAGTGCATGAGTGGCTTCAACATGCTTCCAAAAGGCTGCACGTCAAATTTCAGGTCATTCTGACAACGTTTGACCAGGTTTCGATGCTCCGAGAGAAAATCAAGCCTACCGGCGGCGGAGCAACCCGGGACCATGACATCCAAAACGGAGCCCATGGAACGTCTCAAAATGACTCCAATAGGCTCCCCGTCAAATTTCAGGTCAATCGGACATCGTTTGGCCACATATCAAAGCTCGGCATTTTCCCCGCAGCAAAATCAAGTGAAGCATCGACGGGACCCCAAACGGCTTCAAAACTCAAACAAAAGCCTATGGTTGGTCTTATTTATTGCTCAGGAGGCTTCACCTCAAATTTCAGGTCATTCCGACATCGTTTGACCAAGTTTCAGCTTCTGGCGGAAAATCAGCAGCTCTACACGACAAAGTCTTCGGCTTTCCCGGAAAATTAGAAACTTTGCACTCTAAAAATGCAAGGATTCTCATCAAGTTTTCTACAGGGAAATCAAGCCAATAAATGAGAAGAAATGTCAGGAAAAATACAGAAGAAAACGGCGACGAAAAAGACATCAAAACGACCGCAAAACGGGCTCCGAAGGGGAAAATTCCCCCAGGGTCGCAGGCCCCTGCGACCATGGCCCATGGTCGCCGGCGACCTTTCCGTCCTTTTTCGCGTTTCGCGCACTTTGGCCCCTGTGGTTTCCTGAAAATGTGATTTTTAGTGCTTGAAATTGACTCATGTCCGCCGACATCCGTCAAAATCACGGGTCAACCTCCAAAAGTATCAAAATCAACATTGATCGCCAACCGGTCGACCAAAAAAGTGTACTTTCCGCCCGATCAATCGAAAAATCGACAGGACAGATGTCACCGGCCCGCTCTTAGCTATCACTGTCTGAAGTTACATGTTCATCCGATGTCGATCAGCATGAAGATCCATCGATGATCATCGCCAGAAGAATTCCAGAAGACACGGCACGGCCCGCGACTCTTCGACTGCTCGGCGACCAATTAATGTGGTTAATTGACTAGCTTTATTGCAGTCATTAATTCATTTCTTTGGACGGCCCAATCAGAAGCAAGCATTTGGGAGTTACAAGTCAATTGATTCATGGCATTTAACCCATGAAACTCCTCCCATTATGGTAATTAAGGTGATTAAAAGCCCTTAATCTCCATCGGCCAATCAGATTCAAGGAAAAAGGAGTTACAAAATCAAAGAAATAAATCTTGTAACTCCTCCCATTAAAGCCATTAAAGCCCATAAACTCTCCTAAATGGCTACCAAAAGCCTATAAATAGGAGAGCATTCCATTGAAATCAGGATCAGAAAAAAGAGAGAGAAATCAGAAAAAAAGAGATCGGATCAGAAAAAAAGAGATCGGATCGGAAGAGAGCGGAAAGAATCCAGAGAAAGAAAAAGAGAGAAAAACTCTGCTGAAGTTCTGCACCGGCCACCACTACAAGGTGACAAAACTCCCTTGGGGGGCACCCCCCCCAAGGTCCTTGCCTTCTCCCGCTGCCTCCAATGGCTTAGACGTGGCTTTTCAGCCCGTCTACTTAGCTTTTTATTGGACATAGGACCTTCTCTTGGTCTTTGTCCTCTAAAAACCTGAGGTTATAGCCAAGCCAAGCGAATCAAGAGCATCCTCTGTTCTCATCTGCATGGATGATGACGAAGCCCATACATGGCTTGCGACCGTCAATCTGAACGAGTCCCCCACAATCTCCTGAAAAGTTAGATCTTCCTTTTCTTGCTTTTCATTGTAGTTTGCATTTTTCTAAAGAGACAAAAAATCACAACTCTTGTCTTTCATTATTGATAAGAATTGTAAATCGGCTATAAACGCCAAAATCGGCTATAAACGCCACAAAATCGGCTATAAATGCCAAACAAAATCGCCTTTCACGGCAAATCAAGAAAATGTCTCTTTTCTTAAATATTTGTGCAATGGAAAACTTGAAAGAAGTTGATTTCCTTTTTACTTGCGAAGGTTGATCTCCGGATTACCACTTGCAATTCCAAGTAAAATAGAAAATCTGGCACACCCACACAAAGAAATGTTGATGCACGCTTCAGGCCCGCCAGGCGCGAAAGGGCCGGACCCGACGGACTCCCACGTTCCGCCGACCCCGGTAGCCGCCCCACGGCGCCTCGGAGAGCGTTCTATCAGGGTAAACGGGGTCCGGTGCCCATGAAACTGGACAGGCACGAGCCCATAGTCATTCTTGACCTTTCGAAACTTACGGCTCGGGATTCCGACTCCCGGATTGCCCGTAGTATTGAAACGTAGGTTTAAGTTAAAACGTTAATATAAAACTTAGAAAATTGGCCTTTGAGCTCCCAAACCGGGCAAACTGGATTCAGTGCACGTGAAATCGGACAGGCACGAGCCCATAGTTTTTCCTGACCTATCGAAACTGACGGCTCGGGTTTCCGACTCCCGAATTGCATGTAGTGTTGAAACGTAGGTTTAAGTTAAACAGTTTACTTAAAAGGTAGGAAATTGGCCTCCGGGCGCCGAAACCTAGTAAACGTGCTCCAGTATCCGTGAAACTCGACGGCTAGAAGCCCATAGACAGTCCTGACCTGTCCGAACTAATGGCTCGGGATTTCGACTCCCGGATTGCCCGTAGAGTTGAAACGTTAGTTAAAGTTACAACGCTAATCTAAAACTTAGGAAATTGGCCTCCGAGTGCCCTAACCTGTGCAATCGGGCTCTAGTGCCCATGAAACTGGACGGGTACAAGGCCATAGTCATTCCTGACTAGCCGGAACTGACTCCTCGGGATTCCAACTCCCGGATTGCCGGTAAAGTTGAAACGTAGGTTTAAGATAAAATGTTAGCTTAAAAGTTAGGAAATTGGCCTTCGAGCGCCCTAATCGGGCAAACGGGCTCCGGTGCCCGTGAAACTGGACGTACAAAATCCCATAGTCATTCCTGACCTGTCGGAACTGACGGCTCGGGATTCCGACTCCCGGATTGCCGGTAAAGTTGAAATGTTGGTTTAAGTTAAAATGTTAAGTTAAAAGTTAGGAAATTGGCCTCCGCAAGCCCTAACCGGGGAAACGGGCTCCGGTGCCCGTGAAACTGGACGGGCACGAGCCCATAGTCATTCCTGGCCGACCGGCGCTAACGGCTCGGGATTCCGACTCCTGGATTACCTGTAAAGTTGAAACGCAGGTTTAAGTTAAAATATTAATATAAAACTTACAAAATTCGCATCCGAGCGCCCAAACCTGGAAAACGGGTTCCGTTGCCTGTGAAACTGGACGGGCATGAGCCCATACTCATTCCTAACATGCGAAACTGACGACTCGGGATTCCGACTCCCGGATTGCCTGTAAAGTTGAAACGTAGGTTTAAGTTAAAACGTTAATATAAAACTTAGAAAATTGGACTCAAAGCTCCCAAACCAAGTTAACGGGCTCCGTTGCCCATGAAACTAGACGGGCACAATCCCATAGTGATTCCTGACCTGTCGGAACAATCGGCTCGGGATTCCGACTCCCAGATTGCCCATAGAGTTGAAACGTAGGTTTAAGTTAAAAAGTTAACTTAAAAGTTATGAAATTGGCCTCCGAGCGCACTAACCACGTAAACGGGCTCCGGTGCCAGTGAAACTAGACGGGCACAAGCCCATAGTCATTCCTGACCGACCGGAGCCGACGACTCGGGATTCCGACTCCCGGATTGCCTGTAAAGTTGAAACGCAGGTTTAAGTTAAAATATTAATATAAAACTTAGAAACTTGGCATCCGAGCGCGTAAACCGGGCAAACGGGCTCCGTTGCCCGTGAAACCGACGGCCACGAGCCCATACTCATTCCTGACCTGTCGGAATTGACGGGTCAGGATTCCGACACCAGGATTGCCGGTAGAGTTGACATGTAGGTTTAAGTCAAAACGTTAATATAAAACTTAGGAAATTGGCCTCTGAGAGCCCAAACCGGGCAAACGGGCTCCGGTGCCCATGAAACTAGATTGGCAAGAGCCCATAGTCAATCCTGAACTGCCGGAACTGACGGCTCGGGATTCCGACTCCCGGATTGCATGTAAAGTTGAAACGTAGATTTAAGTTAAAACGTTAATATAAAACTTAAAAAATCGGCCAACGAGCCCATTGTCATTCTTGACCTTTCGAAACTTACGGCTCGGGATTCCGACTCCCGGATTGCCCGTAGTATTGAAACGTAGGTTTAAGTTAAAACGTTAATATAAAACTTAGGAAATTGGCCTCTGAGCGCCCAAACCGAGCAAACTGGCTTCGGTGCCCGTGAAATCGGTCGGGCACGAGCCCATAGTCTTTCCTGACCTGTCAAAACTAACGGCTCGGGAGTCCGTCTTCGGAATTGCATGTAGTGTTGAAACGTAGGTTTAAGTTAAAAAGTTAATTTAAAAGTTAGGAAATTGGCCTCCGGGCGCCGAAACCTAGCAAACGTGCTCCAGTATCCGTGAAACTAGACGGGCACGTGCTCACAGTCATTCCTGACTTGCCGGAACAGACGGCTAGGGATTCTGACTCCCGAATTACCCGTAGAGTTGAAACGTAGGTTTTAATTAAAAAGTTAACTTAAAAGTTATGAAATTGGCCTCCGAGCGCCCTAACCTGGTAAACGTGCTCCGGTGCCCGTGAAATTGGATGGGCACGAGCACATAGTCATTCCTCACAGACCAGAGCTGACGGCTAGGGATTTCGACTCCCGGATTGCCTGTAAAGTTGAAACGCAGGTTCAAGTTAAAATATTAATATAAAACTTAGAAAATAGGCCTCCGAGTGCCCAAACCGGGCAAACGGGTTCCGTTGCCCCTGAAACTGGACGACCACGAGCCCATAGTCATTCCTAACTTGCGGGGACTGACGGCTCTGGATTCCGACTCCCGGATTGCCCGTAGAGTTAAAACGTAGGTTTAAGTTAAAACGTTAAAATAAAACATAGAAAATTGGCCTCCGTGCACCGAAACAGGGCAAACGGGTGCCGTTGCCTGTCAAACTAGACGGGCATGAGCCCATAGTCATTCCTGACCTCCCAGAATTGCCGGCTCAGGATTCCAACTCTCGGATTGCCCGTTAAGTTGAAACGTAAGTTTAAGTTAAAACGTTAACTTAAAACTTAAGAAATTGACCTCCGAGCGTTGAAACCGGGCGAACGGGTGCCGGTGCCCGTGAAACTAGAAGGGCAGGAGTCCATAGTCATTCCAGACCTGCCGGAAGTGGCGGCTCAGGATTTCGACTCCCGGATTACCCGTACAGTTGAAACGTAAGTTTAAGTTAAAACGTTAACATAAAACTTAGGAAATTGGCCACCAAGCACCCTAATCGGGCAAACGGGTTCCGGTGCCCGTGAAACTGGTTGGGCACGAGCCCATAGTCATTACTGATCTGCCCGAACTGACGGCTCGAGATTCCAACTCCTGGATTGCTTGTAAAGTTTAAATGTAGGTTTAAGTTAAAACGTTAAAATAAAACTTAGAAAATTGGCCTCCGAGAGCCCAAACCGGGCAAACTGGATCCGTTTCCCGTGAAACTGGACTTGCACGAGCTCATAGTCATTCCTGACCTGCCGGAACTGACGGCTCGGGATTCCGACACCAGGATTGCCTGTAGAGTTTCAACGTAGGTTTAAGTTAAAATATTAATATGAAACTTAGAAAATTGGCCTCCGAGGGCTTAAACCAGGCAAACGGGATCCGTTTGCCGGAAACTGGACGGGCACGAGCCCATAGTCATTCCTGACCTGCCGGAACTGACGACTCGGGGTATTACCTCCCGGAATGCCTGTAGAGTTAAAACGTAGGTTTAAGTTAAAACGATAATATAAAACATAGAAAAATTGGCCTTCGAGCGCCCAATCAAGGCAAACGGGCTACGTTGCCCGCGAATCTGGACGGGCATGAGCCCATAGTCATTCCTAACCTGCCGTAACAAACAGCTCGGGATTCCGACTCCCGGATTGGCCATAGAGTTAAAACGTAGGTTTAAATTAAAATGTTAACTTAAAACTTAGGAAATTGGCCTTCGAGCACCGAAAACCGGGCAAACGGGCTCCAGTGCCCGTGAAACTGGGCAGGAACGAGCCCATAGTCATTCCTGACCGTCCGAAACTGACTACACAGGATTCCGACTCCCGGATTGCCCGTAGATTTGAAACGTACGTTTACGTTTAAACGTTATCTTAAAACTTAAGAAATTGGCCTCCGACCGCCCAAACTGGGCAAATGGGCTCCGATGCCCGTGAAACTGGACGGGCGCAAGCCCATAATCAATCCTAACCTACCGGGACTGATGGCTAGGGATTCTAACGCCCAGATTGCCTGTAAAGTTTAAATGTAAGATTAAGTAAAAACGTTAATATAAAACTCAGAAAATTGGCCTCCGAGCGCCCAAATCAGGCAAACGGGATGCGTTTCCAGTGAAACTGGACGGGAACGAGCCCATAGTCAATCTTGACCTGCAGGAACTAACGGCTCGGGATTTCGACTCCCAGATTACCCGTAAAGTTAAAACGTAGGTTTAAGTTAAAATGTTAATATAAAACATAGAAAATTAGCCTCCGAGCGCCAAAACCGGGCAAATGGGCGCCGTTGCCTGTAAAACTGGACGGGCACGAGCCCATAGTCATTCTTGACCTACCAGAATAGACGGCTCGCGATTCCGACTCCCGGATTTCCCGTAGAGTTAAAACGTTAATATAAAACTTAGAAAATTGACCTCCGAGCACCCAAACCAGGCAAACAGGCTCCGTTGCCCGTGAAACTAGACGGGCACGAGCCCATATTCATTCCCGACCTGCTAGAACTAACGGCTCGGGATTCCGACTCCCGGATTGCCCGTAGAGTTGAAACGTATGTTTAAGTTAAAACGGAAATATAAAACTTAGGAAATTGGCCTCCGATCGCGCAAACCGAGGAAACGAGATCCGTTTCCCATGAAGTTGGACGGGCACGAGCCCACAGTCATTCCTAACCCGCCGGAACTGACGGCTCGGGTTTCCGACCCCCGGATTACCCGTAGAGTTGAAACGTATGTTTAAGTAAAAACGGAAATATAAAACTTAGGAAGTTGGCCTCCGTGCGCCCAGACCGGGCAAACGGGCTCCGATGCCCATGAAACTGGATGGGTATGAGTCCATAGTCATTCCTGACCTCCCACAACTGCCGGCTCAGGATTCCGACTCTCGGATTGCCCGTTAAGTTGAAACGTAAGTTTAAGTAAAAACGTTAACTTAAAACTTTAGAAATTGGCCTCCAAGCGCTGACACCTGGCGAACGGGGGCCGGTGTCCGTGAAACTGGACGGACAGGAGCCCATAGTCATTCCTGACCTACCGGAACTGACGGCTCGGGATTCCGACTCCCGGATTGCCCGCACAGTTGAAACGTAGGTTGAAGTTAAAACGTTAACTTAAAACTTTGGAAATTGGCCACCGAGCACCCAAACCGGGCAAACGGGTTCCGTTGCCCGTGAAATTGGACGGGCATGAGACCATACTCATTCCTAACTTGCGTAACCGACAGCTTGAGATTCCGACTCCCGGGTTGCCCGTAGAGTTAAAACGTAGGTTTAAGTTAAAACGTTAATATAAAACTTAGAAAATTAGCCTCCGAGCACCCAAACCGTGCAAACGGGCTCCGTTGCCCGTGAAACTGGACCGACATGAGCCCATAGTCATTGATGACCTGCCAGAACTGACGCTCGGGATTCCGACTCCCGATATGCTCGTAGAGTTGAAACGTATGTTTAAGTTAAAACGTTAACTTAAAACTTAGGAAATTTTCCTCCGAGCGCCCAAACCGGGCAAACAGGTACTGGTGCTCGTGAAACTAGACGAGCACGAGCCCACAGTCATTCCTGACCCGCCGAAACTGACGGCTCGGGTTTTCGATCCCCGGATTGCCCGTAGAGTTGAAACGTATGTTTAAGTTAAAACGGAAATATAAAACTTAGGAAGTTGGCCTCCGTGCGCCCAGACCGGGCAAACGGGCTCCGGTGCCCGTGAAACTGGACGGGCACGAGCCCATAGTCATTCCTGACCTCCCAGAACTGCCGGCTCAGGATTCTGACTCTCGGATTACCCGATAAGTTGAAACGTAAGGTTAAGTAAATACGTTAACTTAAGACTTTAAAAATTGGCCTCCAAGCGCTGAAACCGGGCGAACGGGCGCCGGTGCCCGCGAAACTGGACAGGCAGGAGCCCATAGTCATTCCTGAGCTGCCGGAATTGACGGCTCGGGATTCCGACTCCCGGATTGCCCGCACAGTTGAAACGTAGGTTTAAGTTAAAACGTTAACTTAAAACTTAGGAAATTGGCCACCGAGCACCCTAACCGGGCAAACCGGCTCCGGTGCCTGTGAAACTGGTCGGGGACGAGCCCATAATCACTCCTGATCCGCCGGAACTGACGGCTCGAGATTCCAACTCACGGATTGCCGGTAAAGTTTAAACGTAGGTTTAAGTTAAAACGTTAATTTAAAACTCAGAAAATTGGCCTCCGAGAGCTGAAACCGGGCAAACAGGATCCGTTTCCCTTGAAACTGGACTTGCACGAGCTCATAGTCATTCCTGACCTGCTAGAACTAACGGCTCGGGATTCCGACACCAGGATTGCCCGTAGAGTTTCAACGGAGGTTTAAGTTAAAATATTAATATGAAACTTAGAAAATTGGCCTCCGAGGGCCCAAACCAGGCAAACGGGATCCGTTTCCCGTGAAACTGGACGGGCACGAGCCCATAGTCATTCCTGACCTGCCGGAACTGACGACTCGGGATATCAACTCCCGGAATGCCCGTAGAGTTAAAACGTAGGTTTAAGTTAAATCGATAATATAAAACATAGAAAAATTGGCCTTCGGGCGCCCAATCAAGGCAAACGGGCTACATTGCCCGCTAATCTGGACGGGGATGAACCCATAGTCATTCCTAACCTGCCGTAACAAACAGCTCGGGATTTCGACTCCCGGATTGGCCGTAGAGTTAAAACGTAGGTTTAAGTTAAAATGTTAACTTAAAACTTAGGAAATTGGCCTTCGAGCACCGAAACCCTGGCAAACGGGCTCCAGTGCCCGTGAAACTGGGCAGGCACGAGCCCATAGTTATTCCTGACCGTCCGAAACTGACATCACTGGATTCCGACTCCCGGATTGCCCGTAGATTTGAAACGTACGTTTAAGTTTAAACGTTATCATAAAACTTAAGAAATTGGCCTCCGACAGCCCAAACTGGGTAAACGGGCTCCGGTGCCCGTGAAACTGGACGGACGCAAGCCCATAATGAATCTTGACCTGCCAGAACTTACGGCTAAGGATTCCGACTCCCGGATTGCCCGTACAGTTGAAACGTAGGTTTAAGTTAAAACGTAAACTTAAAACTTAGGAAATTGGCCACCGAGCGCCCTAACCGGGCGAACGGGCGCCGGTGCCCGTGAAACTGGACGGCCAGGAGCCCATAGTCATTCCTGAGCTGTCGGAACTGACGGCTCGGGATTCCGACTCCCGGATTGCCCGTACAATTGAAACGTAGGTTCAAGTTAAAACGTCAAATTAAAACTTAGGAAATTGGCCACCGAGCACCCTTACCGGGCAAACGGGCTCCGGTGCCCGTGTAACTGGTCGGGTACGAGCCCATAGTCATTCCTGATCAACTGGAACTGACGGCTCGAGATTCCAACTCCCGGATTGCCGGTAAAGTTTAAACGTAGGTTTAAGTTAAGACGTTAATATAAAACTCAGAAAATTGGCCTCCGAGAGCCCGAACCGGGCAAACGGGATCCGTTTCCCGTGAAACTGGACTTGTACGAGCTCATAGTCATTCCTGACCTGCCGGAAATGCCGGCTCGAGATTCCGACACCCGGATTGCCCGTAGAGTTTAAACGTAGGTTTAAGTTAAAACGTTAATATAAAACTTAGAAAATTGGCCTCCGAGTGCCCAAACCGGGCAAACGGGATCCGTTTCCCGTGAAACTGGACTGGCACGAGCCCATAGTCATTCCTGACCTGCCGGAACTGACGACTCGGGATTTCAACTCCCGGAATGCCCGTTGAGTTAAAACGTAGGTTTAACTTAAAACGATAATATAAAACATAGAAAATTGGCCTCCGAGCGCCCACCCAGGGGAAACGGGCTACGTTGCCAATGAAACTAGACGGGCATGAGCCCATAGTCATTCCTGACCTGCCGTAACAAACGGCTCGGGATTCGGACTCCCAGATTGCCTGTAAAGTTTAAGCGTTCGTTTAAGTTAAAACGTTATTATAAAACTTAGAAAATTGGCCTCCAAGCGCCTAAACTGGGTAAACGGGCTCTGTTACCCGTGAAACTGGACGGGCTTGAGCCCATAGTCATTCCTGACCTGCCGGAACTGACTGCTCTGGATTTCGACTCCCGGATTGCCTGTAGAGTTAAAACGTATGTTTAAGTTAAAATGTTAATATAAAACTTAGAAATTTGGCCTCCGAGCGCCCAAACCTGGCAAACGGGATCCGGTGCTCGTGAAACTAGACAGGCACGAGCCCACAGTCATTCCTGACCTACTGGAACTGACGGCTCGGGATTCCGACTCCCGGATTGCTCGTAGAGTTGAAACGTAGGTTTAAGTTAAAACGTTAACTTAGAACTTAGGAAATTGGCCTTCGAGCGCCCATACTGGGCAAACGGTCTTCGGTGCCCGTGAAACTAGACAGGCACGAGCCCACAGTCATTCCTGACCTGCCGGAACTGACGGCTCGGGATTCCAACTCCGGGATTGCCCGTAAAGTTGAAACGTAGGTTTAAGTTAAAACGTTAACTTAAAACTTCGGAAATTAGCCTTCGACCGCCCAAACCGGGCAAACGGGATCCGGTGCCAGTGAAACTGGACGGGCACGAGCCCATAGTCATTCCTAACCTGCCGGAACTGACGGCTCAGGATTCCGACTTCCGGATTGCTAGTAAAAGTTGAAACGTAGGTTTAACTTTCAAAATTTTAATTTTAATTTTTAATTTTTTTTATATTTACTATATATTGCCAATTTTTATAATTAACTATTAATATTTATTTCCCTTTTTCTCTTCAGGTTTGAGAGCATCGAATTGATCACGGCATCCTTCTCAGACAATGTGTTTATTTTTGTAATGAATATAATTTGTTGAAACTTTTGTAATGAATTGTAATGAATGTAATTTGTTGAAAATTTTGTAATGTTTTGAATATCATTAATATAAGACTTTGTTTTGTTATTAGTATTTTTAACTGATTCTAGTAGTTGGATATAATATATTCAGGTACAGGCATAAAAAGCAGGAACAAGATTGGGAAATTAGCGAAAAAATATTAAAAAATAAAAAAAACTATTATGGCGGCCGCAATTGGAGTATTAGCGACCTCCATTGGCAGTCGCAAAAAGCGTTAGAAAATTAAAAAAAAAAAAACATTTGCGACTGCCTTTTTTAGCTTTAGCGACGGCCATGGTGGCTGCTAAAAGTTTTGAGTAACTATTTTATTGACCGTCGCTAAGCGGCCGCAAAAAGTATTAGCGACCGCCACGTGGTCTCTTTTTGCAACGAATTTTTTGCGTTGCTCTCTTGGCGGTCAGTGACCCCATCGCTAAAGGGTATTAGCGACCGCCCCGACACTTTTAGCGACGGTGTTTTGCGGCCGCTAATACCCCTTTTTCTAGTAGTGAAAGATTCATTTATATAACAAACAAGCAATAAATGAAAGGCTATAAATGCAATATTTCAAGAGTTTGAACAATCCACAAGACTCATTCATGAGCATTTATTTCAAATCAATGCAAGTCGAGAATAACAAGAGTAGAAATGATAAAATCAACACATTTCTCGTAAAAGCTATTTATTACTCAAAATATTAAATCATTCACTTGCCTTGGGTCTCTAACAAGTAAACCAAGCCACTAATCAAGCCTCTCTCAAAGACAACCTGCAAAAACATTAAAACCCACAAATACAAACCCTAAAATGGTCAATACAAGAACAAGAAGGATAAAGCTTATAATAAAGAGAATGTGGCTTGCCTAAGGCTAGGAGAACACATATCTAAGAGATAAGGGAGATGGCTTTCTTATAGGTTCTCCAAGTGGACAAGATTGGCTCAAGGGAAGCTTCAATGAGGTTGGCTTCCTCCACAAATGGTATTAAGAGAGAGCCCTAGTAGTGAGGAAGAAGAAGATGACCTTGATTTTTGCCATTGATGCAAGGTTGGTAGAGATTGGGATGGAAAAGCTAGAAAGAGAAGAGAAGAGAGGAAAAACCTAGATTTTGATGGACTTGAGCTGAAAAGGGAAAAGAGAAGGAGGCTTATCCTTTTGTAAGCAAGTGAGATGGGCTCCACCACTAGAAATCTTGTATGGCTAAAATCATGACTTTCGGAATCTTGGACGAGTTCGACGAAGAAGGGAAAAACAATCATCGAAATTTTTAGATTCTAAAAATTATATATTTCGAGGGTTTCGGGGATATCAAATTTTTGTGTCCAGATTTAGTGTAAACTGACTGTTTTGCCCTCAATGCTAAGAAAGTTGGGTTTCGGTGTTTCGAACGGGTATGGGATCAACACGGGAATTGTAGAGATTAACAAGATGAGTAAAACGGGAATCGAAGTACAAATTATAGGAATCTTGAATAATCCCCAAGTACAATCAAGGTCACAAAAAGAACCACCAAAGGGTCCCACTAATCACAAAGGCACTCAAAATTCCCCAAACCTATATCAAAAGCTATTCTATTCCTAACTTAACCAAAATTCACTAATCACGCTTAGAACTAACAAATGACTTAATTAGTACTAATCGAGTCACTCGGATCGTGGTCTTACAAAGTGCATGTAGTTTCAGTATTTGATAATACATCCCTACTTTGGTATTTTAATACCTTTCATATACCAGAGAATATGTATGATATTAACAGAATTTCTCTCCTGTCTCTCATGCATGTAAGCCTCAAATGTGTTTTGAAACTTTCATTAATTCGACATTACAGGGTCGGTCATGGATTGTGTGACGCTTTGGGTAATTTATTATATAAATTATTTACTTTGTTATTATTATGTAATTGATTGTATTTTAGTTAAATACACAATTAGTCTAAGTGGGGACCACGTTAGGCTTAGGTTTGGTGGGTTAGGTTTGGTGAGTTAGGCTTGACCTATCCGACAAGCCTAACTCACCAAACCTAATCCTAACGTGGTCCCCACCTAGACCAATTGCGTATTTAACTAAAATACAATTAATTACATAATAATAATAAAATAAATAATTTGTATAATAAATTACCCAAAATGTCACAGATTGGGACCAATTATAACTACAAGTGTTTGTTGTAATTATAGTTGATTTGGATTTATTGAAATGAGGCTCATTGTTAAAAATAAAGTGTGGTTTTACTCACTTGTACCAGACGTACTATATATCGGTCAAACTCCTCGTGAAATGTCTATACTAGTTTAACTCTAGCTCAACCCAATAATTCACCGATCCATGAGGATGATCTAACAAGTTTCTCTCTTTTTTCTTCCATAACATAAGGTATCCCCCGCCCCGCCCAGCCAGCCCAACCCTGAGCCCGAGGGACACTCAATTCTGGACAGTCGAGAACGAATACCTACGGGGACATGCAAACACTCCTAACTACATGCACTGGGTAAAACTATGGAAAGTGGCCAACGAAGATAAGTGTTGAACACAAGACCTTTCCGCTTCTTGAGGCACAGAGTCCTTGGCCATCTTCTATAAATGCCTGACATATAGAAATAAAGAGTATTTTTTTCTACCATATCCCTATTTATTTGTTCCCTCATGTCTTTCACCTTTCTAATAAGATTAATAATCTACAAACAAAATAAAGCGTTACACGCTTTAGATAGAAGTCAAATCAAGAACCATAACTCGAACCCGCCATAAATTTGACTCGGGTCAAAATCTAGAACCTCCCAAACCCAATGCGAACTTTGGAACGGGTCGGGGTGGGTCCCTATTTAAATTCAACCCTTTGTCATCCCTAATTCATTTCTCAATTGATATAAGTAACATATAAGTGCCAAATAAAAGTTACATTGTGCTAAACCATATAAATAAAGAACATATAAGAAGCACTCTTTACAAAGAAAGAAAAAAGAGTTGCATTGTGTTCATAAGTGCCAAACACCAGCAATCAATTAATGATTTGCACCCATTAGATTATAAACATCCAAAAATGGGTCCATTTCACTTATAAGTTCAAATTTCTTAGTTTTCCCTAATGTTAATCAATTAAAATTAAGATTCACCCATTGCAATCCACCCAAATTTCTCATGCTGGGATTGCAAATGAGAGCACAATTAAAAGATGAGCAGATTACAAGCATGCCAGAAGAAATTAAAATGCAAAAAAGATTAATTTAATGATGCAAAACAAACTATGCTCTCAAATTATTGCTTCAAAAGAAGGAAAAAAATTCGAATGTAGGGGTCAATAAGAGTCATTGGAATGTGAAGGGTTTTTTTAGTGTTGGTATTTTTAAAGTTATCCATAAATGATAAAGACATGGGCAAAAGAGTCAAAATGCATGAAGTCCTAGTGGTGGTTGCTCATTCTCATCAAGTTCTCATATTTTAGGACAAGAAAGGTATTAAAATTGCAATGTAGGCATGCATTTGTAAATACTCAAACCACAAGGGCCTTTTTACAAATCTTCAAAAACTTAGGGGGTTATATGGGAAAGTAGAAATTTTTTTTTGTTGGAATTACATTTTCACATATTTTACGATACGTCTTTGAAAAAAAAAAAACATCGCTCATAATGATAAAAGAACATGTAATCATGATGTTGGTCACTTCGAATTTTATAGCTGGACCAACGGCTCAAAGAATTTCCAACTCCTAGCCCTTTTGAGAACTGCTACTAGCCCCAATGGAAAGTGGGAATTCTCATTGGGAGGTCTAGGCTTCGAGCCTAGCTTCCCCACTCCTTGTATATATGAATTGCTATTGTCTCACATGTGTGAGTTATCTCCTAACACATGCGAGTCTCTTAGAGTCCAAACCCTCATCAGGGTTCACAAAACATTAAAAAAATCTCCCGCCCCTCGCGTGACTCTTATTCCACTGACTTTAAGAAGTAGGGAGCACCTTCATAGAATAATAAGTTAAAGATACGGATTAAGTTAAAGTGTTACCTTCATAGAATAATAAAATCAATCTGGTTTGACATGCATCTACCGTTGATTACCCCTTGCTGGTGTAATAATATAACAAAGCAATACAAGGGACTAAAGATCACTCACCCAAAGTTTCTCAAAGAGAAGGGTCTACCCAAGAGAATATACTTTGAGTATGTTAATTGCCTTGAACTTAGTAGCCAAAGTTGTATATATGTAAAACATATGTTAGTTCAATAATAAATCTAAGTGCATATTTGTTTCAATTAATTAAATACCTAACATTGAAATTCTACATGTGGTTGAAAAACAAAGAACTAAGGTGAATAAAAAAAGGGTCCTTTGGCGGCAGGTCCCTCAACATTACATTTCATACCGTGGGGTCTAAGACATTTTCTCATAGAGGCAGTGGTCCTTTTTTAACATTGAATGAGTCAAAAAGACAAAAACACCCTCTCTTTATATACTCTATACGTCACCAACACGCTCCGCTTAAAAATATTAAAACCATCATACAATTTGAAACCTATGCAAAATAAAGATTCCGAAAGCGAAGATGAAGAAAACTGCGGAAAGAAGCAAAATCAACTCATCAGTGACCTCGAGCAACCGAATCATCTTGACTTGAACTTAATTGAGTTTGACATAAATTTATTTGATTTTTGTTTGAATTTATCTAAGTTTGATATAAAGTTATTTGACTTTGACATGTATTTATTTAGGCTTGTTGTGAAGTTATTTTAGTCTGATATCAATTAAATAGGACTTTAAATGAATTCATCTGTATATTACATGATTTTATCAGAGCTTGATTTCAATTTAACTATGTTTATTATCAATTACATAGGGTTTCAAATGATTTATCTGACTTCGACATGATTTTATCTTAGTTTTTACTGAATTTATCTGAGTTTCTTATAAAATAATATGAATTTGGTATGAAATTAATTGGATTTTACATGATTTTATTTGACTTTGAAATGTATTCAACTAGGTTTTAAATGAATTTTTCTAAGTATTCTGTGAATTTATCCAAGTTTTGTACGAGTTATCTGACTTTGGCATGATGTTTTCTGACTTTGACATGAATTTTTCTGTGTTTGGTATGAATTTATCTAAGTTTGATATGAATTTATAAGTGTTTTCTTTGAATTAATCTGAGTGTGATATGAATTAAACTAGATTGAAGTGAATTTATTTGAATTTGCTGTGAATTTATCTGACTTTGATATGAACTTATTTGACTTTGGTGTGAATTTATATAAGTTTATATGAATTTATCTGTGTTCAAAATCATAGCCAGTTTGAAAACAAGTTATGTCATTTCGATATGAGATTATCTGACTGGATTGGTTTGGTTTGACTAGATTTGGTTTGAATTTATCTAGCTTTGATAAAAACTTATTTGAATCTAATATGAAATTATCTGTGTTTGAAGTGAATTTAAATAAATTTATTATGATTTTATTTGACTTTACTTTGGACTGGGATGAGTTTGATATTAATTTGTCTAAGTTGTATACGTATGTGGATAGCCAAAAGCACCCAAAGGATGGAAGAAGACACAAAGAAAAGCAACACCAAGCAAGCCACAGTAGGCAAAATTCCATCAATTGTCGTTCCTTCCAATTTAAAATTTAGATTTGATCGAAAACTCATCTTACTACATTTAAATTGGAAAATAATCCGGGAAAGACGATGAGTTGAAGCTAAAAACCAGGTTTAAATTGCATGGCACTTATTTAAACGGTTAGAAGAGCAAATCAGTCATAAAAAATCTGACATGACATGCTTAGGGATCACTGCCTGAATTAATCCCATGAGCAAGGGACTCTATGCCTTAAACAAGAATGATGTGTACTAGAGACTTTATAACACTTTACTCGGGGATCTCTCACTAATTTACCCTAAAAAAAGACCATCAAATAACCTCTCTTTTAATGAAAAATTTATCAAGGGAATATAGCAATTCTACAGCATTTATATTCTTTGAGTTTTTTTTTCAAACATTAACATATTGATATACTTATGTATATTATTTTCAGACTGTATAACCAACACGATTGATAATACTTCAGTGATTTCCTAGTGAAAAGCAAGTTACTAGATAACCACTTGTGGAATGTGGATCATAAAATTTTTAGCCCTTTGAAGAAAGGTATTGTTTAAAAATCCAAAAGATTCTACAACCAATTTAATTTAATGGGCAAACTGCATAAATTCTACAGAGTTCATGAGAAATGGTTTATATCTAATAAAGTATTTAAGAGGAAAGAACCATGGTGAAAGGTAGAATGATCAGCCTACAAAATCAAATTCCATGAACTTCTAAGTTGGTGTAAGTGCCTAAATATTTACGGACTTGTTTAGGTGGATCTAGAGCTTTTTGGAAAAGATTGGATGGATGCCTGGAACCTGAAAAGGAAAGAGAAGCAAAAGTCAGAGACCCTGGCTGCATTCAGCCAAAGACACTCTGATGCTCAAGTCAGTTCAATAACCAGACAAAGAGAAATGGAGAGTTTGGAGTATGTGTAAGATTGCATACCTCTTCTGGATTGTCTCCTGGTATATATAGTCGGAAGTCCCATCGGACCATACTGGTAGTTGGAGGTACAGTCCCATCGGACCATACCCTGAATCTGTGGAGGTAGCTGGAGGGAGGGACTGATCGGACCATGCTTTGATGTGGATCCCGCTCTTTTAGGAATTGTTGTCGTGACCATCAGATAAAGGAAATTCCTTGTCCTTATCTTGTAAGACCCCGACGTGAGTGACCTCGATTAGTACTAATTAAGTTGTGTGTTAGTTCTAAGCTTGATTAGTGGATTTTGGTTAAGTTGGGAATAGAATAGCTTTTGATATAGCTTTGGGAATTTTGAGTGCTTTTGTGATTAGTGGGATCCTTTGGGGGTTCCTCTTTGTAACCTTATGCGTGATTGGGGAATTATTCAAATTTCTGATATTCGTATTCCAATTCCGTTTTACTTGTTTCGTTAATCTCTACAACTTCCGTATTGATCTCGTGCCCGTCTGGAACCCCGAAACCCAACTTTTCTAGCATTGAGGGCAAAACAGCCTTTTTACACTAAATCTGGACACGAAATTTGATATCCCCGAAACCCTCGAAACATATACTTTTTAGAAACTAGATATTTCAGCGATCGTTTTTCCCTTCTTTGTCGAACTCATTCGAGGTCCCGAAAACCGTGATTTTAGACCACAAGATTTCTAGTGGTGGAGCCCACTCTCTACTTGTATGTAAGGATAACCCTTATTCTCTCTTTCCCTTTCCAGCTCAAGCCCAACAAAAACCTAGGGTTTTTCCTCTCTTCTCTTCTTCTTCTAACTTCTCCATCTCAATCCCTACCAACCTTGCATTAATGGCGAAAATGGAGGTCATCTTTTTCCTCTCCACTACTAGAGCTCTCTCTTGATATCATTGGTGGAGAAAACCTCCCATTCCAAGACTTCCCTTGAACTAACCTAGCATTTGATGAACTCTCATGCAAGTAATCCTTCCCCTATTTTGATATTATGTTCTCCTAGCCTAAGGGAATCTCCATTTCCTTATTGAAGCTTTTTCTTCCCCATTCCTTGTTTTGACTCTTATAGGGTTTTGTATTTCGGGGTTTTTGTGTGTAGCTTGGAATCTTTTCTTGGAAGAGAGTTTAGAGCTTGGTTGACTTGTTAAAGACCCCAAGGCAAGTGGATGAATGGGTATTTGAGTATTATAGTTTTCATGACAAATATGATTGATTTTGATATCTCTATTAATGTTTATTTAACTTGCATTCATTGTGAAATAAATGCTCACGAAAGGGGTTTTGGTTAGCTCATTTATTGTCTTGGAAATGTGGTTTATAGCCCTTTGTTTTATCTCTTGTTGATGACTTAAATGAATCCTTGTGGTTGTGGATTTTCTCTTTCTCTTTCGTGATTGAATGTGGAGAAGAAGATGCTTGGGATCAAATGTTCATTGAAGTTTTGATGGGAGTTTTAAGTGGTGTTTGAAGAGGTTTGATGAGTGATTATTGGAGGGAAGGAGGCCTTTGTATTGCAGGAAAAATGTGCAGGAGAAAAGGGGAAAGAAGGCCAGAATGGCCATTCTCGGGCAACAGCGTTTGACTGCCCGCTTGAGCACATCCCAGGCCGCTCCAGTGCGCAGTCAATCTGACTGCAACTAGGGCGGCAAAATGACTGGCCGCTCGAGAGGCCATAGGTCCGCTCGAACGTGCAGGCTGTCCGCTCGAGCGGACGTTTGGCCACTTGAGCGGGCAGACAGTCTTCCTGTACAGCCCAGGTCCGTTCGAGCGCACCCTAGTCCTCTCAAGCGCACCCCCTCTCGGGTATGAACCATTTTTGGAATATGAGAGGAGTTATGAGGAATGTATGAAGCCCGTTTGAGAAAGAATCCACATTACAAAGATTCATCTAAAGTTTTGAAATTCCTAAGGTGTATAAGTGTTGCGACCCAGGACCGGGTTATCGGGACCCAATCCGAGATCGGGACGAGTGTTGGATGAATATAGATGAATGTTCGGTTGGTGCCATAGAACATAACATGCGTACACAGTCTATAAAGAGTAAGATATTACCCGTGCACGTGATTTCCCATAGGTGTCCGCGGTGAGGATTTCATAACAACATAATTATTTTGTTTAAGTGCAGAAGCGTGTAGTAAATCATGTATGTGATTCATTTCCACAATAACAAGACTGGTGACACATATGAATAACAAGTATCAGAATGAATGAGTTATCCACAACTCCAAAATGAATCGAATGTCGAACAACCGAATGTCTAAATGACATCATTGGTGTGCCACTCAACTAAACGTTGCGGTTCACCGACCGCCTCCTCATGCTCCTCCTCGGGATAACCAACGACTGGACCTGAGTACTAAAGAAATGAGTCAAACACGACGATTTGGCAGGTGGGTGAAAAGATATAACAATAAAACAATAATTGAATTTACCTTATAAGATATTTAAACCTACTTAAACAATAATTTTCATGGAAGAGATAAATTATTTATTCAAAACAGATATGCAATGTAAAACAAGTAAAGGTAACCAAGGAATCGGGAAACAAGGAAGAGGGCAACCACACGAAGCTAAGTCCTCTATCACCGAAGTGATAAGAGCATATCAAGGCATTGACCTCAATCACCGAAGTGAGGAGGTATAACGAAATTTACATATACATATACAATAATACGAGACATGACCATGGTAGCGAGCCGGGCATCAGGAACTACGGTAACGAACCAGGGTATCAGGACAAGACCGCGGTAATAACCGGGTAGCGGGATTTAAATTGCAGCTGGCGGGACAAGAGGGGTATCTCCAAGTCAGTGGATCAGACTGACAAGGTTATCCAAGCTTAGTGGTGCCGACTCATAGGTGAAATAATAGGAATCAAGATATGTGTAAAATACATCAAGTACAAGTAAATAAACGGACGGAACGGGGTGCTCAAAGGCACAACTGTCATTTCATGTCGGGCATTGTACTTCGGGACTAGTGACCGTTACAAGTACATTTTCAATGCTTTCAGGGATAACAGTCATATAGTGTAAATCTCGGGGACAAGCAAATACAAATGAACTATTGGAGTTTCGGGTAAAATGTCAGGTTCAAGATTTGTTGGAGGTGAATAGGGACCCCCCTTCATTTCTCTTCGGGACTAGTAACAGTCACAAGATTTGATTTAGACTGGAACCCCCCTTCATTTCTCTCCATTTTCAAATTCCTGGGTAAGGTTGGCTACCTGGCGGTTAGCCGCCAATAGGTTTGGCGGTTAGCCGCTAGCTGATTGCAGGGCTGACTGCGGTTAACCTGACTGAATGCAACATACTGGAATTGTGACTGCCTAAGTTCGGCTAGCTGGCGGTTAGCCGCCAATGGGCTTGGCGGTTATCCGCTAGCTGACTGCAGGGCTGACTGAGATTTCAGAAGAGAAAAGCAGCTCTCTGGAATTGTAACCGAAACTTGTTCGGTTAGCCGCTAGTCACCAGGCGACTAGGTTGCAGGTGACCGCCAGCCGACCGCTAGTTGCGGGAAATTCTCACTGGGTTCAGATTTGAGCCATTTCCTTCATCCAAACAGTTCTCCTCCTTTCTCATTCATTTTCCTGCAACCAGATGAGCTAAAAGCTCCTCCAATTCCACATTCAACACTTCCCCCATATTAAAACTTCTAAAAACAACTATCCATTCATCTCCATTCTTTTCCACATTCAATCACAAAGAGAGAAAGAAACTCACAACCATAAAAATTCATTTGAACTATAATCAATAGATAAAGGAAAGACTATCCATCACGTTCCCATGACAATAAATGAGTTAGCAAAACTCTTAAATGAGCATTTATTTCAAATCAATGCAAGCTAATAAATATGAACATGAATAACAAAACCAACCACATTCTTCATAAAACCATTAAATGCTCAAGCTATTATTTCATCCACTTGCCTTAGAGTCTCTAACAAGCAATCCAAGCTCTAATCAAGCTTTTCAAGCCAAAGGTTCAAGCTACAAGCAAAAACCCCCAAAAACAAACCCTAAATGGGTCAAAACAAGGAATGGAGAAGAAGAAACGTCAATAATGGAAATAGAGGTTCATTTAGGCTAGGAGAACACAATATCAAAAGAGCGAAAGGATCACTTACATGAGAGTTCTTCAAAAATGATAGGTTAGTTCAAAAGGAGGTCTTGGAGTTGGTGGTTTCCTCCACAAATGCTATTAAGAGAGAGCTCTCAAAGAGAAGAAGAAGATGATGACCTCAAATCTTCTATTGGTGCAAGTTTGGGAGTGGATTGAGGATAGAGAAGCAATAAGAAAAGGAAAGAAGGAAATCCCTATCCCGGGGTTTGGTTTGAGCTGGAAAAAGGGAAATGAGGAAGAAGGGTTTCCTTATAAAGCAAGTGGGGAGTGGGCTCCATCACTAGAAATCTTTGTGGGCTGAAAACACGACTTTTGGGACCTCGAGTGAATTCGACGAAGAAGGGAAAAACGATTAACGAAATTTCTAGTTTCCAAAATGTATATATTTCAAGGGTTTCGGGGATATCAAATTTTGGGTATAGATTTAGTCCAAAAAGACTGTTTTGGCCCTGAAGCTGAGTTTTGGGGTTCCGGACGGGGACGGGATCAACATGAAAGTTGTAGAGATTAACAAGATGAGTAAAACCGGGTTGAAATACAAATTACTGGAATCTCAGATAATCCCCAAGTAAACGTAAAGTCATAAAAGGAACCCCCAAGGGGCCCCACTAATCACAAAGGCACTCGAAATTTCCCAAAGGTATAACAAAAGCTATTCTATTTCCAGCTTAACCAAAATCCACTAATCACCCTTAAGACTAACACACGACTTAATTAGTACTAATCGAGGTCACTCGGGTCGGGTTCTCACATCCTCCACCCCTTGGGACATTTAGTCCACCAAATGAAATACACAACTCACCTCTGGTAGTAGATGTGGATACTTCTTGTGCACTTGACCTCGTAGTTCCCACATTGCTTCTTCCGGTCCATGATTTTTCTAAAGCACCTTTACCCACTGTATAGTCTGTGTCCTCAGCTCTTGTTCTTTTGTATCAATGATCTGAACAGGCTTCTCAACATATGTTGCATCCTTTCGGATTGCCAAAGGCTCGTGCCGGAGTACATGCAAAGGGTCGAGGACGTATTTCTTTAACAAAGACACATGGAAAACATTGTGTACGCCGGATAGCTCGGGTGGTAAGGCTAATCTATAAGCCACATCACCAATCTTGCTCACAATGTCATATGGTCCAATGTATCTCCGTGATAGCTTGCCTTTCTGACCAAATCTCAATGTTCCCCTCGTAGGTGACACTTTCAAGAAAACCTTGTCTCTTTCTTTAAACTGTAAATCCCTTCGGCGAGAGTCTACATAACTTTTCTGTCTACTCCTGGCCAATTTCAGACGTTCTTGGATCAACTTGACTTTGTCACTGGTCTCACTATGGTTGGCCCATGGAAACTGCGAATGCCGACTTCTTCCCAACACACAGGTGTCCTACACCTTCTGCCATAAAAAGCCTCGAAAGGCGCCATTCCAATGCTTGTGATGGAACGCGCTCCTGCCGAGGGTGCTACCGGGGTCGGCGGACGTGGGAGTCCGTCGGGTCCGGCCCTTTCGCGCCCGGGGGGCTGAAGCGTGCATCAACATTTCTTTGGGTGGGTGTGCCAGATTTTCTATTTTACTTGGAATTGCAAGTGGTAATCCGGAGATCAACCTTCGCAAGTAAAAAGGAAATCAACTTCTTTCAAGTTTTCCATTGCACAAATATTTAGGAAAAGAGACATTTTCTTGGTTTGCCGTGAAAGGCGATTTTGTTTGGCATTTATAGCCGATTTTGGCGTTTATAGCCGATTTACAATTCTCATCAATAATGAAAGACAAGAGTTGTGATTTTTGTCTCTTTTAGAAAAATACAAACTACAATGAAAAGCAAGAAAATGAGGATCTAACTTCTCAGGAGATTGTGGGGGACTCGTTCAGATTGACGGTCGCAAGCCATGTGTGGGCTTCGCCATCATCCATGCAGATGAGAACAGTGGATGCTCTTGATTCGCTTGGCTTGGCTATAACCTCAGATTTTTAGAGGACAAAGACCAAGAGGAGGTCCTATGTCCAATAAAAAGCTAAGTAGACGGGCTGAAAAGCCACGTCTAAGCCATTGGAGGCAGCGGGAGAAGGCAAGGACCTTGGGGGGGAGTACCCCCCAAGGGACTTTTGTCACCTTGTAGTGGTGCTTGATGTAGAATTTCTGCAGAATTTTCTCTCTTTCTCTAGACTCTGTCTGTCTGGAATTCGGGATTCTCTGGATACGAGCTCTGGATTCTTTTTTCTCCGATCTCTTTCTTCTTGGAAAGCTCTCCTATTTATAGGCTCTTGGTAGCCATTAGGAGAGTTTATGGGCTTTAATGGCTTTAATGGGAGGAGTTACAAGATTTATTTCTTGATTTTGTAACTCCTTTTTCCTTGAATCTGATTGGCCGATGGAGATTAAGGGCTTTTAATCAACTTAATTACCATAATGGGAGGAGTTTCATGGCTTGAATGCCTTGACTTAATTGATTTGTAACTCCTGGGTGCTTGCTTCTGATTGGGCCGTCCAAAGAAATGAATTAATGACTGCAATAAAGCTAGTCAATTAACTGCATTAAATGGTCGCCGAGCAGTTAAAGAGTCACGGGCCGCGCCGCGTCTTTTGGGATTCTTTTGGAGATGATCACCGATGGATCTACATGCTGATCGACATCGGATGACCGTGTAATTTCAGACATTGATAGCTAGCAGCGGGCCGGTGACATCTGTCTTGTCGATTTCTCGATCGGTCGGACAGAAAGAGCACTTTTTAGGTCAACCGGTCGGCGATCTTGGAGCGATCAATGATGATTTTATGCTTTTGACGGCGGATCTGAGATGTCGTCGGATATGAGTCAATTTCAAGCACTAAAAATCACATTTTCAGGAAACCACAGGGGCCAAAGTGCGCGAAACGCGAAAAGGGACGGAAAAAACGGGTCACCGGCGAAAAATCCGGTGACCCAGACTTCCATGGTCCCCGGCGACCATGGGCCAGGGTCGCCGGCGACCCTGGGCCAGGGTCGCGGGCTGCGACCCTGGGGGTTTTTCTCCCCTTTTTGGTCCGCTTTGCGGTCTTTTTCGTCGCCGTTTTCTTCTGTATTTTTCCTGACATTTCTTCTCATTTATTGGCTTGATTTCCCTGTAGAAAACCTGATGAGAATCCTTGCATTTTTAGAGTGCAAAGTTTCCAATTTTCCGGGAAAGCCGAAGACTTTGTCGCGTAGAGCTGCTGATTTTCCGCCAGAAGCCGAAACTTGGTCAAACGATGTCGGAATGACCTGAAATTTGAGGTGAAGAGTCCTGAGCAATAAATAAGACCAACCATAGGCTTTTGTTTGAGTTTCGAAGCCGTTTGGGGTCCCGTCGCCAGTAGACTTGATTTTGCCGCGAGGGAGATGCCGCGCGTTGATGTGCGGTCAAACGATGTCCGATTGACCTGAAATTTGACAGGGAACCTATTGGAGTCATTTTGAGATGATCCACAGGCTCTGTCTTGGAAACCATGGTCCCGGGGAGCTCCGCCGCCGGTAGGCTTGATTTTCTTTCGGAGCGTCGAAACCTGGTCAAACGTTGTCGGAATGTCCTGAAATTCGACGTGCAGCCTTTTGGAAGCATGTTGAAGCCATTCATGCACTTGGTTTGATGAGCGAAGACTTCGGTGGTTTCCGCCGCCGGGAGGCTTGATTTTGCTGCTCGAGCATTGATGGAGGGTCAAACGTTATCGGTTTGACTTGAAATTTGGCATGGAGCCCTTTTGAGACATGCTGGAGTCATCCGTAGGCTCTGATCGAAGTTTTGACGTCTCCGATGATGTCACCGCCGGGAGCGCCAATCTAGCTGTCGGAGAAGCGAAGTTAGGCCAAATGATTCTGAAATGGCCCGAAACTTCATGTGTACTCTTCGCTTGGCTATCTTGAAGGATCTTGCAGTTTTTGTTTGATTCTGACAAGATTTGATTTTTTGGAGAAGTTGCATTGCCTATTTATGGCAGGTTGCGACTTCATGCAGCTTTCTTGATGTTGAAGAGGCAAAGTGACATTTTTGGTGTCAACAGCTTGAATGGTAGCTGTTGTTATAAGCGAACTCACACAATGGTAGGGTTTCATCCCATTGAGTCTTGAAGTCTAATACACAAGCACGGAGCATATCCTCAAGGGTCTGAATTGTCCTCTCTGACTGGCCATTTGTCTGGGGATGATAAGCTGTACTGAATTGTAACTTCATACCCATACACTCATGTAGTGTCTTCCAAAATCTCGAGACGAATCTGCTTGCTTTGTCGGATGTGATAGAAATTGGCTGTCCATGTCGACTGACAATCTCGTTAACAAACAACTCTGCCGGGGGTAACATATGCATCTTCTTCGCTGTCCTCATAAGAATGAAGTGAGCTGATTTGGTGAGACAGTCTACAATAACCTATATCGCATCGTTGCCTCTGCTGGTCCTCAGTAGTCCTGAAATAAAACCATGGTAATGTGCTCCCATTTCCATTCAGGGATCTCTAGCGGTTGCAACAACCCTGGAGGCTTCTGATGTTCTGCCTTTATCAACTTACAAGTCATACAACGAGAGACGAATGTTGCATTCTCCCTCTTCATGTTATTCCACCAAAATCTGCCCTTCAAATTCTGATACATCTTTGTGCTGCCTGGATGCATGGAATACTTCATACTGTGAGCCTCGGTCATGATGTCATTCCTTAAATCTTCAATGTTAGGGATGCACAGATGATCACGGTAGTACAGGACTCCATCTACAATACGAAAGTCAGGACGTTCTGCTATATGCTCTAAAATCTTGGCCAACTCTGGATCTTGCAACAGACTATCATTGATTTTCTAGATGAAAGAAGGCTCTGACACTGACATGTTGGCTAATATCACACCCTTCCTCAGTGGCTGTAGGTCTATTCTCAACTCCTCAAATTACTCAAAAATACAAGTGCCACTAAGATTTGCCAAGCATACTGATTTTCTGCTCAAGGCATCGGGAACTACATTTGTTTTCCTCGGGTGATATTTGATTGGAAAATCATAATCCTTGATATATTCCATCTATTTTCTCTGCCTCATGTTCAGTTCTTTATGAGAAAACAAGTACTGCAAGCTGCAGTGATCAGAGTGGACTTCGAACTTCTCTCCATAGAGGTAATGTCTCCACATTTTCAATGCAAAGACGACCGCTGCCAATTCAAGATCATGGGTTGCATAGTTTTTCTCGTGATCTTTCAACTGACGGGATCCATGAGCAACGACTTTTCCATCTTGCATCAACACACAACCAAGTCCAACATTCGAAGCATCAGTAAAAATGGTAAAACCGCCGCTTCTGGATGGTAAAGTTGTTGAAAGTAAGTGGGCCCCGTGGATAGATTTTCAAAACTTTCGACCCACTTGATACAGGGATCAAGTACCCAAAAGGCCATAAACCATATCCAGGATGCATAACCCTCAATCTCATAATCATGTACAGTAAAAAAAATCTATCTAAAAGATAAAACAGTAGCCAACAAGCATCCATAAAAATCTACAACATGGAAAGAAGTAGATTATACCTTTGGAGCTCGGTTGTGCTCTAATGGAGAAGTTGATGACTTTCATTGATGTAGAACTCTTCTACAAAATAAGATCAGAATCTCCAACACCTCTTAGCCTTCCACGCTATGACCCGAATCAGATCTCTCTGCTCAAGAAGATTGGTGGAATCTCCAAGAGAAAACCCAACTCGAAACTCCAAGGAACTAGAATAGGAAGAGAGGAGAGAGCAGTGCAACAATTACACAAAAGAGGCTGGATGTTTTTTACTCCAATAGATGGACGTCCATGAGGGGTTCTATTCCCTTTTATAACCTTTCAATGCTCCTCTTTTCTTAATTGAAATAGAAGTCCCACTTCCACAACAATTAGTAAGTATACTATTACCACTATTAGAAGTCCTACTCCAAATAGAAATAGTAACTTTCTAATTCCTTCCTTTTAGAGTTCAAGTAGGATTAGTATCTTTCTAATAACTTGGGCTAGCGTGGGGACCACTAGGGATTCCATAGAAAGCTGGCTCCAACTGGGACACGCGACCCCACATCTCATGTGCAATCCGGGTACACAGTTAATTGCAAATAACACCAATATATAAATGCAATTGCACTCCAGTCTTAGGAATAAATTACAATGAAGACCCTAAACTTCCCAATTACCACAACTAGGCCCCTCTATCAATATCCATGGATCAATTGGAATAAATCTGTCTCTTCCAATCTTAGTTCCACATCTTATTATCTTTGAGCCCCAATTAATTACTGTGATCATCAGTACCATCCAATTAACTCTTAATCGAGATGGGTGTGCACTTACTAATGACAAATCCATTAATTAGCACAAGGGGATAATAGAGATAGATTCCATCTTGATCATTCAATGTTCCCACAGTCCTATTACCACATAACCAAGACACCGAGGTGTTGACCTACAGTTGGCCTCACTCATTGGTGACTCAAAGCAAATGAATTGATATGAACTTGAGTTCATCAATGTCTTAGGATTGAGAATTATGAGCGCATACCTTATTATTGAGACGGAATTCCATAAGGTGCTTCTCATGGTCTTTCAATACATCCAATGTACCAGCACTATGATCCAGAATCTTACATTCTGATGATCGAGACAAATCACACTATCTCATAGTGACCAAAGTGCTGCAACCTTATCAGATGAGATGCCCAGTCTCATCACTGGTTTTGAAGATATTTAAGTATAAGATTTGTGACGTATGTCTCCCATGTGTGGATCTCATCCATACATATATATCACATTTAATATACTAATGGGACCCGGTTCAACTCATGAACCATTATGTCATGTGTATTGGTCATGTGCATGAAGTAATAAAATAACATTCATCTAATGAAAGTAAAGCATGATTTTATTGATAAATAAAGAAATTAATCAATTTATCACATCAATTGATGGATTGAGTCCATACAATCTAACAAAAGTGAGGATTAGTGCGGTGGTCAATCTTTTCTTTAGCTCTTGGAAACTAACTTCACATTGATCTGTCCACACATACGGCTCATTTTTCCTTGTCAACTTCGTCAAAGGTGACGCAATCGACGAAAATCCTTGCACAAATCTTCTGTAATAGCCTAATAATCCCAAAAAACTTCTGATTTCTGACACATTCTTCGGTCTTTCCCACTTCACTACTGCCTCAATCTTGGATGGATCTACTGACAATCCTTCTTTGGAGATGATGTGCCCCCAAAATGCTACTTGCTCTAACTAGAATCCACACTTGTTGAGCTTCGCATACAGTTGATTCTCTCTCAGAAGTTGCAATGCTATCCGCAAGTGTTCTTCATGCACTTCTTTGGTCTTGGAGTACACCAGAAAATCGTCAATGAACACCACTACAAATTGATCCAGATATTGTGCAAATATTTTGTTCATTAATACCATGAATATTACCGGTGCATTTGTCAACCCAAATGGCATCACAAGGAACTCATAGTGGCCATATCTCGTCCGAAAAGCTGTCTTCAACACATCTGATTCTCTGACTCTCAGCTGATGGTAACCGGATCTCAAATCAATCTTCGAAAAATATAAAGCACCTTGTAACTGATCAAACAGTTCATCTATCCTCGGCAATGGGTATTTGTTCTTGATGGTCACTTGGTTCAATCTCCGGTAATCAATATACATCCTCACGGAACCATCTTTCTTCTTGACAGACAAAACCGGAGCTCCCCATGGTGAAATGCTCGGTCTCACAAAACCTTTGTCTAATAATTCTTGCAACTGTTGAAAGTCCGGGATCCGAACCCTAGAGGGGGGGTGAATAGGGTGAGCTACAACTTAATGACCAATTATGCCAATTTTAAACTTCTTTAAAACAATTAGGCACTTGTGATGATTAACAAATAAAATGCGGAAGCTAAACAACAACAATCACCACAAAAGCAATCACCACAACACAAGATTTATAGTGGTTCGGCCAACGTGCCTACATCCACTACCGGCTTGTGAATCTACACCCCACCGGATTTCCACTATTTATGCTTTTTAATAGGCTAAGCAATAACCTTAAACACTATGCTTTTCTAGGCTAAGCAATAACCTTACAATGTGCTTTTATAGGCTAAGCAATAACCTTTACACAATGCTTTTCTTAGGCTAAGCAATAACCTTTACAATAAAAGATTTTCTCTAAAGAAGGTGTCTTCACAAAACACTCTAAGAGATACAATTTAAGCTCAATATAATTGCCTCTAAATTAGGCGGATAAGAAAGTGTAAATCAACTCACACAACACACTATAAAAATGCAAAGATGAATGCTCATGATGTGTGTGTGGAAACTTCAATCAAGTATTAAAATAAAGCTTAATCAATTTATGCTTGAAGCAATTAAAAGTTTAATACACATAAAAATATTTGATTGAAGTAATATGCAAATCACATGTACCAAATACAAACTTGTTGAAGATATGAAATCAAAAGCTCACAAGTTGTATGAAATTAATTATGTCTAAACATGTGATGCATATTCAATGTTGTTTTCAAAAACAAACTAATTTAACTAAAGTTCAAATGAATGAAAACAACAAAGATGATTCAAACAAGTTAATGAAACATGTTTATAAAATAAATCAAAGGTTTTGACAAAACATGTTTTATAAAGTATTAAAACAAACTTGTTTAGAAATCAAGGTGAAGAATCCAATGACTTAAATCAAAGATTAAAGAAGTAGAGGATTCAACACATCATAGTTTATATGCTAAAATCATTTACCAAAGATTAAACAAAGCATAAAACAATGATTATAAAAAGGCAAAGCTTACTTGGTGGTTTAACTTCATTAATCCAAGCTTTAGCTTTCCTTAATGACCCTTAGCCTTCCTTAGCTTGATCCCCTTTCTTTTCCCTCAAAATACCTCAAGAAGGGCTCCAAAGATCATCACTTGGGGCTAAGGAATGAGCTTCTTTTTATAGAAAAAGTTGCTCAACTGCTACCTGTCGGTCAGCCGACATCCAGGGGTCGGTTAACCGACACCCCAACGGTCACAAGCCAACGGTCATATTTTCAAAAATTTGCTGACCATAAAGCATGTTTCGGTTAGCCGACATGTTCGGTTAACCGAGACTTGACCGACACCCTAACCGACAGTGTAAACTAGGTCAGAAAACACCTCTCTGGTTTTCTAACCGAGAGAGCTTCGGTCAGTTTCAGAAGCAAGGTCGGTTAACCGATCCCTGACCGACATGCTGACCGACAGAGAAGATTTGAAATTTTAGCTCTCTGGAATTCGGACCGACAGATCCATCGGTTTACCTCGGCTCACCTGTCGGTTAGCCGACACCTAGCTTGTCGGTTGACCGACAGCCTAAGACAAAAATCCCAATTTTTGCATATTTTAAAGTATTTTCAAGAGGGGATTTTTGGGCCATCAAACCAAGCATGGAAACATGATTTAAACCAATCCAAGTGCTTTAAAATCATGAAACATCAAAAGCCTAAATAGATTTGAAAGTTAAAACAAATGGCTAACTTGATTTATAAAATCCTTTTAAAACTAAAAAATGCATCCAATGTTTAAAACCAAAACATGCATAAATCATAAGGTATACAAGATTTAAAACAATGCATGTATAAATCAAGATTTCAAGCTTTTCTAAAACAATGCATGTGAGAGAATCCAAATGATGAATAAAATGAATAGTGTATCCATCAAATTGCAAGATACAAAATCCTTAACAACTGTATCTTCAATTCTCCTAATTCCGCCGGAGCCATTCTATAAGGTGCAATCGAAATCGGAGCGGTCCCTGGTAATAACTCAATAGTGAAATCAATTTCTCTTATGGGTGGTAATCCTGGAATCTCCTCCGGAAACACATCTGGGAATTCTCAAACAATTGGGATCTCCTCCACCCCTCGGGATCGTTTATCCTCCACGATAAACGTAATATAGGCTTCACATCCACTTTTCAAAAGTGTATCAGCTTTCAACGCTGAGACAAACCTGCATGAGGATTCCTCCCCTCTCCCTGAAACAACACTCCTGCTGGTGTCTCATCTAATTTGAAGGTGACGGTCTTATGGAAACAATCCATTGTGGCATGATACCCTGCCGACCAATCCATCCCTAGGATGATATCGAAATCATGCATCTCCTTTAAAATGAGATCAGCGGGTATTACCACTTCTCCTATTTGGACTGTGCAACTAGGATAAAAGGTTCTACATATAACTCGTTTACCTACTGGGGTTGCCACAGTCAAAATATAGTCAAGTTCTCTAGCATGCACATCTATCAGCTCAGAAAATGAATGAGATAAAAATGAGTGTGTAGAGCTAGGGTCAAATAAAATCCTAGCTTTAATACCACAAACGAGGAGTGTACCTTCCACTACATTTCCTGCTGCTTCTGCATTAGCTCTATTGACCGCATAAACTTGTCCTCGCTGTTGTGGCTAGATAGGAGCCTGTTACTGCCTGCCTTAAGGGAGATTTCTATTTTGTTGCGGTGGACGCTGATTTTGATGTTGTCCTTGCAGACGGGCATGCTGCTGCTGCTGAGGTCTATATTGTTGCGGTGGTGCCTGTTGTGAGGTGGCCTTGCCTGATTTTGGACAACCATGGCATTCTGTGGTGGTGCTGGACGCTGTGCTCCCTGCTGTTGTTGATTCTACCTATTCTGTCTTGGACAGTCCCTCATCTGATGGTTCATTGAACCACATCTAAAGCATGCTCCTGAAACGGTATGACACTGGGCACTCTCATGATTCTTCCCACAATGAATACAAACAACTTGATTCTGAGCATTCTGCTCTGGCCTATGCCTCTTGTGCTGCTTTGCTGATTTTTCTGTTGGTAGTTCTGTTGATGAGCTTGCCCCTTGCCCTGAACTCTGAGTATCTTGAGGTGAAAGTTCTCAAACTTGTAGGCTCTCTTGACCGCTTCCTCGAAAGTGGCAGGTGGCACTACTCCTGTAGCATCTCTCTCAATGATGGGATTGAGTCTTTCGAGGAACTTAGTAATCTTCTTTTCCACTGTGTCCACTAACTCTGGCGCATATCTTGACAGTCTTTCGAACTTGGTGAGGTACTCTAACACTGTCATGTTCCCTTGTACAAGCTGCTAGAATTTCACTGCCTTTTGCCTCTTGACGTGGGTGGGTATATATTTGTCTCTAAATTGCCTCTTGAAGTTTACCCAAGCCACTGCGTCAGCCATAGTTCTATATTTTTCCCTCACTGTCTTCCACCAAATGTCTGCCAAGCCAATGAAGAGTGATGCTGCAAGTTTTACTCTCTCACCTCCCGTACATCTAAAGACCTCAAAGATGTTCTCGGTATGCTCTAACCAATCATCTGCAGTCAGAGGATCTTCTGTTCCAACAAAATCCTTTGGAGTTCTCTTTCTAAACTGTTGAAATAAGGCATTTGGGTCATGCTCACTTTGATTGATGACAATTGTGGGTTGAGGTTGAACCGGTTCTGGCCTTCTTCGTAAGACTTCTAGCAACTGTCTCTACATCTCTGCCAACTCTCTGGCATGGTCTTTATCTTTCTTTAGTATCTGCTCTTGTGGTCTAACTTGGCTTTCATTTGCCTGATGCTGCTGATCAAGCATAGTCTGCATCATTTGCTGAAACCGGTTTTGCATAGTGTTATCGACCATATTTTCCTCAATTGGCCCTGTGTGATCACTGTTACTCGAGGTTGGATTGCCATTTATCGGTCTCTTGCCAGGTGGCATAGTGTTGCAAAACAAGTTGTTAGCACACAATAATCAAATAAGGGTCACACATTGCTCACACAATTCTAGCTAACGAAAAGTCTAACGAATCCTCACCACATCCTTAGATTTTCTAGTTTCTTTTAATTGCTTGAAACACATCTCGCTCTAATACCAGTCTGTCGCGACCCCGGACCGGGTTATCGAGACCATATCCGGGATCGGGATGAGTGTTGGATGATTATAAATGAATGTTCGGTTGGTGCCATGGAACATAACATGCGTACATGGTCTATAAAGAGTAAGATATTACCTGTGCACGTGATTTCCCACAGGTGTCCGCGGTGAGGATTTCACAATAACATAATTATTTTGTTTAAGTGCGGAAGCGTGTAGTAAATCAAGTATGTGATTCATTTCCACAATAACAAGACTGGTGACACATATGAATAATAAGTATCAGAATGAGCAATGATCATTAGCATTTTCCAAAAGTAAATGTTAATGTTTATACAAATATCAGTTAATTAACATTTCCCAAAAATAGAGGCCAACAAAGGCCAATACAACCCAAAATAGTTTCCCAAAAGAATGAGTTATCCACAACTCCAAAATGAATCGAATCTCGAAGCAACCGAATGTCTAAATGACATCATCGGCGTGCCACTCAACTAAACGCTGTAGTTCACCGACCGCCTCCTCGTGCTCCTCCTTGGGATAACCAACGATTGACCGAGTACTAAAGAAATGGGTCAAACACGACAGCTTGGCAGGCGGGTGAAAAGATATAACAATAAAACAATAATTGAATTTACCTTAGAAGACATTTAAACCTGCTAAAACAATAATTTTCATGGAAGAGATAAATCATTTATTCAAAACAGATATGCAATGTAAAACAAGTAAAGGTAACCAAGGAATCGGGAAACAAGCAAGACGGCAACCACACGAAGCTAAATCCTCTATTACTGAAGTGATAAGAGCATATCAAGGCATTGACCTCAGTCACCGAAGTGAGGAGGTACAATGAAATTTACATATACATATACAATAATATGGGACATGACCACGGTAGCAAGCCAGGCATCAGGAATCACGGTAACGAACCGGGGTATCAGGACAAGACCACGGTAATAACGGGGTAGCGGGATCTAAACTGCAGCTGACGGGACAAGAGGTGGATCTCCAAGTCAATGGAACAGACTGAGAAGGTTATCCAAGCTTAGTGGTGCCGACTCATAGGTCAAATAATAGAAATCAAGACATGTGTAAAATACATCAAGTGCAAGTAAATAAACAGACGGAACGGGGTGCTCAAAGGCACAACTGTCATTTCATGTCGGGCATTGCACTTCGGGACTAGTAACTATTACAAGTACACTTTCAATGCTTTCGGGGATAACAATCATATAGTGTAAATCTCGAGGACAAGGAAATACAAATGAACTATTGGGGCGTGTTTGGCACTTAACTAGTTAAAGTGAAGTAAAGTGAATCCAGACAAGAAATGACAAGGGGTCATATCAAAAGTACACAATTTCAAAATTCCCTCCGAATTTTTCAAAAAAAAGTAAAAAAAAACAACCTCCTTTCTCCACTAAAAGACAAAAAAACTCTACTTTTCTATACAAAAAGTCAAAAAGATTCCATATCAAACAACTAAAAATAAAACACCATCATAACACCTTATATTTTATTCTCTCTTGATTTGATGCTTCACCTCACCACACTTCAATTCACCATACATCCAAACAGGCCCTCGGAGTTTCGGTTAAAATATCAGGTTCAAGATTTGTTCGAGGTGAATAGGTACCCCGTATGTCGATTTTAGTAATAACTTGGTACTCCTTGAGTTTGGGGACATTCTGGGCTCCTTATACACCTTGGAAAATTTTCCAAAAACTTCTATGAATCTTTGTGATGTGATTTCTTTCTTGCTCCAACATAGTCTCGAGTGAATAGTACCCATCACTCTAAAAAAGGGTCCACAAGCGATTGGGATGGGAACCCCCCTTCATTTCTCTCCATTTTCAAATTCCTGGGTAAGGTCGGCTACCTGGCGGTTAGCCGCCAATAGGCTCAGCGGTTAGCCGCTAGCTGACCGCGGGGCTGACCACGGTTAACCTGACTGAATGCAACATTCTTCATAAAACCATTGAATGCTCAAACTATCATTTCATCCACTTGCCTTGGGTCTCTAATCAAGCCAACCAAGCTCTAAACTCTCTCCCAAGGAAAGATTCCAAGCTACACACAAAATCCCCAAAACAAAACCCTAAAAGAGTCAAAACATGGAATGGGGAGGAAGAAGCTTCAATAATGGAAATGGAGATTCACTTAGGCTTGGAGAACACAATATCAAAAGAGGGAAAGGATCACTTACATGAGAGTTCTTCAAAAAGCTAGGTTAGTTCAAAAGGAGGTCTTGGAGTTGGTGGTTTCCTCCACAAATGCTATTAAGAGAGAGCTCTCAAAGAGAAGAAGAAGATGATGACCTCAAATCTTCTATTGGTGCAAGTTTGGGAGTGGATTGAGGATAGAGAAGCAATAAGAAAAGGAAAGAAGGAAATCCCTATCCCGGGGTTTGGTTTGAGCTGGAAAAAGGGAAATGAGGAAGAAGGGTTTCCTTATAAAGCAAGTGGGGAGTGGGCTCCATCACTAGAAATCTTTGTGGGCTGAAAACACGACTTTTGGGACCTCGAGTGAATTCGACGAAGAAGGGAAAAACGATTAACGAAATTTCTAGTTTCCAAAATGTATATATTTCAAGGGTTTCGGGGATATCAAATTTTGGGTATAGATTTAGTCCAAAAAGACTGTTTTGGCCCTAAAGCTAGAAAACTTGAGTTTTGGGGTTCCGGACGGGGACGGGATCAACATGAAAGTTGTAGAGATTAACAACATGAGTAAAACGGGGTTAAATACAAATTACTGGAATCTCATATAATCCCCCAAGTAAGCGCAAAGTCATAAAAGGAACCCCCAAAGGGCCCCACTAATCACAAAGGCACTCGAAATTCTCCAAACCTATAACAAAAGCTATTCTATTCCCAACTTAACCAAAATCCACTAATCACGCTTAAGACTAACACATGACTTAATTAGTACTAATCGAGGTCACTCGGGTCGAGGTCTCACAATAAGGAGCCCGGAATGTCTCCGAACTCAAGAGTACCAAGTCTATATTGAATCGACATACGGGACCCCTATTCACCCTGGACTACTCTTGAACCCCGACACTTGTTCCGCAATTTTTGAAAGTTCAATGGTGTTTTCATTGTTCTCAGATTTTGATATACATTCCCGGATATTCATGATTTATCATTCCCGAAAGCACTGAGATTTGTATTTGTAGCATTTTACTAGTCCCGATATATATTGCTTGATGTTGAAAGGATACTTGTGCCGCGAGCACCATTGCCCTGTCCGGTTACATACTTGCACTTGATGCATTTTGTTCATGTCTTGATTTCTGTGATTTGACTTATGAGTCAGCACCACTGAGCTTGGACAACCTTGTTGGTTTGATCAACCGACTTGGAAATCCCCCATTTGTCCCGCCAGCTGCAGTTTGGATCCCGCTACCCGATTATTTCTGTGGTCTTGTCCTGATACCCCAGATTGCTACTGTGGTTCCTGATGCCCGGCTCGCTACCGTGGTCATGTCCCGTATTATTATATATGTATATGTAAATTTCGTTGTACCTCCTTACTTTGGTGACTGAGGTCAACGCCTTGATATGCTCTTGTCACTTCTATGATAGAGGACTTAGCTTCGCATGGTTGCCATCTTTCTTGTTTCCTAATTCCTTGGTTACCTTTACATGTTTTACACTGCATATATGTTTTTCAGTAAATTATTCATTTCTTTATGAAAGTTATAGTTTAAACAGGTTTAAATATTTTCCAAGGTAAATTCGTTTATTATTTTAGTGTTATATATTTTCACCCACCTGCCAAACCGTCGTGTTTGACCCACTTTTTGGTACTCAGGTCTAGTCGTCGATTTCCCCAAGGAGGAGCACGAGGAGGCAGTCGGCGAACTGCAACGTTTAGTGGAGTGGCATACCGACGATGTCATCTAGACATTCGGCTATCTGAGTTGTGTAACATTTTGGGTTGTGGATAACCATTCTTTTGGGAGTTTATACTTTGTTTACATTGGCCTCTGTTGGCCTCTATTTGGGGAATGTAATTATACGATCTTTTGTTTAAACTTTAACCTTACTTTTGGAAAGTGCTAATGATCATTGCTCATTCTGATACTTATTGTTCATATGTGTCACCAGTCTTGTTATTATGGAAATGAATCACATACTTGAATTACTACACGCTTCCACACTTAAACAAAATATTTATGTTGTTGTGAAATCCTCACCGCGGACACCTGTGGGAGATCACGTGCACGGGTAGCATTATGTTCTTTCTTGGCCCGTGTACGCATTGTATATTCTATGGCACTAACCATATGATTCATTCACCAAACATTCATTTATATTCATCAATTGCGAATCCCGTTCCCGGATTAGGCCCGCGGGCCCGGTCCGGGGTCGCAACATATCCGACGTTCATCTTATCTGTCACCGCGTTCCGCAACGTGGTCGAACCTTTGTAGGAATGCAGTTGTAACTGACTGAGTGCCGATACTCATCTGGGTTAACCGAACTAAGGTGAATATGATGCCGATATCGGGTATGAACGCACTCTGGCACTATTCCCGAGGTGCAAGGCACCATTGCCGAGACGCAGAGACCGAGACCAAGACGTGCTTAGCTTGTACATTTACCGAAACTAAGTTAATCTCGGTATTAAGAGAATATCCCACATAATTACCCCTAGCTTCGGACTTCTTAGAGTTCCATAACTCTTTGAAGCCAGGAGCTAATCATTATGATGGGAGAAACTCCTGATTATTGAATTTGAGGCTCATACTGTAGCTCATCTCAGTGTTTGTTGATGACATCTAATCCCTATCATGATGTCTTTTCACCTGCCCGAGATAATTAATAGCACGTCCCAATCAATGCAGAAAATATACCGGCTGCACCACGTGTCACCGTCTGGTTGGTCGTCCACTCGCTTCGAAGGGACTCGCACGGTACTCAGGGCGACGCTTCACATGTGCATCCTCGAAATTCAAAAAGGGGTGCCCTTTTTTCCCATTATATATATAGGGGCGCCTCCCCTTCATTCTCCATTTTGCCATTTAGAGAAGAAAAAGGGATCTGCAGAAGAGAGAGAGCATGCCGAGGTCGAGTCTTTGCGAATCCGAGCTCGCTGCCACTTGAGTCTGTTTTCTTCTGTTTTGCCTCTATAAGTCTTCTTTCCTTGTTTCGTCTTGTTTCCATTCTTCCATTAAGGTTTATGCGATTTTCCCCCTTTCTCGACTTCTTATCGTTCGTCTAGGGTTTCCTGACCCCTTTTCCCTTTTTCGAATTCATCCTTTGTTCCCGTAGTTTCTTCAAACTTAGGAATGGGTATTTACAGGCAGTGGCTAGAAACCTCTGAAGCCACAGTCGAGTTTAGGGCCAGGTATGGGGTACTTGATGATGTCCTGATTAGGTTAGACGACCCAGAGAACCTTTTTGTCGGTCTGACCTTAACTAACGACTGGATGCCATTCTTTCTCGTCACTGTAGTCGAGGGTGGGGTCTGATTCCCCCTTTATCCTCTTCTCCGGTCTTGCCTTAGGAAGTGGCACCTTTGCCCCTGTCAATTGATGCCAAACAGTTTCAAAATTGTAATGGGGGTTACCGAGCTCAACAAGATTCTCGGAATTAACCTCGGTGTCCATGACATTGAGGATGTCTACGACCTTTGTAAGTCCGGAAGTGGTGATAACCTCTACTATCTTCGGGTGAGGGAGAACCGGGAATGCATTGTCAATGAATTAGAGGACTCCAACAGGTATGCTAGGGACGATCGCCTGTTCATCTCGGGAAACTAGGAGTTCGGATCGGCCATGCCCGAGGCTGAAAGAATAGACAGGGTCCCCTGTAGTTGTTGACACCAAAAAAGTCACTATGTCTCCTTAACATCAAGAAGCCTCGTGAAGCTGCATCCTGCTACAAAACAGGCAAAGCTACTTCAAGCATCAGATCTTGTCAGGATCAGACAAAAACTGAAAGATCATTCAAGACAGCCAAAAGAGGGGTACACCTGAAGTTTCAGGCCATTCTGACATTGTTTGGCCTAACTTCATTTCTCCGACAGCTAAACAAGCGCTCCTGGCGACGACATCATTAAAGACACCAAAACTTCGATCAGAGCCTACGAATGACTCCAAAATATCTCCAAAGGGCTTCATGTCAAATTACAAGTCAAACCGACAACGTTTGACCCTCCATCAATGCTCGAGCAGCAAAATCAAGCCTCCCGGCGGCGAGAACCACCGAGGCCATCACTCATCAAACAAAACACATGAGTGGCTTCAATATGCTTCCAAAGGGCTGAACGTCGAATTTCAGGTCATTCCAACAACGTTTGACCAGGTTTCGATGCTCCGAAAGAAAATCAAGCCTATCGGCGCGCGGAGCACCTCGGGACCATGACATTCAAAGCAGAGCTAATGGATCGTCTCTACATGACTCCAATAGGCTCCCTGTCAAATTTCAGGTCAATCGGACATCGTGTGACCACATATCAAAGCTCGGCATTTTCCCCGAAGCAAAATCAAGTCAAGCATCGAAGGGACCCCAAACGGCTTCAAAACTCAAATAAAAGCCCATGGTTGGTCCTATCCACTGCTCAAGAAGCTTCACCTCAATTTTCTGGTCATTCCGACATCGTTTGACCTAGTTTCGACTCTTGACAGAAAATCGGCTACAAAGTCTTCGGCTTTCCCGAAAAATGGGAAACTTTGTGCTCCGGTTTTGCGCGGATTCTTGTCAAGTTTTCTCCAAGAAAATCAAGTGAATAATTGAGGAAAGATGTCAAGAAAAATACAGAAGAAAAAAGGAACGAAAAAGAAGGAAAAATGGCCGAAAACGAAGCTCGGCGACCAAAAGGGCCAAAGCCCTATGGTCGCCGGCGACCCTGGGTGCATGGTCGCCGGTGACCCTGCAAATCCGGGTCGCCGGATTTCTCGCCGGAGGGCCCGATTTCCGATTCTTTTCGCGTTTCGAGTGTTTCTGCCTCTGTGATTTTCTGAAAATCCAATTATTAATGCTTGAAAACCACGGATCTTCATCGACATCTCAGATCCGCCGTCAAGAGCATGAAATCATCACTGATCGCTCCAAGATCGTCAACCGGCTGACCGAGAAAGTACACTTTCTGTCCGACCGATCGTGAAATCGACAAGACAGATGTCACCGGCCCACCAACATCAATCAATGTCTGAAATTGCATTGCAATCCGACATCAAACAATGTGTGGATCCACCTGTGATGATCACAAGAAGAATCTCAAAAGACGCGGCGAGGCCTGCAACTCTTCACATGCCCTGGCGACCACTTAATGTCGTTAATTGACCCGTTTATGACAACTTAATGCGGTCATTAACTCATTATTTTGGTCGGCCCAATCAGATTCAAGCATTTGGGAGTTACAAATCCAAGCAATCATGGCATTAAACCCATGAAACTCCCATCATCATGAAGATTAAAGGCGATTAATTGCCCACTATCTTCATCGGCTAATCACAAGCCAAGAAAAAGGAGTTACAAAATCAAGTAATAAAACTTGTAACTCCTCTCATCAATATCATCAATTCTTTCATCATGGCCATCAATGCCAATAAACACCTCATGGCTACCAAAAGCCTATAAAAGGAGGTCCATTCCAAGAAGAATGCAATGAATCCCAAGTGTGATCCCAAGCCCTGAAAATCCAGAAAATTCAAAAGAGAGACGAAGTCCTGCTGCTTTGCTCCCAGAAGACTACAAGGTGATCAACGTCCCTTGGGGGCCACCCCCCAAGGTCCCCTCCTTCTACAACATGGCCTAAATGCGGCTTTTCAGCCCGTTTACTCGGTTTTTCATTGGATATAGGACCTCCTCTTGGTCCTTCTCCTTTAAAAAATTGAGTTTGGAGCCAAGCCGAAGAATCAAAGTATCAAGCGTTCTCATTTGACGGACGATGGCGAAGTCCATACATGACTTGCGACCGTCGATCTGAACGTGTCCCCACAATCTCTTGAGAAGTTAGATTCCTTTAATTTCTTTTCTATTGTAATTTGTATTTTTTAAAGAGACAAAAAGAAATCACAATTCTTGTCTTTCATATTTGATGAGTTTTGTAAAATCGCCTTTCACGGCAAACAAACAAAAAAATGCCTCCTACGGCATTCTCAAAAACAAACTTGTCTCTTTTCTTAAATATTTATGCAATTTGAAAAGTTAGAAAGAATGATCGATTTCCTTTCTACTTGTGAAGGTGGATCTCCAGATCATCACCATTCCAAATTCCAAGTAGAACAGTAAATCTGGCATACCCGTACAAAAAGTTGATACCCGGGTTTTCCCTCCTCCGCCAAGACCCAGGCAGCCCCCGGGGCGGAAGGAGAGGACGGAAATCTGAGGATCCATCAAGTTGGCACACCCGGTGGGACGCGTTCACTTGAGAACGTGATGCTTTGATCCCTTTGCTCCTTTTTAGTTGGTGGCCTATGTTGCGTCTTGCATCTAAAAAAAAAACATGAGATGGGATTTTAATTATTCTTTCTCATTTCAAAAAAAAAATCTGATTTCTTTTCTTGGATTCAATTTTTGAGAAATTTTGATCCTCTCTTCTTCGAATTTGATAGCTCACAGAAATGTTTGCAGCTATTGTTCGTATCGGAGATTGGGCCATCTTTTCTCTTTGATGAGTCCGATAGGGGTTTTCAGAAAAAAAAAAAAACTTCATTTCAAATTCTTTCAAAAAAAAAAAATGATCTCTCTTTCTTAAGATTCAACTTGGAGAAACTTTGATCCTCTCCTCTTCGAACTTGATAGCTCACAGAAATGTTTGCAGCTATTGTTCATATCGGGGATTGAGCCATCTTTTCTCTTTGATGAGTCCAATTGGGATTAAAAAAAAAAACATATAATTTCAAAGTAAAAAAAAAAAAAATCAGTCTTCTCCCTTTTGAATTCAAATTCAAAGCAACTTTGGTTATTCCCTTTTAGATTTATAGCTCGCAGAAATGTTGAGTTATGGTTCGGATTGGAACACCACTTATTCTCTTTGATGAGTTCATTAGAAACATTTCAAAAAAAAAAAAAAAAAAAACACTAAGGTTGCACCAATTGCGCTCTTTGACTAAAGTGGATTTAAGAAAAGCCTTGTCCAGAGTGTGGAGACAGCTAGACTGTTCGAGGCAAGAGTCCTTCAAACGGGTTCATTAAGTAATCCTACCCTTACCTGGGGGCTGATCTATCTACTAAGGTTTCATAAGATCGAATTGGAAACCTATGTGCACCTAAAAAAAATTCTTCCCTTTTTGAGTTCAGAATTGCGAAATCTTGGTTCTTTCCCTTTTGGATTTAACGCTCGCAGAAATGTTGAGTTGTGGTTTGGATTGGAAAACCATTTGCCCTCTTTGATTAATTCAATCTTAAACCTTCAAAAACTTTTTTCCCTTTTTGAGTTCAGAATTGAGAAATTTTGGTTCTTTCCCTTTCGGATTTAACGCCCGCAGAAATGTTGAGTTGCGGTTCGGATTGGAACACCATTTGCTCTCTTTGATGAATTCAATCTTAAACCTTCAAAAAAAAAAACTTACGTCACTTTTGAGTTCAGAATTGGGAAATCTTGGTTCTTTCCCTTTCGGATTTAACGCTCGCAGAAATGTTGAGTTGTGATTTGGATTGGAATACCATTTGCTCACTTTGATGAATTCAATCTTGACCTATCAAAAAAAAAAAAAAAAAACCTTCCGTCGTGTCTGGATTCACATTCGAGAAATTCTGGTTCCTTTCCCTTTCGGATTTAGCGCTCGCAAAAATGTTTGAGCCCTTGTTCGGATTGGAATACCATTTGCTCTCCTTTATGAATCCAAATTTGACATTTCAAAAAAAAATCCCATCTCGTGTCCTTTCCAAGGATGCAATTTGCAACATTTGTGCCTAGCGGTGCTAGTACGCCCTTTCGGGTCTACTGTATTCGCGGCCGACACATTTGTATCTCCAACCTTATATCATTTTACCTCGACTGAGCCTTGCTTCTCGGTAATTTGAATTAAGGTCTACAATTGCTTCTAGCAGTGACTGGAACGCTCACCTTGACCCTACCATACTTGTATTTTAGAACAATTGTATCTTCTATAGCTTTTTGCCTTCTCCATCTTGCTTGGGCTGGGCCATGTACCCTCAAGTGATTTGAAAAGACAAAACCATAGTTGTTCTCCATTTATGATCACCATATTCTTGTGATTACTAATGGATTTGGTCTTGTTTCAAAAGTTTTCCAAAACTAACAATGGCAACTTCATTGACCATCACTTTCAATGAGAACAAGTACCAACTGATGCTTCAAGACAAGCAAAACAAGCATAAGCGCCCTGCCAGTTGCCGAAGCGTCATCTCCCTCGACAACTCTCCAAACACCGAGTCAACTTCAACTCCCCGGACCATCCTCTTCGGGTCGCTGGGACCATTCCCACTCCCCGCAGAAGAAACCGTACCTGCCAAGAAGCAGAAAATCGCCCCGCAACGTGTCACTAACATGGCATCAAGGGCGAACGCAAAGAAGCCTGAAGCCCGTGGCGCTCCCACGAAGCCTCAACCCACAAGAAACCAGGTTTGCCCCAAAACCTGGTCCCCGAAATCCTCACCAAAGCAACGGAGGTCCCGAACATCTGCAAAGCCAGCATACCTGGCCCTTCTCAAGGAGAACCGGTTCTACTCTCTCTCTTACATGAAAGAGGAGAAACCTACCCTCCGCCCAAAGAACAAACAAAATCAGCATGAGCCGGCTTGCTCCTACCAGCCCAAAATCAAATCCTGCATCGCCAGGCCTCCGCAAAAACATGCGGAGGCCTGTACTCCTACGAGTCGACCCTTCATCTCAATAGGGGTCGAGCTCGCAAAATTCAAATCTTCACTAAGACTGGCAAAGGACCGTGTCCAGATTCTGTCCTTACCCAGCTTCAAAGAAGACAAACTCGGTTGCTGCGCACGGGGGATTACATCCTTCATGGCCAGAGCACAGCCAGAGCTGACTGAAGCTCAAATTTCTCGTCGTATGCGTCGTCGCGCGGCATATCGACAAAAGAGACTTGAGAAGCAAAGATCCCAACATTCTACTCTCCATGTCTCAAACAAATAGGTCGAAAATGAAAGACCCGACCAATTCGTTGTTGTCCATATGGTTGGCAAAACCAGAAAATGCCAGAAGTCAGCAACCAAAATCAGTGTTAGATGTCCAGTGACTCGCAGCGTCTCTCGGACACAAGCACATCTGGAAGAATCCTCCACTCCTCCAAGCCAAGGACACCGAGGTAACACTCCTCAGATTCTTCATCCAGAAGAGTGAGCCCCAGCTCAGTCACCAGGACGATTTCTTCATTCAAATCCCGAGGGATGAACGTCTTGGCTACAAGTTCTGAGCAGCCTCCACCGCATGATGATGTAACCGCACGCGTCCAGCAGTTGGAACAAGGATAACAGAGAATTGAAGCTCTGATGGAAAACCTTTTTCTCACTTTACAGCGTCCACCACCTAACAACCAAGGTCCTCCGAATCATGAAGATGATGAGGCCAATGCAGAAAACAATGAGTCATGCGCCGTTACCAAAAAGGACGTGGACAAGAAGAGGATACATTGAAGGAACATGGGATCAAGCCACCTTACCCTCTACGGATGGACTCGGTTCCATTCCCTGCAAAATTCAAACAACCTACTCTCCAAACATATACGGGGAAAGGTTCAGCCAGACAGCATGTCATCCACTTCAAGATCCTAACATGAGTTATTGCGGATCAAGATGCCCTCAAGATTCGCCTCTTTGCAAGTACTCTAAAAGGTACAGCCTTTGATTGGTACTCCACTTTGCCGGAGAACTCCATCCAGAACTGGGCTATGCTGGAGACACGCTTCCTGACCCACTTCCAAGGTGAGGATCATCCTGTTACTGTGGCTCAGCTCTGCAGCCTAAAACAGGGAGAGAATGAGTCAACATACGACTTCATTCACAAGTGGAAGGCAATGGCATACAAATGCTCAGATGTACTGCCACAAGCGTCGCTAGTCGACATCTACCGTAACATTATGAGAGCAAGGATTCGCTCCATGATCATCGGCAACAAATCGAAGAACCTAGGAGAACTTCTCGAAGCTTCCATGGAAGCTGAAATGGTGATCAAAGACCTCAACAGTCAAAAATCATCAAAGAAAGAGCCGACTGCCATTACGACCTCAAAACCAAAGAAAAAGGAGGTTCTTAATGTGCAGACTAAGTTAGCTCCTCAGCAGCAGAAGAAAGCGGAAAACAAAGCTACGGGTAAAAGGCCTGAACTCTCCGATGCCTTCAAAGAACGTATAGAAAAGAAATATCTGTTCGATGGAGATGTTGAAGAAATCTTTGAGGCTCTCCTAGCAAATGGCAACTCACTTTGTCGGAGCCCAAAAGACCGGGAGATGTTGGCAAAACCAACGATCCCCGATACTGTCCATGCCATCAGATGATCTCACATCCCCTCAATAAATGTTTCGTTGTGAGAGAGAAGATCAACGAGATGTGGAGAAATGGAGTCATCACCTTTGACAAAAACTACGGCTCCGCCTCTGTTAACATGGTTTCATGTGGGCAAACTTCAAAGTCACCAAAGGAGAAGATCACTACTTCATTCAAGCTGATAAAAATGGAGCAAGCATCCCAAGAGTTGGTTCCCTATCCAACACCAGATGGACAACCCATATGGGTGCATCCTGATCTCCTAGATGATGAAAATTGGGAGATCGTCAAAACAAAGCCGACTGCTCAACAGCGAAGGCAAGCCACGAGACAACTCCGCAAGCTCAAACAGCAGCAGAAGTCTCAACCAAAACTTGAAATCCTTGAAGAGGCAGAAACTACTTCCACTGCTTCACTAGGGGCGATGGAAGAATCCCTTCCCAAAACTTTAAAGGTGGTAAGAAAATTCACCCTTGATGATTTCATGCCACCTCTATACAAAAATGAAACTGTGCAAGGGCATCATACTCCTGCAACTCGGTAGTTGGATTCTTCATGGATGGATACGAGTCCAGTGATACTGCCAGTGATATCGATGAGTGGGAAGAATCCCTTGAAACAGGAGAATATGTCTCCGACGAGGAATGGATTCCCGAGTCTCATCTTATGCCAGTAATCTGGTATAACCCATTGCAGCCACAAGAATCCTGGTCCGATGATGAAGAAGACCAGGAGGCTGAAAATGCTGTCGACCCAGCACCAGCCAATGCTCCAGTGGAACCCAATAATGATGAACCATAAGGAGCAGATGACGAAGAAGATTTGGCTCCTATGCCTAATCTTGAAGAATATGCAAGAATCTTCCAACATCTTGCCATAGAGCAGGAGCAGGATCGCATCAATGATCTTCGTCATGATCCAGAACCAGAATTCCCTGAAAATCAACGGGAACTTTCTCCCTTAACTCCTGAAAATAGAGAAAACAGGTTGATCGATGATCCTCTTACATCCGAAGATGAGTCCGATTCCCAACAATCTACACTGGGGGCATCTCCTGTCAGGATAACCTGCAATGCGATAGCTCAAGACGATAGTGCCTCTGAAGCTTCCGAAGACACGTACTCCCCAACCGATAATGTATCTTCCGGAGCTACAACTTCTCAGGTGACTTCCACTGAGATATCATCCTCTCAGCCCTCTTCTCCTGAAGATGTGACATCAAAACTAAAACCTATCCTGGTTGATCATCTTGATGAAATTTCTGCCAATGAAATCTTCTTCAATGAAGACCCAGTCGATTGGTCCCAGATACACGATCTCATAGACAATGTCTGGACTAATAAAGAAAGATTGTCGGATGCTGTTCATGACTTGTTCCCGAAAATTGCTCCGTGCAACACAATCACTGAAGACACCAATGCTGTTACAGAGACGTCTTCAGCAAATGACAAGGATCGACCCCTTGATCCTGTGGGTGATCTTCCAAAAGAAGACCCTTCTCTAGAAGCTCTTGAAGTTGGTAGAGGTACCCGTTCTGGTCGGGATTACCACAAAAATTACAACCAACCCTCTTCTTCTTTTGTAAATCCTTCGAGAAAGCAAGTTGTAAGCTCCCCAAGTGGCAATAATAATGAAAATGCAGGCCCGAAGGAGGCTTTCAAGTACGACTTGATTGAGCACTTCAAACACATACCTGCACGTCTGCACATCCTTGACTTATTACGAATGTCTCCATAAACTCGTGATAGTCTCATTTCAGAATTACAAAGGCTGAATGCGGATGTCAACAAGCATGCTCCACAAGTCCTACAAATTGAAATGGACTATAGGGTCAAAAAATCAAGTACTCCCTCAAAGGGAGAAAAGAAGAAAACTGAGGGATCAAGCAATGAATGCCTCTCGGTACAAAAAGCAGCAAGTGCAATAATTGCATTCTACAAGGATGACCTCCTACTAGGCGAGACAAAGCACAACCGACCCTTGTACTTTACGGGGTACGTCAAAGAAATGCCAGTACACAGAATTTAGATCGATCCAGGTTCTGCACTCAACCTCATCTCTACTTCGGCACTCGAAGAGCTAGGCATCCCACCTAGCAAGCTGAGTCACACGTCCGTATCCATCTTCGGATATGACGGAAGTGCTCAAAGGCCTATCGGCAAAATCAGGTTCAAATTGCAAATTGGTGATCTTATTTCCAAAGTCACCGTGTGTGCAATAAGGACCCCTTCATGCTACAATATAGTCCTTGGACGCCCCTGGAACATGAGAATGGTGCCGTCCCTTCAACTCTACATCAGTGCATCAAGTTTGTTGGCAACGATGGCTTGATACATCGAGTGTTTGCAGACAAAAAGCCCTTCAAAGGCAAGGATGTCCATTTTGCAGATGCTCAGATGTATAAAGATGGAAAAGAAGAACAGGAGGAAGAAACAATTCACTTTGCCTACAATCTCCAGAAAGATAAAGGCAAGGCTCCTCAGCAATCATCAGAGGTAAACAAACCTTCCACCAAATTCGAAGTAAGCAATCAAGCTCCCTTCGTTGTCTCCTTCAAATCTCCAAAGCCTTTGGTAATCACTACCAAAGTAAAGAAGATAAAACAAAAGGCTGGGGGCAAGTTCACTGTCTCCTTTGTGTCTATTATGCATGACATAGACTCGGAGTCAGAGCCAGAAGATGACACAGCATCAAGCCAAGCTGATACTCAGCAAGATCAGCCCGCTCTTACTCCATTGGAGAAACTTGCTGACATAGAAGATCGTACGTCTGCTTCCTTTGTTATTCCGGCAACTTCGTCAGAAGAAAAAGCAATCTTCTTCCACAGATCGGGAGCATCTCCACTAAACTCTCTGCTTGAACCTCTCCAAAATGAAGGTATGCCTCAGCTATCCCTGTATAGTCCAATGGCACAAACTATCATGAAGAAAATGGGCTACGATGCTCAGAATCCGACTGGTTTGGGAGGTGGCTGTGGTATTCTCATACCATTGGAACCCACCTGACTAAAAGTCACCAGAAGATTGGAAAATCCACCTTCATAAAGGCAAGTCTTCATATGGGTTGGGGTATGATCCTACGCTCCTATGAGACAGTTGACACCATGGCTGCAAAGTTGCTTTACCGACCAAGCCTCGACATCTCATGAAGACATTGATCTCCCTGGATATCTCTTTGAGGAGTCACTCGTCAAAGATCCAGAAAGTTCCTCCAATTGGTATAATTTCTCTAATGATAAAGAGGAATTGCCCGATAACACAGACGCACAGTTCTCTGACCCAGAAGAACCATCGTCTCCAAAAGAAGTACCCTACTTCAACCCAGTTCCAGCAAATGATTGGGATCATCTCATTGCAAGCCTTGAGAAGGATACTGATCAAGAAGATCCATGGACAGAAACAGAGCCTTAGTCTGAAAATGCCTCTGGCACACCGAAGGTCTTGTTGAGTTGGAAGCCTCCGAAAATATTATGGAGGAACCACCTTCAAACCTTCCGACAGAAGACCCTGTTCAAAAGATAGACTTGGGAACACCTGATAACCCACGTCCTATATTCATAAGCAAGAATATAAAGGATGATGAGTTACCCGAGTTGATGGAACGCGCTCCTGCCGAGGGTGCTACCGGGGTCGGCGGACGTGGGAGTCCGTCGGGTCCGGCCCTTTCGCGCCCGGGGGGCTGAAGCGTGCATCAACATTTCTTTGTGTGGGTGTGCCAGACTTTCTATTTTACTTGGAATTGCAAGTGGTAATCCGGAGATCAACCTTCGCAAGTAAAAAGGAAATCAACTTCTTTCAAGTTTTCCATTGCACAAATATTTAAGAAAAGAGACATTTTCTTGGTTTGCCGTGAAAGGCGATTTTGTTTGGCATTTATAGCCGATTTTGGCGTTTATAGCCGATTTACAATTCTCATCAATAATGAAAGACAAGAGTTGTGATTTTTGTCTCTTTTAGAAAAATACAAACTACAATGAAAAGCAAGAAAATGAGGATCTAACTTTTCAGGAGATTGTGGGGGACTCATTCAGATTGACGGTCGCAAGCCATGTATGGGCTTCGCCATCATCCATGCAGATGAGAACAGAGGATGCTCTTGATTCGCTTGGCTTGGCTATAACCTCAGGTTTTTAGAGGACAAAGACCAAAAAAAGGTCCTATGTCCAATAAAAAGCTAAGTAGACGGGCTGAAAAGCCACGTCTAAGCCATTGGAGGCAGCGGGAGAAGGCAAGGACCTTGGGGGGGAGTACCCCCCAAGGGACTTCTTGTCACCTTGTAGTGGTGCTTGATGTAGAATTTCTGCAGAATTTTCTCTCTTTCTCTAGACTCTGTCTGTCTGGAATTCGGGATTCTCTGCACCTTTTGATTTTCGATCTTCGGTTTTCCGTTCGTCCTTTTCCGATCCCTTTCTTCTTGGAAAGCTCTCCTATTTATAGGCTCTTGGTAGCCATTAGGAGAGTTTATGGGCTTTAATGGCTTTAATGGGAGGAGTTACAAGATTTATTTCTTGATTTTGTAACTCCTTTTTCCTTGAATCTGATTGGCCGATGGAGATTAAGGGCTTTTAATCACCTTAATTACCATAATGGGAGGAGTTTCATGGCTTGAATGCCATGACTTAATTGATTTGTAACTCCTGGATGCTTGCTTCTGATTGGGCCGTCCAAAGAAATGAATTAATGACTGCAATAAACCTAGTCAATTAACTGCATTAAATGGTCGCCGAGCAGTTGAAGAGTCGTGGGCCGCGCCGCGTCTTTTGGGATTCTTTTGGAGATGATCACCGATGGATCTACATGCTGATCGACATCGGATGACCGTGTAATTTCAGAGATTGATAGCTAGCAGCGGGCCGATGACATCTGTCTTGTCGATTTCTCAATCGGTCGGACAGAAAGAGCACTTTTTAGGTCAACCGGTCGGCGATCTTGGAGCGATCAATGATGATTTTATGCTTTTGACGGCGGATCTGAGATGTCGTCGGATATGAGTCAATTTCAAGCACTAAAAATCACATTTTCAGGAAACCACAGGGGCCAAAGTGCGCGAAACGCGAAAAGGGACGGAAAAACGGGTAACCGGCGAAAAATCCGGTGACCCGGACTTCCATGGTCGCCGGCGACCATGGGCCAGGGTCGCCGGCGACCCTGGGGGTTTTTCTCCCCTTTTTGGTCCGTTTTGCGGTCTTTTTCGTCGCCGTTTTCTTCTGTATTTTTCCTGACATTTCTTCTCATTTATTGGCTTGATTTCCCTGTAGAAAACCTGATGAGAATCCTTGCATTGTTAGAGTGCAAAGTTTCCAATTTTCCGGGAAAGCCGAAGACTTTGTCGTGTAGAGCTGCTGATTTTCCGCCAAAAGCTGAAAATTGGTCAAACGATGTCGGAATGACCTGAAATTTGAGGTGGAGCCTCCTGAGCAATAAATAAGACCAACCATAGGTTTGAGTTTTGAAGCCGTATGGGGTCCTGTCGCCAGTAGGCTTGATTCTGCCGCGAGGTAGATGTCGCGCTTTGATGTGCGGTCAACCGATGTCCGATTGACTTGAAATTTGACAGGGAACCTATTGGAGTCATTTTGAGGTGATCCACAGGCTCTGTCTTGGAAACCATGGTCCCGGGGAGCTCCGCCACCGGTAGGCTTGATTTTCTTTTGGAGCGTCGAAACCTGGTCAAACGTTGTCGGAATGACATGAAATTCGACGTGCAGCCTTTTGGAAGCATGTTGAAGCCACTCATGCACTTGGTGTGATGAGCGAAGGCTTCGGTGGTTCCCGCCGCCGGGAGGCTTGATTTTGCTGCTCGAGCATTCATGGAGGGTCAAACGTTGTCAGTTTGACTTGAAATTTGGCATGGAGCCCTTTTAAGACATGCTGGAGTCATCCGTAGGCTCTGATCGAAGTTTTGACGTCTTCGATGATGTCGCCGCCGGGAGCGCCAATTTAGCTGTCGGAGAAGCGAAGTTAGGCCAAATGATTCTGAAATGGCCCGAAACTCCTTATGTACTCCTCCCTTGGCTGTCTTGAAGGATCTTGCAGTTTTTATTTGATTTTGACAAGATTTGATTTTTTGGAGAAGTTGCATTGCTTATTTATGGCAGGTTGCGACTTCATACAGCTTTCTTGATGTTGAAGAGGCAAAGTGACATTTTTGGTGTCAACAAATGCCCCCTCGAGGTACAGCGACGAGTTGCTTGACTTTTGTAGTCGATGTGCCTCGAAGAGATTTTTGAAGGAGAGCTTGTGTCTTGACCAAGAGTCTTTGAGCAATCTTTCCTTTGGTAGAGTAGCCTTTGAGCTTCCAGGGGAATTTTATGGTAATGAAAGGAATCAAGTACCATCTCGAGGCAGAGTTTTGAAGATGACATCAGGGATGTGGATTTGGGTTTCTGTTTTTGATCTTGTGACCTAACTAGCTATATATGGCAGGTTAGGGGATCGGTTTGGTTTTGATCTTGTAGACCTAACAGGCTGTATGTGGCAAGTTAGGGGATCGGGATTTGGTTTTTGGGTTTGGTCTTGTGACCTAACAAGCTGTATGTGGCAAGTTAGGGGACCAGGATTTGGTTTTTGGTCACTCTTTGGGACTGTGTGGGTCCATTGGAGTGGTTTGGATTTTTGTGGAATGTCAATTTCAAGATTTTGGCTCAATTTGGTATGAGGCTGGATGGTTTGATTCTTTGGAAGCTCATGGGGCTTGGAAATTTTTTTTTGTATGGTTCAATCAACTCAAAAGAGGCATGGAACCATTTTTGTATGCTCTTGGTAAGAGGGATTTTTTTCCTGACTAAAAGCCCATTTTTTTCTTTTTTTCTTTTTTTTTTTTTTTAAGTGCCTAGGTGGTCAAACCTGGCTCATATGGGCTAACCCATGGGACCTTAAGCTTTTTAGGATGGCTTAGATCTCATGTGGGGCCATTTTTGTAAAGAATATCTAAAGATATCTCACTTGGATAGAGAATATCTAAAAATATCTTTATGGGAGAGAATCTCTCATATTCCCTTAATTTGGGAGAGAATATCTCAAGGTATCTTTCTTTTTGGGAAAGAATCTCCAATCTCCTATTTTGTTGGAGAGAATCTCTCATTGATTGATTTTGGGAGAAAATCTCTCAAAGACATCTTTCTTTTTGGGAAAGAATCTTTCTAATTCCTTCTTTTTTGGTAAGGTTACTAATTAGTAGCACTTACCTTTCTTTTTTTGTTTCCTTCTTTGATTTGCTCTCTTCTATAAAAGCAAGGAGGAGGCTAGATCTCTTGCCCTTATTGCTTTCTTTTGCAACAATCTCAAGAGAGCTCCAAGACCAAGAGTTCTTCTTCTTCAAGGATCTTCAAGCTTTTTCCTTCTTCTTCTCCATCAATGGCTTCAAGTAAGTTTTCTCTCTTTTTCTTTCAAGAAAACTCCATGTAGAGAATAGGATGGTAAAAAAAAGAAAGTTTTTCTCTCTTTTTTTTTTCTTTTCTTTTTCTTTTCTTTCTATTCTTCTTCTCTCTCTTTTTTTTTTTTTTCCACGTGATTTCTGTTTTTTTTTTTCCTTCTCCTCCTTCTTTTCTAGAAAGTTTCTTTTTTTTGTTCTTTTCTTTCTCCCCCTTTTTTTTTTTTTGAGAAAGTTTCTTTTTTTTTTTTGTTTTGCTCATCATGATAATGCGTTTTTATGCAAATCTAGATGTTCATGCATGTACTTTTTGTAGATTGAATTTGAGAGCATGATAGCATACCTGAAAATCTTTGCAAATTTGGGAATTTGGAGCTCGCAGCGATGTTGAGCCCTTCTTGATTTTGCAGAGATTTTGAGGTTTCGAAAGTTTGGAGTTTCGGAGCTCGCAGCGATGTTGAGCCCATCTTCAAACTTTCTATTTCTTTCGGGGTATTTCCCTTTTCTTCGGAATTGCCCCGGAACCATGCCAAAATTTCGCCAGATTTTCTTTTAGCGAAATCTTGTCATTTTGATGATGATCTTTTTTTTCTTTTCCAACCTTTGCAGGTGGTTCCTCCAGAACGAACAAGGGTAAAGAGCCTGCTACAAGCGTACCTCGTCGATCCGCCAGATCTTCTAATGTGGCCGTTCAGCAGGCCTGGGAGAAGGTCCAGTATGTTGAGAGAAACTTGGAAGAGTGCGACTCTCTCAACAGAGATGAGATGAGGCAACAACTGATCGCTCTCAAGAGTGAGGAATATTATAAGATCATGGTAAGCAACCGTCCTTGGGTTATGGACGATCTGAGGGTTTTGCCCAAGCCTACCTTCTTCTTTGGAGATGCAGTCCCTGACGACGTGACATACCAGAGGAGGTGTTTTCAGTTTTCTTACACAGCTGATGGTGAGAAGAGAACTGTGGTTACCCGGTCAACGTTTGATCGTACTATCTCGATCATGAGCCTTTCTCCCACGTGTTCTAAGAGGGAAGATCCTCCAAGCTGGGTGAAAAGGACCAACGTGATCAAGACCGGGGATTTTGTTGGCGGTCCCTCGGAATATGCGGAGAAGTCGCCTGCCCAAATGGACATGTTGATGCCAGCCAGCGGCTATCAGGGCTCTGATTATCCGTCGGTCGATTTGGGATCGGTGGGCCTTGGCGTTTTTAGCGGTGACGGCAGCAATTGGGTGAAGCCTTTTCGACTTCGTAGCCGTTTCAGTGTTGACTCCGATTGGAAGTCGTGGACTGATCGCGTCCTGCTGATTGGTGGCACCATTTTGAAGGAAGCCGGGATATTTGATGCAGTCCGTGCCTTCAGAGATACCATGGCGTTTTCCGACGAGGCCTTCATGGCCATGTTGGAATCATTTCTCCCACAAACCAATACCTTCGTTGTAACGAATGGTGAGATTGGTTTTTCCTTGAAGGAGTTGAGCGCCATTACTGGATTACCCATCCTTGGCAAACTCTACGAGGAGTTCATGCTGATTGACAGCATCCTTGAGGAACAGTCAGAGGAGTTCAGGCTCTTATACTTTCAACTCGTCGCCTTCTATGATTTTTTGAAGGAGAAGGAGGGCTCGAAAGTCAGGTCCAGCAGTTGGAAGAGTTATGGCTCTTCATTCTTTAACTTCTTTGACAGCAAAGAGTCTTCTAACAGCATGACCCTGGAGGACCGGAAGAAGGCTTCCGCCATGCAAGAAGAGTTGAAAGACTTCTTCGCAGGTACATATGTAATTTGTTCTGACATTGCACTGCGGAGAGAAATTGCAGTTTACCTCACTTATTGGCTAGGTGAGGCTGTGTTTGCTGGTGGAGATGGGACGCACATCAGGCCGCATTGTATTTTTCCGGCTTGTCAGATGGCGTTTGGAGAGCGGCTTGCTTTGGTGCCTGCTCTTTACTCCTACTTGTGTACCGAACTGCAGGCTGCTGCTTTTTTGGTTCGACTTGGGCTCCCTATGAATAGGGTATTTTCAGCCCATATCTTTTATTCGTGGTTTGTGTACCACTGTCCTGGTGGAATCCTGGCTTCCACCAGCTGGGTGCTGCACAGGATGATGATCCTTTGATGATTCAATTGGCTAAGGGAAAAGCCATATCCGAATCACTTTTGTTTGCCCGCATGAGGATCCGACGGTTCAGGGACGTCGAGATGGGGCAGTCTTCAGTTAAGCTTTCTCCGGAGTTGCGGAAGAAGGCTTTTGATTTTGGTGCCTCCCGAGACTCTACCAGAGCAGGGTCGGGAAGGCATTACTCTTTGACCAATGCAGAGAAGGAGTGGCTTTTCAGCATACGAGTCGGCACGATGGTGTACCGTAGACATCTTTTCGTCGACATCCAGCCGTATGTACCTTCTCGCTTTGCACTTCAGTTGGGCTTCTCTCAAGGCGTTGTTGGAGCGCCTTCGAGTATGGTGAAGCGTTTTGGAGGTTTGCAGGATGGCAGAAATGCATGGGCTTTTTATAGTACTGAAGACACTACTGCCACGATTTCTTATCCTGAGCTGTCGACTTTCCGAACTGCCGGCTTCACGAAGTGGTTCGTGGAGAGCTTTTTGGCATATCGGGGGCTTTCTAAGAAGGAGCTTGATGTAAAGCTGTCTTCCGGGAAAGGTACTGGAAAGTCGGATGGCGTCCGGCGAGAGGAAGTTTGGGCCTTCCTTTCTGGAGAGAAGCACAAGATAGGCTTTCTCGGTGACCAGGGCGTCATTGGTTCTGAAGCTGTTCGGGAAGTACCTGATGAGGCTTTGGAGCAGCTAGAACAGGAGGAAGCTGAGCTCGACGCTTGGATGCAAGCGGCACAGAGGCGAGCTTCCGTGGAGTCTACTGGCAAGAGCAGACCATCCAGTGAGGAGCCAAGTGGGAGACCTGACTCTGACAGTGGGGCAGGATCTTCTAGGAAGCGAGCCCACAGAAGTAAGAGGAAGAGGAGTCAGCGTCACACGGGGCGGGACGAAGACTCTCCTGATGTGGAAGTCCCTCTCACTGTCAATGAGGAGGTGCCAGGGGAAGCTGACGAACCTCCGGAGAAGAGGATTCGGGAAGAAGAGACCATCGGTGAAGGTATGATTCTTCCTTTTTCTTTTTCTGCTTCTTTCATGGGGCTTTCCATGTTCTGATTTGTTTTCTCATCCTGCTGCTGCTCTTTTTTTTTTAGCAGAGGATGAAGACTTGGCGATGCCTGAGGTTCCGACCGATGAGGCGGTGATGGAGCCGGTTATGGCATCTGAAGAAGAACCGAGGGACTCTGGAATGATTCCAGAATCTCCAATTGGTATAACTTCTTTCGCTTTCTCTCTTTTTTTTTTTTCGCCTGCGACTTGATTTGCTAACATTTTTCTTGTCAGCTGACTTGCCACAGGATTCCGATGACTTTGAAACATCAATGGATACAAATGTTGATGATGCTTCCGATGAGTTCATGGAGGAAGAGAGTGTTCCGCCAGTCGTCGAAGAAGGTACTTTGTAGTAATGACCCTGATGATTTTTTTTTAACAGGATCATATTCATACCTTTTTGTGTTTCATTTGCAGGTTTTGAAGTGACAGAAGAGAGTCCATCGCTTTCTTCAGAACCAGAGCAAGGGATGCCAGAGGTCGATCCGGAGGTAGAGACTCCTACAACCAGTTCTGACGCGATAGAGGAGATACCTCGTGCTGAGATTCCTTCTCCAGTGGCTCCAAGTGGAAAGAGTTCTTTTGTTACTCTTCCAATGGGACATGACATGAGCAGCCGATCAACGGAGAAGGGTGAATCTTCATCTAGTTCGTCTTTTCAATTTGCGAAGAAGGTGCTGGCTCGGGTTTTCAGTTCTTGGATCGAGACTCTCTTTTCTGGACACCTGGATGCCGGATTTGGCATGATCCCACATGTACAGGAGATTCTCACTGATACCGAAGAGGTTGGTCTGGATGTCACAGGTGCCAGGGCGATCGTTGATAGGATCATTGCACTGGGTGACAAGTGGTTTGAGACCATGGATTTCCCTGACGACCAATTCTTCAAGGAGATGTTCTTGGACCCTGCTGATAAGGCTAAGTCTGACCTGAATGAGGCTACACAAAGCAAGAAGCAGCTAGTTCGGGAGAAGAACTTGGAAGAGCTAGCCATCATCGGATTGAGGCATGACCTTAACGTCCTTGATAGGGAAGTTGAGGAGGCCAGGAAACGTCTTGAGCATTTGAAGCACAAGTCGCTGCCAAGTGGGCTGCTATAACAGAGGCTCGTGACAGGGAGAGTGCTCTGATTCGCAGGGTTGCAGATGCCGGTCAAGTTCTCGAGAGGAGGACTCTAGAAAACGAACAATGGGAAACTGCTGGGGAAAAGCTTCTCGGTGAAAAAGAGGGGTTACGGCATTCGCCAGCATCTCATGGCAAGTTCCTGAAGAAGCGTGCCTTGGAAACTCTGAAGGATGAGGCCAAAAGTTTGCTTGAGGAGCTGAAGCTTTGGCTGGAGACCATTTTTGGCTGAGCTCCTGATTTATTTTTTTTGTAGCAGAAACTACTCTTCTTTCTTTTGGTACCACATGTATATATATATTTTTTTTTTGGTACTTTTTTTTTGCAGTGCTTGTGAACACTTTTTTTTTTTGGTACCACATGTATTTTTGGTACTCTTTGCAAGTACTCATTCTACAAAAGTTACTTTTTTTTTTGTTTTCCCTACGCTCACTTAAATCTTTTTGTGATGAAAGTAATTGCTAAATGGGATTTGATCAAAAGCTTTGTCATTTTGTGAAAATCTTTTGTCAAATGATTGTTTTGGTAGGGGAAACGAATTTGGCATGAAAGCCGAATTTTTGTGGCATTTACAGCCAGTTTGGTGGCATTGATAGCCAATTTGTGGCATTTATAGCCGGTTTGGTGGCATTGATAGCCGGGTTTTTTGAAAGCCAAGTTTTGGTTTGTCGGCGTGAAAGCCAATTTTTTGTGGCATTGATAGCCGGTTTGTGGCATTTATAGCCGGTTTTGACATGAGAGTCAGGTTTTTTTTTTTTTTTTTGTTTTGTGGCATTTATAGCCGATTTGGTGGCATTGATAGCCGGTTTTGGCAAAAGAGCCAGGTTGTTGGTTTTCAAAAATGCAAGTATCGACTAAGAGTCGCCTCCCTGCTGAATGGTCTTGCAAGTATCGATGGACTGTCGCATCCTTGCTCATTCGGTTGCGAGTATCGATGGAATTTCGCCTCCTCGCGGATTTGGGTGCAAGTATCGATGGAATGTCGCATCCTTGCTTTTTTCAAAAAAAATTTGTTTTGCAGGTACTGACTTGATGTCGTTTTCCCCTTGATTTTTGAAATTTGCGGTTTTCTCGAACCTTTGGGTTGTGGATATCAAAACATTGCATCTCCACGATTTTTAGGTTTTTTCGAACATTTTTTTTGAAATTTGGGTTGTGGATATCAACTGATATGTTGCGTCTCCACGGTTTTTGGATTTTGCAAGTATCGACGAAATGTCGCTTCCCTGCGATTTTGGGTGCAAGTATCGATGGAATGTCGCATCCTTGCTTTTTTCAAAAAAATTTGTTTTACGGGTACTGACTTTGATGTCGTTTCCCCACGATTTTTGAAATTTGCAGTTTTCTCGAACCTTTGGGTTGTGGATGTCAAAACATTGCATCTCCACGATTTTTAGGTTTTTTCGAACCTTTTTTGAAATTTGGGTTGTGGATATCAACTGATATGTTGCGTCTCCACAGTTTTTTTTTGTTTGGGTTTGCAAGTATCGACGAAATGTCGCTTCCCTGCGAGTTTGGAAGTGTTGAACGTGGTTCGTATTCTTCCGATGGGTGCGAGTATCGACTAAGCGTCGCTTCCCCGTGGTTTTTTTTTTTTTTTTTTGAAAAAACCATTTTTTTTGTTTAAAGACACGAGGGTCGTAAATTTTGTCCTAAAACCATTTGGCGGTAAAAGGCAGGGTGGACTAGGGTGGAAATCCCTGAATCCGGATTTTCATTTCAAACCATGAATTTTGGGTTCAAGGATCGAAAATTTTGGTCAAGTCAGGGAGGGGCTCCTAAACTTGGATTTTTTTTTTTAACAATGAAACGATGAAAGTAAGCATTGTTTTTTGAGTTTCTTTAGAAATTTCGACATCTTGATATGAAAATTCTAAAGGAGTGGGTTTGATGAGCAAGTACCTGAAAATAGGCTTTTGCCGTGCAGGCATTGCTCTTACCCAGTTGGGTAAGTCTTCAAGGGTAGTACCGCTTTAAGAACTTGCCATTGATGGGCAGCATACACCTGTCGCCTTCCATGTTTAGGAGGGCATATGCGCCGTTGGAGAAGACCTTGTCGATGACGTAGGGTCCCTCCCATTTTGGTTCAAACTTGCCTTTGGACTTGTGAGCGAAGACCATTGGTCTTTTTACCGCAAGAACCAAGTCACCCTTTTTGTAGGCGCGTTGCCTGACCCTTTTGTCAAAAGATCCTGCCATGCGTGCTTGGTAAAGTTCAATGCTTTGTCGAGCTTCGAGCCGTCTCTCGTCGAGATTATCCAGCTCATGGAGTCGTAATTTGACATTGCTTTCTTAAGTCATGTCATTTTGTAGAGATACCCTCAGAGAAGGAATTTGTACCTCTAGGGGCACGACAGCTTCGCATCCATAGACCAAGGAGAATGGTGTGCTATGGGTTGGTCCTCGAACGGTGGTTCGATTGGCCCACAAGGCTTCAGACATCTTGTCGCTCCAGTCTCTTTTGTGACTAGAGACCATTTTCTTGAGGATTTTGCAGAGTGTCTTGTTGAAGGCTTCTGCTAATCCGTTTGCTGCCGGATTGTATGGAGTCGAAGGACAGCTTTGAATTTTGTATTTGTCGCAGAACCTGTAGAATCGATGATCCCGGAATTGTGGTCCGTTATCATGGACGAATCTTTTAGGTATGCCGAAACGACAAATGATGTTGGTGCGTAGGAATTGAAGAACTGATGAGGTCTTCATTTCGTTGAACGCAAATGCTTCTGACCACTTGGAAAAATAATCCGTTGCGGCGAAGATGAAGCGATGACCTTTGCTTGAAGGGGGAGAAATAGGACCTATGATGTCCATACCCCAGGCTTCGAAAGGCCACGAGATTGCTGTAGGGTGTAGCCATTCTAGAGGCATGTGAATGTAATCTCCGTGAACTTGGCATAGCTGGCAGCGTTTGGCAAATTGCATTGCATCAGCTACCATGGTAGGCCAATAGTAACCTAACCTTTTTATCTGATCATAGAGCTTAGGACTTGCCTGATGGGCTCCACAAAGACCAGCATGAACTTCTTTAAGTGTTTCTTCGGCCTCTTGTTGTGACAAGCAGCGTAGAAGTACTCCGTTGAAGGATTTCCTGTAGAGGATTTTTGAAGGAATATCCAAATGAAAGTTTGGGGCTCGCCTTTGAATGCTTACCCGTTCTTTTGGATCTTCAGGTAGGATTCCGAACATAGTGTAATCAATGAATGGATCCCTCCAGTCGCCGATTGAAGGTTGAAGGATAGAGATCCGACTTCCAACCACTCGGTGGCATTCAGCAACTGCTTGGTGTGTGTTAAGAGGAGGGAGGATCCTTCTCTCGCACACTGTGATTTGCATGTTTTCCCCTTCCTGGATCGCCATTGATGCGGCAAGTCCGGCCAGGGCATCTGCACGGATGTTTTCACCTCTACGAATGTGGGTGATGTGACAGATGTCAAACTTTTACAGAAGCGATTGTGCCTTGTTGTAATAAGGCAGCAGATCGGGCTTCCTGACTTCATATATCTGATTCATCTGGTTGACGATCAGTTGGGAGTCTCCAAAGACTTTCAGCATAGTGATACCAGATTCGATGGCGAGTTCCAATCGTAGGATCAGAGCTTGGTATTCAGCTGCATTGTTTGTGCATGGTTCCAGTAGCGAGAAAGCGTGTGGAATCATGTATTTGTCGGGGCTAACAAGGAGGATACCAACTCCCGAGATCAGCTTTCTGTTTTCATTTGTCCTGGTTGCACCGTCAAAGTACATGTCCCAGGAGGCATTTGGTGAGGAAGTCTCCACGTTGTAGACAGGTTCGTCTGGGAGATCATCTCTGAGTGGAGAATCTTTAGGCAATGGATGCTCTGCGAGAAAGTCTGCTAGCGCTTGGCCTTTGATTGCTTTTTGTGGTACATACCTAATATCAAATTGTGACAAGAGGATGGACCATTTTGCCAGTCGGGCATTGAGAGAACCGGCCTTTGTGACAAGGACCTTGAAGAGGTTGATCCTCGAGACCAGGTAGACTGTGTTGGAAAGCAGATAGTGACGTAGCTTTTGTACGGCGAACATCACTGCAAGGCATTCCTTTTCGACTGGAGAGTAGCGATGCTCTGCACCTACAAGCATGCGGCTGAGGTAGTATAGAGCAGCTTCTTTTCTTTCATCATTTTCTTGTGCAAGCAGAGCACCCAGAGAATGATCAAGGGCTCTTGTGTACAAGATGAATGGTTTCCCAGTGGTAGGAGCAGCTAACACTGGAGGTTTGGTTAGGTATGACTTGATATCTTGAAATGCGGCTTCACAGTCCGCATCCCAGACAAAGTTTACACCCTTTTTCATCAATCGAGAGAATGGACGACACTTCCCCGAAAGTTTGGAGATGAACCGTCTGATGTAGGCAAATCTCCCTTGAAGCCCTTTTAGTTCCCTTAAGGTTCTTGGAGGGGGCCTTTCTAGAATAGCCTTGACTTTGATGGGGTCAAGTTCTATTCCGGCTTTCCGAACTAGGAATCCAAGGAACTTACCCGACAAGACGCCGAAGAAGCATTTCAGAGGATTCATCCGTAGTTTATGTTTGCGAAGTCGGAGGAAGACTTCTCGAAGATCTTTGAGATGGTCTTCTTTTCTTTTGCTTTTGACGGCGAGGTCATCAACGTAACATTCGACCGTCTTGTGTTGCATATCTTGGAATATTTTCATCATAGCCCTCTGATATGTGGCACCAGCATTTTTCAGACCAAATGGCATGACAGTATAGCAATATACGCCAAATGGAGTCCGAAATGATGTGTGTTTTTCATCCTCGGGATGCATCTTTATCTGATTGTAACCAGAGAAGCCATCCATGAACGTCATTCGCTCGAATCCGCAGGTATTGTCAATCATCACCTCCGGTATGGGGAGCGGGAATTCATCTTTAGAGCAAGCGCCATTCAGGTCTCTATAATGAATACAGACCCTGATCTGCCCAGTTTTCTTTGTCACGGGGACAATGTTGGCCAACCATTCTGGATGTTGTTCCTCACGGATGAAGTCGACGCTTTTGAGCTTTTGAACTTCTTGTTCAATTTTATCCATCACATCTGGACGGAATCTTCTTTGGCTTTGTTTGACAGGCTTGATGTCTTCTTGAAGATTGAGTTTGTGGACTGCTACTTTGGGGTCTAAACCAGGCATTTCAGCGTAGGACCATGCAAAGCAATCAACGAACTCACGAAGAAAAGCGATATACTCGGGTAACTCATCATCCTTTATATTCTTACTTATGAATACAGGACGTGGGTTATCTGGTGTTCCCAAGTCTATCTTTTCAATAGGATCTTCTGTTAGAAGGTTCGAAGGTGGTTCCTCCACAATATTTTCGGAGGCTTCCAGCTCAACAAAACCTTCTGGGATTCCAAGGGCATTTGTAGACCGAGGCTTTGTTCCTTTCCACGGGTCTTCTTGATTGGTGATCTTCTCAAGGCTTGCTATGAGATGGTCCCAATCGCCTGTTGAAACTGGGTCGAAGTAAGGTACTTCTTTTGGAGATGAGGGCTCTTCTGGGTCAGAGTAGCACACGTCTGTATTATCGAACGATTCCTCTTTATCATCAGAGAAATCGTACCAATTGGATGAGCTTCCTGGATCTTTGTCAGGTAACTCTTTAAAGAGATATCCAGGGAGATCAATGTCTTCATGGACTTGAGATGTTGAGGCTTGGTCGGTAAAACGACTTTTAAGCTTTTGTGTCAACTGTCTCAGAGGAGTGTCGGGATCATACCCTAACCCATATGAAGACTTTTCTACATGACCGTAGAGTCTCCAATCTTCCAGCTGGCTTTTGGTGAAGGCAGGCCCTAATGGCGTGAGAATACCGCGTCTTTCTCCCAAACCGACTGGGTTTTGAGCGTCATAGCCCATTTTCTTCATAATTGCTTGTGCCACAGGACTATATAGAGATAGCTGAGGCATACCTTCATTTTGGAAAGGTTCCTGTCGCGACCTCGGACCGGGACCCGGGCCCGCGACTGCGCCGCGGCGGCATGATCAACCGACAACCAAAGCACGCCGCCGCCGGCTGTTTATGTTTTTTTTTTTTTTATAATATTATATTATTTTTCCCACAGGTTTCCGCGGTGAGGATCCCAAGACACGGGTCTAGCTCACTCGAATGGATATGCGGAAGCGTGTAGCAAAACAATTCATACAATCTTGAACGATAAGATACAAGAAACATATATAATATGGAGACAAGGTATCAAAAGGGAATGTCATCAAAGCATTCCTATCATGATTAACATTTCAATGTTTAACAAAAGTATATTAATTCAAGTTACAAAACCCAAAGAGGCCAACGAAGGCCAATACAACAATGGAATCCCAAAAGAACAACCCAACATAACCCAAGCTAGGTGAAACGAGAATCAAGATCCCGACCGGCGTCTATATGACGTCGTTGGGCTGCCACTCGAGTGCTGGGGGTGGCTCAACAGCCTCCTCCGGGCACTCCTCGTCACGCGTGAACACTCCTGCACCTGGACACCAAAATAACAAGCATCAAACACGACGGTTTGGCAAATAAACAATTTAGGCATGAATAGTTAAAATAATGCTAAAACAGTTCAAGAGTTGAATACACGTTTCACGTTTTCGAAACTAGCATGTATACTTATAATATCATGATTAGTAAATCCAGAAAGAGCCCATCCTTTCTCCATCATACATGATGATAAGAGTAAGCACGCACGACAAGCACGATAAGCACAACACGATAAACACGATCCCACGCCACACAAGGTAGACGGGGTGTCCGGCCGCGGAACCGGACCACGAACACGCACGATGTGTCAATTCAAGATACGACTAGTCTGCAGACAGTCCACATGTTTAAGGACCCCCAGGTAGTGGATCAAGCTAAAAGGGCAGTCCAAGCTCAGTGGTAATCACTTATATCATGAATGCATAAAACACGACAATACTTATTCGAGAACACGTCAAAGCAAGAGGGGAAATCATTTATCAAACACGTCACGACAAGGCTAGCAAAAATAGCATTATATAAATGCTTAACAAAACTTAAGAAATGATTCCCTTTTTCTTTCTTGAAACACGATTCTTGAAACACGTCTTAAATACAAGCTTATACTTGAAAAAGATCAAACAAGAACATGAGGACGCATAAAGCATCAAAACAAGAGTCCGAACAAAATCTATCAAGCATAGGCTAAGACCAAATCTTTAACCCTTGTGGACTTGGAAATCCAAACGTCGAAACTCTATATAACTTGGTGTCCCCGAAGGTAAGATACATTTAGGAATTTCAAGTGCACAATGTCAAATGAAGGTCTAAAGCATAGTCTAGTTTTCATTCCTGCAAAATTTCTCCAAACACAGTTCTTTTTGTAACTGTCGGTCAACGATCGGTTAACCGAGGTCGATCTGTCGGTCGACCGAAGGTTTGACCGACAGATCCAAGCCCAGAATTGCTGCTCTCTGGAAATTGAACCGACAGATCCTCGGTTGACCGAAAGTGAACCGACGGATGACCGGACAGAAAATGTTGCTCTCTGGAAATTGAACCGACAGATCCTCGGTTGGTTGTCGGTCGACTTGTCGGTTGACCGACAGCGAACTGACGGATGTCCTGACAAAAAAGTTGCTCTCTGGAATTTGAACCGACAGGTTCTCGGCTGGTGTCGGTCGACCGACCGACAGCTGACCGACAGGCACGGGCAGTGCATTCTGTTCAGAATTTTCACAACTTTTTCTCCCTTCTTCACTTCCACATTTTTACCACCTGCACTCCCCAAGCCTCCATGCTTTCCAAGGGATTCATTACACACATTAAAGAGCATTCCATCCACAATTTGTCCATTTATTCCAAAGAGAAACATCAAGGCATTCCCATAACAATTTCATGAAACTTACAAAACCAACATGATTCTAAAAACTTGGATGAATCATCAACAATAACACAAGTAGAGGAACTCAAACTAATGACTTAAGAAAACATAAACATAACCTACATTAATAGGTTCAAGCATAAAAACCATGTCTTAAATGGAAGTAGTGAAACTACAACACAATGTATATGAAAATCCTATAAAGTTTACTTGCCTCAAATCAAAGTCAAAGGAAGCTTCACAAAAACCAACAATGAGGGGTGCTCCACGAGATCTACACAAAACCCCCAAAATGGAGCATACAAAAATCAACATTTTGGCCATCACAAGCCCCCATTTCGAAAATGGGTTTGAAATCATGAAAAACAAGCTCTTGGTGAGCCTAAGAACATCAAATGGAAAGATGGGTCCAAGCTCTAACCTTTTGCTAGCCAAACAAGAAGAATGGAGGTTGAAGATGATGAATAGTGAAAGGGGTTTGGCTCCAAAACGTGTCCAATCGAAGCTTGCGAAGAGAGGAAGAGAATGGCGGAAACGAATCGGAGATTGGAGTCTTTTTGTTAGACGATTTCAAGGGAAAAAGATCAAGAAGAGGGCTGCCTTCTCAACTCCACTCTAGGGCAAACCGTTGCAGGATTTTTGGAAGAAGAAAATGGAGGAGAGAGAATAGGAGACTATAAATAGTGTCTGGAAGTGGGTCCCCTAAGCAGTTGAACTAGAAACGCTTAAAACATGGTCTTGTGGACCCCGGATGAAATCGACGAAGAAGAACAAAACGATCGTCGAAAAATCTAGTTTCAGAAAAGTATACTTTTGACATGGTTTCACGACTTCGAAAGGTGTGCCCAGATTTTGCATGAAAAGACAGATTTGCCCTTATTGGGCCAAAACTTGAGTTTCTGGGCCTCAAATGCATGCAGCTTAAAAACGAAAGTTGCCCTAAATAATAAAACCAATTAAGAGAATTAAAAATCACATCCACATCAAATATCTAGAACGAAAACCCATCCTTACACGTGTACTCAGGGCGTCCCTGAGCGTGTCTAACTCATACTAAACGTCCTCAAAATCCCCAAAACTATAATCCAGACTAAGTCTAATCACATTCTAACCCAACTAGTATTAAGACTCACTTAAGACTAAACGTTCACTTAATTAGCACTAATCGAGTTGGTCTGGGTCGGGGTCTAACATCCTCCACCCCTTAGGATATTTGGTCCACCAAATATAAACAATCTTACCTCTGGTAACAGGTGTGGATAATTCTTTTGGACTTGATCTCTCAATTCCCATGTGGCTTCTTCTGGCTCGTGGTTCTCCCAAAGCACTTTGACCCAATGGATAGTCCGATTTCTCAGCTCATGCTCTCGGGCATCGATGATTCTAACCGGTCTCTCCAGATACGACGCATCTTCTCGAATCTCTAGAGGCTCTGTGGAATAATGTGAGAAGGACTGTGAACATACTTCTTGAGCATAGAGACGTGAAAGACATTATGTACCCCTGAGAGTTCTGGCGGTAACGCAAGCCTGTATGCAACATTACCAATCTTGCTCAAAATCTCATATGGGCCAATGTATCTGCTGGACAATTTTCCTTTCTTTCCAAATCTTAGAGTGCCTCTGACCGGGGAGACTTTCAAGAATACTTTGTCACCCACTTCAAACTGTAATTCTCTCCGGCGAGTGTCAGCATAACTTTTCTGTCTGCTTCGAGCGATCTTCAATCTGTCCTGAATCTGCTTAACCTTGTCACTTGTCTCTCCAACTATAGTCGGTCCATGAAAACTACGCACACCGACTTCTTCCCAACAGACTGGAGTTCTGCATCTCCTACCATAGAGTGCCTCGAACGGTGCCATTCCAATGCTAGAATGGTAGCTATTGTTGTACACGAACTCGCAAAGAGGTAGGTTCTCATCCCACTGGACCTTGAAATCCAACACACAAGCACGTAGCATATCTTCAAGAGTCTGTATCGTCCGCTCTGACTGACCATCGGTCTGAGGATGATACGCTGTGCTGAACTGAAGTTTGGAACCCATGGATTCAAGAAGAGATTTCCAAAATCTCGAAACAAATCTACTATCTCTGTCGGAAGTGATGGAGACGGGCTGGCCATGCTTACTAACGATCTCATCGATGAATAGTCTAGCGAGTGGTGCCATATGCATCATATTCCCAGTCTTCATCGAAAGGAAGTGCGCAGACTTCGTAAGACAATCAACTATAACCCAAATCGCATTGTTCCCTCTCTTGGTATTAGGTAAACCGAAGACAAAATCCATAGTGATGTGCTCCCATTTCCACTCCGGGATCTCCAAAGGCTGTAACAAACCGGGAGGCTTCTGATGTTCTGCCTTGATCATCTGACAGGTCAAGCAACGAGATACAAAAGCTGCTATCTCTCGCTTCATATTATTCCACCAAAATCTGCTCTTCAAGTTATGGTACATCTTCGTGCTACCCGGATGTATAGAGTATCTAGTATGGTGGGCTTCAATCATAATTTCATTCTTCAAATCATCAACATTTGGCACGCACAACCGGTCACGAAAATACAACACTCCCTCCGAAATCCTGAAATCTGGACGCTCTGCAATCTGATCTACAATCTTGGCCAATTCTGGGTCTTGCAACTGACTATCTTTGATTCTTTGGATGAAGGTAGGCTCAGACACGGTCATATTTGCCACTAAGACACCTCTCCTCAAGTGTTGTACCTCCACTCCAAGTTCTTCCAACTGTTGGAAAACACTAACTCCTCTCAAACTGGCCATCACTGCTGACTTTCTGCTCAACGCATCTGCTACCACATTCACTTTGCCCGGATGATACTTGATTGGGAAGTCATAATCTTTAATATACTCCATCCACCGTCTCTGTCTCATATTCAACTCCTTCTGTGAAAACAAATACTGCAAACTTCGGTGGTCGGAATGAACTTCGAACTTCTCCCCATAGAGGTAGTGCCTCCACATCTTCAAAGCAAAAACTACTGCTGCCAACTCCAAGTCATGCGTTGTATAATTAACCTCATGATTCTTCAACTGTCTCGAACCATAGGCAATCACCTTGCCATCTTGCATCAATACACAACCTAATCCCACATTGGAAGCATCCGTAAAAACAACAAATCCACCGCTGCCCGATGGTAATGTGAGGATTGGGGCTGTGGTTAACCTTTTTTTCAATTCCTGAAAACTGCCTTCACATTGATCAGTCCAAACAAAAGGGACATTTTTCCGGGTCAACTTCGTCAATGGAGCTGCAATGGACGAAAAACCTTGGACAAATCTCCGATAGTATCCTGCTAACCCCAAAAAGTTTCTAATTTCTGTCACACTGCTAGGCCTCTTCCATTCGATAACCGCTTCTATCTTGGCTGGATCAACTGCTAATCCTTCTCTCGAAATAATGTGACCCAAAAAGGAAACTTGCTCTAGCCAAAATTCACACTTGTTCAACTTCGCATAGAGCTGGTGGTCTCTCAAAAGCTGCAACGATGTCCTCAAGTGCTCTTCATGCTCCTCCTTACTCTTAGAATACACGAGGACATCATCAATGAACACCACGGTAGAGTGATCTAGGAACTCTGCAAAGACCTTGTTCATGAGAGCCATGAAGACTGCGGGCGCATTTGTCAAGCCAAAGGGCATCACTAAGAACTCATAATGCCCATATCTCGTTCGGAAAGCTGTCTTCGCCACATCAGACTCTCTAACCCGCAACTGATGATACCCTGACCTTAAGTCTATCTTGGAAAAGTGTGTTGCTCCTTGTAATTGGTCAAACAACTCATCTATCCTTGGCAAGGGGTATTTGTTCTTGACGGTCACATGGTTCAATCTTATATAGTCGATGCACATTCTAAGGCTTCCATCCTTTTTCTTCACAAAAAGAACTGGCGCTCCCCAAGGTGAAACACTTGGCCTAATAAAGCCCTTGCTCAACATTTCTTGCAACTGAAGTTTCAATTCACCTAACTCTGCAGGAGCCATCCTATAAGGTGCAATTGAGATCGGTGCAGTCCCTGGAAGGAGTTCAATAGTAAACTCAACTTCTCTAACTGGTGGTAAACCCGGGATTTCATCTGGAAAAACATCCGGAAATTCACACACTACGGGGATATCCTCCACCCCTTGGGACTGTTTATCCTCCGTGATAAACGCTATAAATGCCTCACACCCACTTCTCACCAATCGATTAGCTTTCAAAGCTGAAATGAAACCACTGGAAGACTTCTTCCTATTTCCCTGAAACATCAACTCTGTCTGTGGCCCTTGCAATCTGAAGGTAATGGTCTTACCAAAACAATCCATGGTAGCATGGTAGGTCTCTAACCAATCCATGCCTAAGATAATGTCAAAATCATGCATGTCTAAAATTATGAGGTTGGCCGGTAAATTGATATCTCCTAACAAAATCTGACAACTAGGGTAAGAGGTGGTACAAACAACATGTCTACCTACGGGTGTAGTGACAGTCAAACTATAATCCAATTCCGCATGCTGTGCATCAATCTTCCTTGCAAACAAAGGGGATAGAAAAGAGTGTGTGGATCCTGGATCAAATAAGATCTGTGCTTCTACTCCACAAACAAGAAGTTTACCTTCTATGACGTCACCCGCTGCTTCAGCGTCAGCACGGTTGATATTGTATGCACGTCCTTGTTGGTGTGGCCTATTCTGTTGCTGAATCTGTCTACCTTGGTTATTTCTGTTCTGCGGTGGACGAGCATTTTGATTCTGCACTTTCCTGCCTTGCTGCTGCTGTTGTGGTGGTGGTCTCATCTGAACTGGTACTGCTGGATTCTGTGGTGGCATCTGCCTTGGCTGCTGATATCTGTTGGCTTGACTCTGAAGGTGTGGGCAATCCTTGATTGCATGGTCCATCCCTCCACACTTGAAGCAAGCACCCGTTGCCTTGCGGCATTAGTGAGTAGGGTGATTCTTGCCACAAAGATTACAACCAGATTGTCTAACTTGATGCTGTTCCTGTCTTGGCTTCTTGCCACCTTGCTGTCTTTGGTTTTGCTGCTGGTAGTGCTGCTTTCTATCCTGAATAATCTCGTTATTGAACTCTTCAAATTTGTATGCCCGACTGACTGCTTCATCAAAGGTGACTGGAGGGATCACTCCCGAGACATCCCTCTTGAGAATGGGATTCAGCCCTTCCAAAAATTTGACGATCTTTTTCTGTTCAGTGTCAATAAGTTCGGTAGCATATCTGGCAAGCCTCTCAAACTTCGTGACATACTCCAAAACGGACATTCTTCCTTGCTTCAACTGTTGGAATTCAATTGCCTTCTGCCTCTTAACATGGGAGGGGACGTACTTATCCGTGAAGTGTGTCTTAAAGGTCGTCCAAGCAACCTCATCTGCCATGACCTGGTATGGCTCTTTGACTGTTTGCCACCAATCGTCTGCAAGCCCATAAAATAGAGAAGCGGTGAGGTTCACCCTCTCCCTGCCAGTGCAAACGAAAACGTCAAAAATCTTTACCGTGTTCGCGAGCCAATCATCAGCAGTCAAAGGATCCTCTTGGCCCGAGAATTCCTTAGGTCCCCTCTTCCGAAACATTGACATCATCAGCCCTATTCTGGTACACCACATTTGGTGGCGCTTGATGTTGAGGTCTATTTTGGAGGACTTCTAGAAGTTGCCTCTGTACTTGAGCCATCTCTTCATCTTTCTTAGCCATTTGCTCTTGAAATTTTGCTTGCGTTTCATTGGCTTGTCTCTGTTGCTCTAACATGGCCTGCATGAGTTGTTGGAACTGAGTAGCAGTAGGATTTTCGGATGGTTCTGTCTCATTCTGATTATTCTCCGAAGCATGATGGTTGGGAGCTTTTCTCGGAGGCATGATGCTGTAAGACAATCTGTTAGCACATATATAGACATATTTGGGTTGGTCATGTTGTCTAGACAAACATTCTATCGAACTCACGAATCCTCGCCACGTTCCTAAGACTTTCTAGTTTCTTTTAAGTGCCTGAAACAAGTCCCGCTCTGATACCAGTCCTGTCGCTCAATTGTCACAGCCCCGCCCAACTCAGCATGAAATTGTCCGCTTTGGCCCACGTGCACGCGCGGGGACTTCCCAGGAGGTCACCCATCCTAGTACTGCTCCCGCCCGAGCACGCTTAACTACGGAGTTCTTACGGTTTCCGGGGCCGCACGGTTTTAAAAGGCCTCATGCTAAGTTAATACGGGGTTTGACTTATAAGCCCAGGGTTAGGACTTGGATATTTCTAATGCGGGCTAACGGAGACTCACCGTTTGAAGCCCGTGGTTGACACGCTCCGCCCCGTGGTTAAGGGTGCCGCCCGGACCAAGTTCTCACATTCTCCCCCACCGGAAATAGAGCCAACCTGGCTCTGATACCAATTGTCACAGCCCCGCCCAACTCAGCATGAAATTGTCCGCTTTGGCCCACGTGCACGCGCGGGGACTTCCCAGGAGGTCACCCATCCTAGTACTGCTCCCGCCCGAGCACGCTTAACTACGGAGTTCTTACGATTTCCGGGGCCGCACGGTTTTAAAAGGCCTCATGCTAAGTTAATATGGGGTTTGACTTATAAGCCCAGGGTTAGGACTTGGATATTTCTAATGCGGGCTAACGGAGACTCACCGTTTGAAGCCCGTGGTTGACACGCTCCGCCCCGTGGTTAAGGGTGCCGCCCGGACCAAGTTCTCACAGTTCCAGCATGGAGTTTGATGAAGAAGCGTCCGATCTATGGAAGAAGATCGGCCTTTTCTTTGATGATGTTGCCGGAACAACAAAGGAAGCATACGTAAGATCTTCTACGTCAGCAGGTGTCTTCATCGGAGTGAGAGCAGGCTGAACTTGTTGAGTGTCAGCTTGGCTTGACGAGGTGTCGTCTTCTGGCTCTGAGTCCGAATCCGTGTCTTGCTTGATAGACACGAAAGAGACAACAAATTTGCCCCCAGGCTTTTGCTTTGCCTTCTTCACTCTGGTTGTGATGACCAAAGGTTTTGAAGATTTGAGGGAGATGACGAAGGGAGGTTGACTGCTCTCTTCGGATTTACCGGAGTGTTTGTTTTCTCTCTGTGATTTTTGAGGAGCCTTGCCTTTATCTTTATGGAGATTTTCAGCAAAGGGTGCTATTTCCTCTTTTTCTTCTTTTTCGCCTTCATACATTTGGGAGTCTGCGAAGTGGACTTCTTTTCCTTTGAAGGGTCTTCTGTCCGCAAACACTCGATGTACCATGCCGTCGTCGCCGACGAACTTGATGCATTGATGTAGAGTTGAAGGGACAACACCATTCTCGTGTATCCAGGGGCGTCCGAGAAGGATGTTGTAGCATGAAGGGGTTTTTATTGAATACACAGTGACTTCAGAGATAAGATCACCGATCTGCAATTTGAACCTGATTTTGCCGATAGGCCTTTGAGTACTCCCATCGTATCCAAAGATAGATACAGATGTGTGGCTTAGCTTGCTGGGTGGGATGCCCAACTCTTCGAGAGCCGAAGTGGAGATGAGGTTGAGTGCAGAACCTGGGTCGACCTGAACTCTGTGTATAGGCATTTCCTTGATGTACCCTGTGAAGTACAGGGGTCGGTTGTGCCTTGCTTCGCCAAGTAGGAGGTCGTCCTTTGTGAAGGCGATGGTTGCACTGGCTGCTTTTTGCACCGAGAGGCATTCAATGCATGATCCCTCAGTTTTCTTTTCTCCCTTTGAGGAAGTTTCAGAGTTTTTGACCCGGTAGTCCATTTCAATTTGGAGGACTTGCGGGGCATGTTTGTCGACATCCTCATTCAGTTTTTGTAATTCTGAGATGAGATTATCACGAGTGCGTGGAGACATTCGTAATAAATCCAGGATGTGCAGTCGTGCAGGTATGTGTTTGAAGTGCTCGATCAAATCATACTTGAAAGCCTCCTTAAGGCCTGCATGTTCATCATTGTTGCCACTGGGGGCGCTTACAACATCTTTTCCCGAAGGATTTACATAAGTAAAGGAAGATTGGTTGTAATTTTTGTGGTAGTCCCGGCCCGAGCGGGTGCCTCTACCAACTTCGAGAGCTTCTTGAGAAGGATCTTCGTTTGGAAGATTGTCTTCAGGATCAAGAGGTTGTCGTTTTTCATCTACTGGGGATGTATCTGTAGCAGAGTTGCCATCCTCAGTGATTGTGTTGCACGGAGCATTTTCCGGGAGCAAGTCCTGAACAGCATCCAGCAGCTTTTCTTCTGTGTTGACTATTTCATCATCCCAAGCATCATTATCTGGGTTTTCTTCATGATGATCAGTCGGGAAGAATGTGTATCCTGAAGTCACAGTCTCAGGAGAAGAAACCTGAGAGGGTGTCATCTCTGTGAAAGTCACGTGAGACGAGGTAGCTCCAGAGGATACATTGCTAGGCGTCGTCGGAGTATAGGTAATCTCATCAGACGATGCTTCAGAAGAGCTATAGTCCTGATATATTACATTACAGGAAGCTCTGATAGGAGATGTTTCCTGCTCGGAGTCAGACTCATCCTCGGATGTAAGAGGATCGTCTATCCAGCAATGTTCTCCATTTTCAGGAGTTAAGGGTGGATGTACCTGATTATCTTCAGGGACTTCAGGCTCTGGGTTGCGAGGAGGCTCGTTAACGCGATCTTGCTCTTGTTCTAGAGCGAGACGCTGCAAGATCCTTGCATATTCTCCAAGATCAGGCATGGGAGCCAGATCCTCTTCTTCGTCTTCTCCGTGTGGCTCAACATAGTTGATTTCCACTAGAGCAATGACAAGTGCTGGGTTAACAGCATCTTCTTGTGCAGCCACTTGATCTTCTTCATCATCAGACCAGGATCCTTGTGGTTGCAAAGGGTTATACCAGATTACTGGCATAAGATGAGACTCGGGAATCCATTCCTCGTCGGAGAGGTATTCTCCTGTTTCAAAGGATTCTTCCCACTCATCTATATCACTGGCAGTGTCACTGGACTCGTATCCGTTCATGGAGAATCCAACTACCGAGTTGCAAGAGTATGATGCCCCCTGCACATTTAAATTTTTGTATAGAGGTGGCATGAAATCATCAAGAGTGAATTTTCTTACCGCCTTGGAGGTTTTGGGAAGAGATTCTTCCGTCGTCCTTAATGAAGCAGTGGAAGAAGTTTCTGCTCTTTCAAGGACTCCTTGTTTTGGTTGAGACTTATGCTGCTGTTTAAGTTTGCGGAGCTGTCTCTTGACTTGCCTTCGCTGCTGAGCGGTTGGTTTTGTTTTTACGATCTCCCAGTTTTCATCATCTAGGATATCGGGATGCACCCATATAGGTTGTCCATCTGGTGTTGGATAGGGAACCCATTCTTGGGACGCTTGAGCCATTTTTATCACCTTGAATGAAGTAGTGATCTTCTCCTTCGGTGACTTTGAAGTTTGCCGACATGACACCATGTTGACAGAGGCGGGGCCATAATTTTTATCAAAGGTTATGACTCCGTTTTTCCACATCTCATTGATCTTCTCTCTCACAACGAAGCATTGATTGAGAGGATGTGAGATCATCTGATGGTATGGACAGTATCGGGGATCATTGGTTTTGCCGACGTCTCCCGGTCTTTTGGGCTCTGGCAAAATGAGTTTGCCATTTGCTAGGAGAGCCTCAAAGATTTCTTCAACGTCTTCATCGAACGGATATTTCTTTTCTACACGTTCTCTGAAGGCATCAGAGAGTTCAGGCCTTTTACCTGCAGTTTTGTTTTCAGCTTTCTTTGGTTGCTGAGGAGCTGACTTGGTTTGCACATTGAGGACCTCTTTTTTCTTTGGTTTAGAGGTTACAATGGCGGTTGGCTCTTTTCTTGATGATTTCTGACTGTTGAGGTCTTTAATCACTGTTTCAGCTTCCGTAGAAGCTTCCAGGAGTTCTCCCAGGTTTTTTGATTTGTTGCCGATGATCATGGAGCGGATTCTAGCTCTCATGTTGTTTCGGCAGATGTCGACTAGCGACGCTTGTGGCAGTACATCTGAGCATTTGTACGCCATTGCTTTCCACTTGTGAATGAAGTCGTATGTTGACTCATTCTCTCCTTGTTTTAGGCTGCAGAGTTGAGCTATAGTAACAGGATGATCCTCAGCTTGGAAGTGGGTCAGGAAGCGTGTCTCCAGCATAGCCCAGTTCTGGATGGAGTTCTCCGGCAGAGTGGAGTACCAATCGAAGGCCATACCTTTTAGGGTACTTGCAAAGAGGCGAATCTTGAGTGCATCTTGATCATCGATAGCTCCCGTCAAAATCTTGAAGTGGATGACGTGCTGTCTGACTGATCATTTCCCCGTATATGTTTGGAGAGTAGGATGTTTGAATTTTGTGGGGAACGGGACCGAGTCCATCCATAAAGGCTATGGTGGCTTGATCCATGCTCCTTGAGTATATCCTCTTTTTTTGCTTTGGCGAGGATACTGTCTACGTCCTTTTTGGTAAGGGCGCGTGACTCATTTTCTTCACGATTTTCCCCGTTATTGCGATGATTCGGAGGAGGCTCATTGTTCACCTGATTTTGGACAACAAGGAGAAGGTTTTCCATCAGAGTTTCAATCCTCTGCTGGCCTTGTTCCAACTGCTGGATGCGTGTGAGCGCACCATCTTGAGGTGGATTCTGAGGTGGTGGCTCAGAATTTGTAACCAGGACGTTCATTCCTCGGGATTCAAATGAAGAAACCGTCCTGGTGACTGAGATGGGGCTCATTCTTTTTTATGACGAGCTTGATGAAGGATTACTCTCCCGTCCTTGGCTTGAAGGGGCAGGAGATTCTTCGGGATGTCTTCGTGTCCTGGTGACGCTACGGGTCACCGGACGTCGGACATGGATTTTTTATGCTGACTTTTGGCGTCTTCTGGTTTTTCCAACCATATGGATGGCAGCAACTTGGTCGGGTGTTTCTTTTTCGACCCATTTGTGGGAGACTTGAAGTGTAGGAGGCTGGGTCCGTTGCTTCTCTAGCCTCTTTTGTCGATATGACGCACGGCGGCGTGCTCGACGAGCGATTTGAGCTTCAGTCAGTTCTGGCTGGGCTTTAACAATGAAGGATGTACTCCCTCGGGCGCAGCAGCCGAGCTTGTCTTCTTTGTAATTGGGCAAGGACAGGATGCGGACCCGGTCCTTTGCCTGTTGCAGTGAAGCTTTGAACCTTTCGAGTTCGGCCCCTGTAGAGATGAAGGGTTGAACTGAAGGAGTGTAGGCCTTGGCAGGTGTTTGTAGAGGCCTAGTGATGCATGATCTGATTTTGGGCTTGTGGGAGCAAGCCGGTTCATGCTGGGTTGACTTGGGAGTCAAGTTGGAGATGGGTCTCTCCTCTTTCATGTAGGCAAGAAGGTAGAACTGGTTCTCTTTGAGTGGGGCCAGGTATGCTGGCTTGGTGGAGGTTTGAGACCTTCTTTGTTTTGGGGAAGGTCTTGGAGACCAAGTCTTAGGGTAGACCTGGTTGGTTGTTGGTTGAGGTTTCGCGGGGATGCCGCGGGTTTTAGTATTCTTGGGGTTCGCCCTTGGTGTCACAGAAGTGACACGTTGAGGGGCGATCTTCTGCTTCTCAGCAGTTGCCTTTGGTGTCACAGTAGTGACACGTTGCGAGGCGACCTTCTGCCTTTTGGCAGGAGCAGTTTCTTCTTCGGGAAGTGGGAATGGTCCCAGTGTCCCGAAGACGATGGTCCGGGGAGTCGAGGTCGACCCGGAGTTCAGAGAGTTGCTGAGGGAGTTGGTGCTTCGACAGCTAGCAGGGCGCTTGTAAGTGCGCTCGGTTTGCTTCTGTTGAAGCATGAGCTGGTGCTTGTTTTCATCGAAGGTGATGATCAGTGAAGCTGCCATTGTTAGTTTCAAAATTTCTGAAACAAGACCACATCCATTAGTAATCACAAGAATATGATGATCATAAATGGGGAATTCTATGATTTTGTCTTTTCAAATCGCTCAAGGGACATGACCCAAGCAATATGAAGAAGGCAAAAAGCCATAGAGGGTACAATTGTTCTGGTTGCAAGCATGGTAGGCTCGAAATGAGCGTTCCAATGACTACTAGAAGCAATTGTATACCTAAATTCGACTTATCGAGAAGCGGAGCTTGCTCGAGATAAGAAGAATATAAGGTAGGAGTTACAAATGTGCCGGTCACAGACACAGACACAGTATTGCTAGGCACAAATGTTGGAAATCGCATCCATGAGATGGGATTCTCTTTTTTTTTTTTTGAAATGTCAAGATTGGATTCATCAAAGAGAGCAGATGGTATTTCGATCCGAATACGGGCTCAACGATTTCCGCGAGCACCAGTACCCAGAAGGGAAGGAACCACAATTTCTCGGATCTGAATCTAAAATGACGAGAGTTTTTTTTTTTGAAGATTTTTTTATTTTAAGATTTTTTTATTTTTTAAATCTTTTTTTTTATTTTTTTATTTTATTTTATTTATATTTTTTTCTTTAAGATTTTTTTTGAAAATCTTTTTTTTTTATTTTTTATTATTTTTTTATTTTGATTTTGATTTTTTTTTGTTTAAGATTTTTTTTTGAAAATCTTTTTCTATTTTTTTTTTTTTTGATTTTTTTTAATTTTTAAGATTTAAAGACGAGAGAGTACACATAGGCCTCCTAACCCGGTCTTATGAAACCTCAATTGATAGAATTGCCCCCAGGTAAGGGTAGGATTACTTAATGAACCCGTTTGGAGGACCCTTGCCTAGAACAGTCAAGCTGTCTCCACACTCTGGACAAGGCTTTTCTTGAATCAATCGTGATCAAAGAACGCAATTGGTTTAACCTTAGTAGTCTATGTCTTTTTATTTATTTATTAAATTTTTTTTTTAGATCCCTGACAGATTCATCGAAGAGAAACGATGGCCCAATCCCCGATCCGAACACGGGCTCAACGATTTCCGCGAGCACACATGCCCAGAAGAGAAAGGATCAAAGTTTCTCAATTTTGAATTCAAACTAAGAAAACTGATTTTTTTTATTTTTTTATTAATTTTTTTTTGAAATCTCTAATGAACTCATCGAAGAGAAACGATGGCCCAAAACCTTAATCGAACGGGCTCAACATTTCTGCAAGCACCAAAGAACGATAGGATAGGATCAAACTTTCTCAATTTTGAATTCAAACTAAGAAAACTGATTTTTTTTTATTTTTTTATTAATTTTTTTTTTGAAATCTCTAATGAACTCATCGAAGAGAAACGATGGCTCAAAACCTTAGTCGAACGGGCTCAACATTTCTGCAAGCACCAAAGAACGATAGGATAGGATCAAAGTTTCTCAATTTTGAATTCAAACTAAGAAAACTGATTTTTTATTTATTTATTTATTTTTTTTTGAAAAGAGAAAGAGTGGAAACAAACTCAAAGAAATAGAAATTTCCAAAAAATCCCATCTCATTTTTTTAGGATGCAAAATCCAACATAGGCTACCAGCTAGAAAGTAGCCAAGGAATCCGGAAAAGAAGTATAAGCATAGAGCAAAAAGTATGATATGCAAATATTTCATTTCCGAGCACCGTGTTCTCAAATGAACGAGTCCCACCGGGTGTGCTAGCTTGATGGAACGCGCTCCTGCCGAGGGTGCTACCGGGGTCGGCGGATGTGGGAGTCCGTCGGGTCCGGCCCTTTCGCGCCCGGGGGGCTGAAGCGTGCATCAACATTTCTTTGTGTGGGTGTGCCAGACTTTCTATTTTACTTGGAATTGCAAGTGGTAATCCGGAGATCAACCTTCGCAAGTAAAAAGGAAATCAACTTCTTTCAAGTTTTCCATTGCACAAATATTTAAGAAAAGAGACATTTTCTTGGTTTGCCGTGAAAGGCGATTTTGTTTGGCATTTATAGCCGATTTACAATTCTCATCAATAATGAAAGACAAGAGTTGTGATTTTTGTCTCTTTTAGAAAAATACAAACTACAATGAAAAGCAAGAAAAGGAGGATCTAACTTTTCAGGAGATTGTGGGGGACTCGTTCAGATTGACGGTCGCAAGCCATGTATGGGCTTCGCCATCATCCATGCAGATGAGAACAGAGGATGCTCTTGATTCGCTTGGCTTGGCTATAACCTCAGGTTTTTAGAGGACAAAGACCAAGAGAAGGTCCTATGTCCAATAAAAAGCTAAGTAGACGGGCTGAAAAGCCACGTCTAAGCCATTGGAGGCAGCGGGAGAAGGCAAGGACCTTGGGGGGGAGTACCCCCCAAGGGACTTTTTGTCACCTTGTAGTGGTGCTTGATGTAGAATTTCTGCAGAATTTTCTCTCTTTCTCTAGACTCTGTCTGTCTGGAATTCGGGATTCTCTGCACCTTTTGATTTTCGATCTTCGGTTTTCCGTTCGTCCTTTTCCGATCCCTTTCTTCTTGGAAAGCTCTCCTATTTATAGGCTCTTGGTAGCCATTAGGAGAGTTTATGGGCTTTAATGGCTTTAATGGGAGGAGTTACAAGATTTATTTCTTGATTTTGTAACTCCTTTTTCCTTGAATCTGATTGGCCGATGGAGATTAAGGGCTTTTAATCACCTTAATTACCATAATGGGAGGAGTTTCATGGCTTGAATGCCATGACTTAATTGATTTGTAACTCCTGGATGCTTGCTTCTGATTGGGCCGTCCAAAGAAATGAATTAATGACTGCAATAAAGCTAGTCAATTAACTGCATTAAATGGTCGCCGAGCAGTTGAAGAGTCGCGGGCCGCGCCGCGTCTTTTGGGATTCTTTTGGAGATGATCACCGATGGATCTACATGCGGATCGACATCGGATGACCGTGTAATTTCAGACATTGATAGCTAGCAGGGGGCCGGTGACATCTGTCTTGTCGATTTCTCGATCTGTCGGACAGAAAGAGCACTTTTTAGGTCAACCGGTCGGCGATCTTGGAGCGATCAATGATGATTTTATGCTTTTGACGGCGGATCTGAGATGTCGTCGGATATGAGTCAATTTCAAGCACTAAAAAACACATTTTCAGGAAACCACAGGGACCAAAGTGCGCGAAACGCGAAAAGGGACGGAAAAACGGGTCACCGGCGAAAAATCCGGTGACCTAGACTTCCATGGTCGCCGGCGACCCTGGGGGTTTTTCTCCCCTTTTTGGTCCGTTTTGCGGTCTTTTTCGTCACCGTTTTCTTCTGTATTTTTCCTGACATTTCTTCTCATTTATTGGCTTGATTTCCCTGTAGAAAACCTGATGAGAATCCTTGCATTTTTAGAGTGCAAAGTTTCCAATTTTCCGGGAAAGCCGAAGACTTTGTCGCGTAGAGCTGCTGATTTTCCGCCAGAAGCTGAAACTTGGTCAAACGATGTCGGAATGACCTGAAATTTGAGGTGGAGCCTCCTGAGCAATAAATAAGACCAACCATAGGCTTTTGTTTGAGTTTTGAAGCCGTATGGGGTCCCGTCGCCAGTAGGCTTGATTCTGCCGCGCGGTAGATGTCGCGCTTTGATGTGTGGTCAACCGATGTCCGATTGACTTGAAATTTGACAGGGAACCTATTGGAGTCATTTTGAGATGATCCACAGGCTCTGTCCTGGAAACCATGATCCCGGGGAGCTCCGCCGCCGGTAGGCTTGATTTTCTTTCGGAGCGTCGAAACCTGGTCAAACGTTGTCGGAATGACCTGAAATTCGTCGTGCAGCCTTTTGGAAGCATGTTGAAGCCACTCATGCACTTGGTTTGATGAGCGAAGGCTTCGGTGGTTCCCACCGCCGGGAGGCTTGATTTTGCTGCTCGAGCATTAATGGAGGGTCAAACGTTGTCGGTTTGACTTGAAATTTGGCATGGAGCCCTTTTGAGACATGTTGGAGTCATCCGTAGGCTCTGATCGAAGTTTTGACGTCTTCGATGATGTCGCCGCCGGGAGCGCCAATTTAGCTGTCGGAGAAGCGAAGTTAGGCCAAATGATTCTGAAATGGCCCAAAACTCCTTGTGTACTCCTCCCTTGGCTGTCTTGAAGGATCTTGCAGTTTTTGTTTGATTCTGACAAGTTTGATTTTTTGGAGAAGTTGCATTGCCTATTTATGGCAGGTTGCGACTTCATGCAGCTTTCTTGATGTTGAAGAGGCAAAGTGACATTTTTAGTGTCAACACGAGTATATCTCTTTTCTTCGTGAGTTCGTTGATTGCTTTGCATGGTCTTATGCTGAAATGCCTGGCTTAGATCCCAAAGTAGCAGTCCACAAGCTCAACTTGTAAAAAGAAATCAAGCCTGTCAAACAAGGCCAAAGAAGATTCCATCCCGACATGATGGACAAAATTGAACAAGAAGTTCAGAAACTCAAAAACGTTGGCTTCATCTGCGAGGAACAGCATCCTGAATGGTTGGCCAATATCGTCCTTGTGACAAAGAAAAATGGGTAGATAAGGGTCTGTATCGACTACAGAGACCTGAATAATGCATATCCTAAAGATGAATTCCCGCTCCCCATACCAGAGGTGATGATTGACAACACCTGTGGATTCGAGCGAATGACATTCATAGATGGATTCTCTGGCTACAATCAGATAAAGATGCATCCTGAAGATGAAAGGCATACATCATTCCGGACTTCATTTGGCGTGTATTGCTACACTGTCATGCCATTTGGTCTGAAAAATACAGGTGCAACATATCAGAGGGCTATGATGAAAATATTCCAAGATATGCATCACAAGACGGTCGAATGCTATGTTGACGGCCTTGCCATCAAAAACAGAAGAAAAGAAGACCATCTCGACGATCTTCGAGAAGTCTTCCTCCGACCTCGCAAACACAAATTGTGGATGAATCCACTAAAATGCTTCTTTGGTGTCTCATCGGGTAAGTTCCTCGGATTCATAGTATGGAAAGCTGGAATAGAACTTGACTCCACTAAAGTCAAGGCTATCCTGGAAATGCCATCTCCAAGAACCCTAAAAGAATTAAAAGGGCTTCAAGGAAGGTTGGCCTACATCCGACGGTTCATCTTTAATCTGTCAAGGAAGTGCCGTCCATTCTCTCGCTTGATGAAGAAAGGCGTGAACTTTGTCTGGGATGCTGAATGTGAAAATGTATTTCAAGACATCAAAGCATACCTCACCAAACCTCCAGTGCTAGCTGCCCCCACAACTGGAAAACCATTCATCTTGTACACAAGAGCTCTCGACCATTCTTTGGGTGCTCTGCTCGTACAAGAAAACGACGACGGAAAAGAAGCTGCTCTATATTACCTTAGCCGCATGTTGATAGGTGCAAAGCATCGTTACTCCCCATTCGAAAAAGAATGCCTTGTAGTGATGTTCGCCTTACAAAAGCTGCATCACTACCTGCTGTCCAATACAGTCTACCTGATTTTGAGGATCAATCTCCTAAAGGTCCTTGTCACAAAAGCAGGTTTTATCAATGCCAGACTGGCAAAATGGTCCATCCTTCTATCACAGTTTGGTATTAGGTATGTACCACAAAAAGCAATGAAAGGCCAAGCTCTAGTAGATTTTCTCGCAGAGCACCCATTGCCTAAAGATTCTCCACTCAGGGATGATCTCCCAGACGAGTTTGTCTACAACGTGGAAACTTCCTTATGAAATGCCTTTTGGCACATGTACTTTGACAGTGCAACCAGAACAAATGAAAAAGGAAAGCAAATATCGGGAGTTGGCATCCTCTTTGTCAACCCCGACAAATACATGATTCCACACGCCTTCTCGCTACTGGAACCATGTTCAAACAGTGCAGTTGAGTACCAAGCCCTGATTGTAGGATTGGAACTCGCCCTCGAATCCGGCATCACCATGTTGGAAGCTTTTGGAGACTCTCAATTGATCGTCAACCAAATGAATCAGAAATTTGAAGTCAGGAAGCCTGATTTGCTACCTTACTACAACAAGGCACAGTTGCTTCGATAAAAATTCAACATCTGTCACATCACCCACATCCTCAGAGGTGAAAACATCCGTGAAGATGCCCAGGCCAGACTCGTCGCATCTATGGCAATCCAAGAATGGGAAAACATGCAAATCATAGTGTGTCAAAGAAAGATACTCCCTCCTCTTAACACACACCAAGCAGTTGCTGAATGCCACCAAGTGGTTAGAAGTTTGATCTCCATCCTCAAACCTCCGATCGGCGACTAGAGAGATCCGTTCATTGATTACATCATGTTCGGAGTCTTACCTGAAGATCCAAAAGAGCGGGTAAGCATCCAATGATGAGCCCCGAATTTTCATTTGGATATACCTTCAAAAGTACTTTACAGAAAATCCTTCAACGGAGTACTTCTACGCTGCTTGTCACAACAAGAGGCTGAATAAACTCTTAAAGAAGTACATGCTGGTCTTTATGGAGCCCATCAAAGTGGTCCTAAGCTCTATAACCAGATAAAAAGACTAGGTTATTATTGGCCTACCATGGTAGCTGATGCAATGCAATTTGCCAAGCGCTGCAAAAAATGCCAGATTCATGGAGATTATGTCCACATGCCTCCAGAATGGCTATATCCTACAACAATCTCATGGCCTTTTGAAGCCTGGGGTACGGACATCATAGGTCCTATCTCTCCCCCATCAAGCAAAGGTCATCGCATTCTACAGGTTCTGCGACAAATACAAAATCCAAAGTTGTCCTTCGACTCCATATAATCCAGCAGCGAACGGATTAGCAGAAGCCTTCAACAAGACACTCTGCAAAATTCTCAAGAAAATGGTCTCTAGTCACAAAAGAGACTGGGGCGACAAACTACTAGATGCTTTATGGGCCTATCGAACCACCGTTCGAGGACCAACCCATAGCACACCATTTTCTTTGGTCTATGGATGCGAGGCTATTGTGCCTTTGGAAGTACAGATTCCTTCCTTAAGGGTATCTCTGCAAAATGACATGGCGCAAGAAAGTAATGTCAAATTGAGACTCCAAAAGCTGGATAATCTCGATGAAAGACGACTCGAAGCTCTACAAAGCATTGAGTGGTACCAAGCACGCATGGCAGGATCTTTCGACAAGAAGGTCAGGCAACGCGCCTATAAAAAGGGCGACTTGGTTCTTGCAGTAAAAAAACCCATAGTCTTTGCCCACAATTCCAAAGGAAAATTTGAACCAAAATGGGAGGGACCCTTCGTCATCGACAAAGTCTTCTCCAACGGTGCATACGCTCTTCTAAACATGGAAGGAGACAGATGTATGCTGCCCATCAATGGCAAGTTCTTGAAGCGGTACTACCCTTAAGGACTTCCTCAAACGGGTCAGGGCGATATCTACACGGCCAAAGCCTATTTCCAGGTACTTGCTCGTCAAACCCATCCCCTTCTGAAATTTTCATCTTGAAATTTCCAAAAAAAAAAAACTCTCAAAACAATGCTTACTTTCATCGTTTCATTGTTCAAAAAAAAAAAAAAATCAAAATCCAAAAATCCAAGTTTAAGAGCCTCTTCCCAGACTTGACCAAAATTTTCGATCCTTAAACCCAAAATTCTCGGTTTGAAATAAAAACCAAGACGTAGGCCTTTCCACCCTGGTCCGCCTCGGCTTTTACAACCAAAATGGTTTTAAGTCAAAATTTATGACCCTTGTGTCTTTAAAAAAAAATGCTTTTTTAGAAACCGCGGGGAAGCGACATTCAGTCGATACTTGCCGGAAGGATGCGAACCCCATTCTATACTTCCAAAACCCAAAAAACCGGAAGGATGCGAACTCCATTCGATACTTCCAAAACCCAAAAAATCGGAAAGAAGCGAACTCCATTCGATAGTTCCAAAACCCAAAAATCGCAAGGAAGCGAACCCCATTCGATACTTGCAAAACCTCAAAATTCAAAATCTTGGGGACGCAATATTCCCATTGATATCCACAACCCAAATTTAAAATGGCTCGAGAAAACCCCAAATTTCAAAAATCGTGGGGAAACGACACCAAGTCAGTACCCGCAAAACCAAAAGTTTTGGGAAAAGCAGGGAAGCAACCTTAGTCGATACTTGCACCCCAATCCGCGAGGAAGCGACATTCCATCGATACTTTGAAACCCAGCCCGCGATAAAGCGACATTCCATCGATACTCGCAAACTGAATGAGCAAGGAAGCGACATTCCATCGATACTTGCAAGACCATTCAGCGGGGAGGCGACATTTAGTCGATACCTGCATTTTGAAAACAAAAAATCAGCTATAAACGCCAAAATCGGCTATAAACGCCAAAATTCGGCTATAAATGCCAAAACCCGACTATAAACGCCAAAATCGGCTATAAACGCCAAATCCGGCTATAAATGCCAAAATCGGCTTTCATGCCAAAAAAACAAAACCCGGTTTTCAAAAATCTGGCTCTCATGCCATCTAAAAAAAAACTTCGGCTTCTATGCCATTCCAAAAATCGGCTTTCATGCCATCTCAAAACTCGGCTCTTATGCCAATTCAAAAAAAAAAACAAAAAAAGAAAAAAAAAACTTGGCTTCCATGCCACAAACAAACAAAATTCGGCTTTCATGCCATTACAAACTTTGGATCCCATGCCACGAACCAAAAACTTTGGCTCTCATGCCGCGAAAAAAAAAACCTTTGGCTCTATTGCCACAAACAAAATTTTTGGCTCCCATGCCGCAAACAAAAAAAAAAAAAAATTTGGCTCCATTGCCACAAACAAAATTTTTGGCTCCCATGTCGCAAAACAAAGTTTGGCTCTTACGCCACCAAATTAGGCTTCCATGCCAAGTCAAAAAAAAAAAAAAAAAAAAAAAAAAAAAAAAAAAAAAAACTAGGCTTTCGCCACAAAAATTGGCTTTCATGCCCAAAACAACCCTTTGACAAAAGATTTTAACAAAATGACAACCTTTTGATCAAATTCTTGAACAAACATTCCCATCAGCTTTTACTCAAATTTGTTTTCATCAAAAAAATGATTTAAGTGAAAAGAAGGGGACACAAAAATGTAGTACCAAAATTGTTTATACATGGAGGTACCAAAAAAAAAGAAGAAAAAGAGTTTGTTTGTGGAGCTCAATCTAGCATGGTCTTCAACCAAAGGTTCAACTCCTCAAACAGACCCTTGGCCTTAGCTTCCAAAGTTTTCAGGCCATGCTTCTTCAAAATGTTCCCATAAAATGCGGCCGATCGCCTCGGCCCATTTGCAGCACGAAGAAGTTCTTTCTAGAGGACCTGCCACTGCTCATACTCCTGAGTCTTCCTCCAGAAATTACTTTCAACTTCCTCAACCTGACGAATGAGAGTCCCTTCCTTGTCACGAGCCTCCACAATGGCGGTCCATTTGGCAGCAGCTTCTTCCTCCAAAAGCTCAAGACGCTGCCTAGCCTCGACAACCTCCTTATCAAGGTGGTCCAAGTCTTGCTTCAGCCCCATGATGGATAACTCAGTAACGTTTCTCTCCTGAACGAACTGATTCCGAGTCTTCGTGACCTCAGTCAACTCAGCTTTGACTTTGCTGGAAAGCTTCATAAACATTTCATCAAAGAAGTCACGATCTGGGAAACTCTTGGTCTCAGTCCACTTGTTCCCCAAAGCAATGACTTCATCAACAAAATCTTTGGCGCTTTCGATGTCCAGACCGACTTCTTCGCTATCAGAAAGAATGTCCTGTACATGCTTGATCATGCTAAAGCCAGCTTCCAACTGACCCGAAGAGAGAGTCTCAACCCATGAGCTCAAAACAGTCTTCAACACCTTCTTTGCATACCGGAGGTGCGGCGCAGATGAGGATTCGCCTAGCTCCGGCGCCCGACTGCCCATGTCATGCTCCATTGGAAGAGTAATCAATAAACTCTTTCCAATCGAAGAAGCTGACTCGTTGAAAGTAGAAGAAGCCCTTACTCCTGGATCAGCCGCAGGTATCCCATGTTCTGGCTCTAAGGAAGACGGAGGGACCTCTCCTACTGCTTCACAATCTGTCAAGGAAAAGACAAAAAGGTATGAATATGATCTTGTAAAAAAAATATATCAAGATTATTATTACAAAATACTTCTTCGACGACCGGCGGAGTACTCTCTACCTCTCTGAGCTCATTCGAAGCATCGTCAAAAGTTGCATCCATGGATGGCTCGAAATCGTCAGAATCCTTTGGCAAGTCAACTAACAAGAAAACAAAAGCTACATGTTGGCAAATGACAGCACAAACAAAAAGAAGAAAAAAAAAAAGAAGCCAAAGCAATCATACCAGGTGACGGTTCTGGAACCACTCCAGAGTCCCTGGGCTCTTCCTTAGATACCACGACTGGATCCGTGATCGCCTCATCAGCCGAAATCTCGGGCATCACCAAGTCATCGTCCTCTGCCAAAAGAAAGAAAGTAGCGGATCAAAAAAAAAATCTCTCATAAAAGAAAAGAAGTGGCCAAAGAAAGAAGGAGAATCATACCAGCCATCTCCTCTTCTCGGATCCTCTTCTCTGGAGGCTCGTCAGCATCCCCAGACACCTCCTCAGCAATGGTGAGAAGAACTTCAAGATCAGAAGGACTATCATGCCGTCTCATATTACGGCGCTGTCCTCTCTTCCTCTTGCTTCGGCAGACCAATCTGCTTGACGATCCTGCCCCACTATCAACATCAGGCCTCTCACTGGAGTCCTCACTGGATGGCCTACTTTTCTCGGTAGACTCCATGGAAGCCTTCGTGCGCTCTGCTTGCATCCAAGCATCAATTTCGGCCTCCTCCTCCTCCAGCTGTCTCAAGACCTCGCCAGGAATCCCTTGTGCAGCTCCTGATCTGATGATATCCTGCTCGTTGAGAAAGCCTATCTTATGCTTCTCTCCCGAAGAGAAAGCCAAAACTTCCTCCCGACGGACACCATTTGATCTGCCAAGACCCTTCCCTGGAGACTGCTTGATATCGAGCTCCTTCTTGGAAAGCCCCCGGTACACTGAGAAGCTCTCCACAAACCACTTTGTGAAGCCAGCAGTTCGGAAAGTGGGCATCTCAAGATAGGAAATCATGGCGGTAGTGTCCTCAGCACTGCAAAAAGCCCATGCATTCCTCCCATCCTGCAGACCTCCAAAACACTTCACCATGCTCAAAGGCGCTCCAACAACGCCTTGAGAGAAGCCAAGCTGCAATGCAAAACGCGAAGGGACATACGGCTTGATATCGACAAAAAGATGTCTGCGGTACACCATCGTACCAACCCGTATGTTGAAAAGCCATATTTTCTCCGCGTTTATCAAAGCATAGTGTCTTCCCGACCCCGCCCTGGTCGAATCACGGGAGACACCAAAGTCAAAAGCCTTCTTCCGCAAACCGGGAGAAAGCTTCATTGAAGACTGCCCAATCTCGACGTCCCTGAACCGTCGGATCCTCAAACGGGCAGACAAGAGATTCAGAAACGGCTATCCCTCTAGCCAAACGAATCATGGGGCCATGCCATCAGAAGACTCCCAGCTATAAAAAAATTGGAGCTGCAACTCTTCCAATTGCTGCACCTAACTTTCGAGCCCTCCTTCTCTTTCAAAAAATCATAGAAGGCGACGAGCTGAAAGTATACAAGCCTCAACTCCTAAGACTGCTCCTCAAGGACGCTGTCAATAGGTATAAACTCCTCATAGAATTTACCGAGGATAGGCAACCCGGTGATGGCGCTCAGTTCCTTCAAAGAAAAACCAATCTCACCATTCGTCACAATGAAGGTGTTGGTTTGTGGAAAGAATGACTCCAGCATGGCCATGAAAGCCTTATCGGAGAAAACGACGGTTTGCCGAAAAGCGCGAACCGCATCAAAGATCTCGGCCTCCCACAGAATGGCCTCGCCAATCTTCACAGTGTGATCAGTCCATGATTCCCAGCTCGAGTCAGCGCTGAAACGACCACGAAGTTAAAAAGGCTTCACCCAATTGCTGCCGTCACCCCGAAAAATGCCAAGGCCCACCGGTCTCAAATCAACCGATGGATGATCAGAACCTTGGTAGCCACTGGCTGGCATCAACATGTCCATATGGACAGGCGACTTCTCTACAGAACCGGAAGGGCCACCAACAAAAACCCCGGTCTTGATCACACTGGTCCTCTTCACCCAGCTCGGAGGATCTTCCCTCTTAGGGCATGTAGGAGAAAGGCTCATGATCGAGATGGTCTGATCGAAGGTCGACCGGGTAGAAATAGTTCTCTCCTCACTATCTACTGTGTAAGAGAACTGAAAACATCTCCTTTGGTATGTCAAGTCGTCGAGGACTGCATCACCGAAGAAGAAGGTAGGCTTGGGCACAACGCTTTGATCGTTCGTAACCCAAGGACGGCTGCTTACCATGATCTTGTAGAATTCCTCATCTTTGAGAGCGATCAATCGCTGTCTCATCTCATCACGATTGAGGGAATCACACTTTTCCAAGTTCTTCTCGACAAACTGGACCTTCTCCCAAGCCTGTTGAACGGCCGCATTAGAAGATCTGGCAGACCGACGAGGTGCATCAGTAACAGGACCTTTACCCTTGTTCGTTCTGGAAGAACTACCTGCAAAGGATGGAAAAGAAAAGATCAATCATCATCAAAATGACAGAATTCTGCTAAAAAAAATTCTAGCGAAATTTTGACATGGTTCCGGGACAATTCCGAAAAAAGGGAAATACCCCGTGATGGACCCTCGGATTTCCGTCCTCTCCTTCCGCACCCCGGGGGCTGACCTGGGTCTCGGCGGAGGAGGGAAAACGCGGGTATCAACATTTTTGTACGGGTATGCCAGATTTACTTTCTACTTGGAATTTGGAATGGTGATGATCCGGAGATTCACCTTCACAAATAGAAAGGAAATCAATCCTTTTTTCTAACTTTTCAAATTGCATAAATATTAAGAAAAGAGACAAGTTTGTTTTTGAGAATGCCGTAGGAGGCGTTTTTTTGTTTGTTTGCCGTGAAAGGCTATTTTGCAGTGAAATACGATTTTACAAAACTAATCAAATATGAAAGACAAGAATTGTGATTTCTTTTTTTGTCTCTTTAAAAAATACAAACTACAATAGAAAAGAAAGAAAATGAATCTAACTTCTCAGGAGATTGTGGGGACACGTTGAGATCGACGGTCGTAAGTCATGTATGGACTTCGCCATTGTCCTTTAAATGAGAACGGTTGATGCTTTGATTATTCAGCTTGGCTCCTAACCTCGGTTTTTTAAAGGACAAGGACCAAGAGGAGGTCCTATATCCAATGAAAACCCAAGTAAACGGGCTGAAAAGCCGCGTTTAGGCCATGTTGTGGAAGGAGGAGACCTTAGTGGGGTGGACCCCAAGGGACGTCGATTACCTTGTAATGCTTCTGAGAGCAAAGCGGCAGGACTTCGTCTCTCTCTTGTATTTTCTAGATTTTCAAAGCTTGGGATTGCACTTGGGATTCATTCATGCATTCTTCTTGGAATGGACCTCCTTTTATAGGCTTTTGGTAGCCATGAGGTGGTTATGGGCATTGATGGCCATGATGAGAGAATTGATGAGGAGTTATAAGTTTTTATTCTTTGATTTTGTAACTCCTTTTTCATGGCTTGTGATTGGCCGATGAAGGGTAGTGGGCTTTAATCGCCTTTAATCTTCATGATGATGGGAGTTTCATGGGTTTAATGCCATGATTGCTTGGATTTGTAACTCCCAAATGCTTGAATCTGATTGGGCCGTCCAAAATAATGAGTTAATGACCGCATTAAGTTGTCATAAACGGGTCAATTAATGACATTAAGTGGTCGCTAAGGCATGTGAAGAGTCGCGGGCCGCGCCGCGTCTTTTGAGATTCTTCTTGTGATCATCACAGGTGGATCCATACATTGTTTGATGTCGGATTGCGATGCAATTTCAGACATTGATTGATGTTGATGGGCCAGTGACATTTGTCTTGTCGATTTCACGATCAGTCGGACAGAAAGTGCACTTTCTTGGTCAGCCGGTTGGCGATCTTGGGGCGATCGGTGATGATTTCATGCTTTTGAGGGCGAATCCAAGATGTCGATGAAGATCAATGGTTTTCAAGCATCAAAGATTGGATTTTCAGAAAATCACACAGGCAGGAACATCCGAAATGCGAAAAGGATCGGAAAAAGGGCGATTTGGTGCAAAATCCGGCGACCCGGATTTGTAGGGTCGCCGGCGACCATAAGGCTTTGGCCTATTTGGTCGCCGAGCTTCGTTTTCTGCCGTTTTTTCGTCTTTTTTGTTCCTTCTTTCTTCTGTATTTTTCTTGACATTTTTCCTCAATTATTGACTTGATTTTCTTGGAGAAAACTTGGCGAGAACCCGCGCAAAACCGGAACACAAAGTTTCCCATTTTTCGGGAAAGCCGAAGACTTTGTAGCCGATTTTCCGTCAAGAGTCGAAAGTAGGTCAAACGATGTCGGAATGACCTGAAAATTGAGGTGAAGCTTCTTGAGGAGTGGACAGGACCAACCATGGGCTTTTATTTGAGTTTTGAAGCCGTTTGGGGTCCCGTCGATGCTTGACTTGATTTTGCTGTGGGGAAAATGCCGAGCTTTTATATGTGGTCAAACAATGTCCGATTGACCTGAAATTTGACATGGAGCCTATTGGAGTCATCTAGAGACGATCCATTAGCTCCGCTTTAAAAGTCATGGTCCCGGGGTGCTCCGCTGCCGGTAGGGTTGATTTTCTTTCGGAGCATCGAAACCTGGTCAAACGTTGTCGGAATGACCTGAAATTCGACGTGCAGCCTTTTGGATGCATGTTGAAGCCACTAATGTACTTCATTTGATGAGTGATGGCTTCGGTGGTTCTCGCCGCCAGGAGGCTTGATTTTGCTGCCCGAGCGTTGATGGAGGGTCAAACGTTGTCGGTTTGACTTGAAATTTGGCATGGAGCCCTTTGGAGACATTCTGGAGTCATTCGTAGGCTTTGATCAAAGTTTTGGTGTCTTTGATGATGTCGCCGCCGGGAGCACTTGTTTAGCTGTCGGAGAAGCGAAGTTGGGCCAAACGATGTCTGAATGGCCCGAAACTTCAAGTGTACCCCTCTTTCGGCTGTCTTGGAGGATCTTTCAGTTTTTGTCTGATTCTGACAAGATCTGGTATTTGAAGTAGCTTTGCCTGTTTTGTTGCAGGATTCAGCTTCATGAGGCTTCTTGATGTGGAGGAGACATAGTGACTTTTTTGGTGTCAACAAATGCCCCCTCGAGGTACAGTGACGAGTAGCTTTTTGGAGTCGATGTGCCTCGAAGAGAAACTTGGAGGAGAGATTCTGACTTGACCAAGAGTCTTGAGCATTTTTTTTTTTGAATAGCGTTTTGAGTTTCCGGGGGAACTTTATGGTAGTGAGAAGGATCACGTACCATTCAAGGCAAAGTTTTGAAAATGACATGGGGTATTTGGATTTTGGTTTTTGACCTTGTGACCTAACAAGCTGTATGTGGCAGGTTAGGCGGTCGGGATTTGATTTTTGATTTTGACCTTGTGACCCAACAAGCTGTATGTGGCAGGTTGGGGGGTCAGATTTGGTTTTTTGGTTTTGGTTTTTGGTTTTGGTTTTGGTCTTGTGACCTAACAAGTTGTATGTGGCGTGCTAGGGGACCGGAATTTGGTTTTGTGAAATGTCAATTTCAAGATTTTAGCTCAATTTGGTTCATGAGGTTGGATGGTTTGGTTTTTGGAAACTCATGAGGTTCTTTTTTTTTTTTTTTTTTTTGAATGGTCCCATCAACTCAAAAGAGGCATGGTTCTTCTTTTTTTTTTTTTTTTTTTTTGCTCTTGGTAAGAGGAATATTTTGACTAAAAGCCACTTTTAGTGCCTAAGTGGTCAAACCTGGCTCATATGGGCTAACCCATGAGACCTTTGGCTTTGGAGATGGCCTAGATCTCAAATGGTGTCATTTTTGTAGAGAATATATAAAAATATCTCTTTTGTGTAGAGAATATCTAGAAATATCCTTACTTGGAGAGAATCTCTCAAGTTTCCTTCTTTTTGTGGAAATATTTTCTCAAAATATCTTTCTTTTGGGAAAGTAGCTAAATTTTAGCACTTACCTCCTTTCTTTTCTCCTTGTTTCCTCTTTTGGTTTGCTCTCTTTTATAAAAGCAAGACGGTCGGTTCTTTTGCTCCATTACTTTCTTTGTTTGCAAGAAATCTTCAAGAGTGCTCTCCAAGATAAGAAGTGATTTTTCTCAAAAGAGCTCCAAGCTTTTCTTCTTCTTCTCCATCAATGGCTTGAAGTAAGTTTTCTTCCTCCACAAGAAACTCCATTGTAGAAGTAGCTTCTTTCTTTTTTTTCTTCTCTTCTATTTTTTTGTCTTTTCTTCTTCTTCTTTTTTTCTTCTTTCTTTTTTTCTTTTTCCCCAAGCACGGTTTTTCCTTTTTTTTTTTTTTTCGTGCTTCTTCTTTTTTTTTTTCTCACGGTTTTCTCCTCTTTTTTTTTTACCGTGTGCTCTTTGTTGCTTTTTTTTCTTCTTTTTTTTCACGCAGATTTTCTTCTTTTTTTTTTTTTTCTGTCGGCGATTTTTTTTCTATTTTTTTTTTCCACGCTGATTTCCTTTTTTTTTTTTTTTTTGTTTCAGCGTTTTTTTTTCTTCTGTTTTTTCACGTTGATTTCCCTTTTATTCAGCGTTTTTTTTCTTCTTTTTTGTTTTTTTTTCTGTTGTCTGTTTTTTTTTTCTTGGCCGCATGGACAGCCTGCCACGTGGCAGTGGGCCACGGCCTGTGGGCCCAAATTTTTTTTTTCTTTTTCTTTCCTCCTTTGTTTGCTCACCATGATAATGAGGATCATGCAATTTCAGTATGTTCATGCACTTTTTTTTTTTTTTGATGCATCAAGATAGAAGGCTAGAGTCTCTAGGTCAAACCAACATGATTTTTGGCTTGGACAATGTTTGATTGGTTTTTGACCAAATTGGGTTGGAATTGGTCAAACTTTGGTCAAGGTTTTCCTAGCATCTAATGTATGATGATATTCTTTGATGCATGATTTTTGGTAAATGGACTTGGAAGCATGATGATGCATACCTGAAAATCTTTTACAAGTATTGGAATTTTGAGCTCCCAGCGATGTTGAGCTCTTTCTCGGTCTTGCTGGATTTTGAGGAACTTTGCAATTTTTGGATTCTAAAGCTCGTAGCAATGTTGAGCTCTTTTACAGATTTTGCGGAAATTTGATGAGATTGGCTCGTTCTCGCAGCGATGTTGAGTTCGAACCTTCTTTGAGAATTTTCCACTGACTATGAGCTCGCAGCAATGTTGAGCTCATCTTCAAGCTTCCTGTCTTTCTCGGGGTATTTCCCTTTTCTTTGGAATTTTGCCCCGGAACCATGTCAAAATTTTGCTAGAATTTTTGTAGCATAATTCTGTCATTTTAATGTTGATTGATCTTTTCACTTCCATCTTTTGTAGGTAGTTCTTCCAGAACGAACAAGGGTAAAGGTTCTGTTACTGAAGCACCTCGTCGGTCTGCCAGATCTTCCAATGCGTCCGTTCAGCAGGCTTAGGAGAAGGTCCAGTTTGTTGAGAAGAACTTGGAAGAGTTTGATTCCCTCAATCGTGATGAGATGAAACAACGATTGATCGCTCTCAAAGATGAGGAATTCTACAAGATCATGTTAAGCAGCCGTCCTTGGGTTACGGACGAACAGAGCGTTGTGCCCAAGCCTACCTTGTTCTTTGGTGATGCAGTCCCTGACGACTTGACATACCAAAGGAGATGTTTTCAGTTCTCTTACACAGTAGATGGTGAGGAGAGAACTATTTCTACCCGGTCGACCTTTAATCGGACCATCTCGATCTTGAGCCTTTCTCCCACGTGCCCTAAGAGGGAAGATCCTCCGAGCTGGGTGAAGAGGACCAGTGTGATCAAGACCGGGGTTTTTGTTGGCGGCCCTTCCGGTTTTGCAGAGAAGTCGCCTGTCCGTATGGACATGTTAATGCTAGCCAGTGGCTACCAAGGTTCTGATCATCCATCGATCGATTTGAGATCAGTAGGCCTTGGCATTTTTCGAGGTGACGGCAACAATTGGGTGAAGCCTTTTCGACTTCGTGGCCGTTTCAGTCCTGACTCGAGCTGGGAATCATGGACTGATCACACCCTGAGGATAGGGAGGCCGAGATTTTTGATGCGGTTTGCGCTTTTCGGTAAATCATTATTTTCTCCGATGAGGCTTTCATGGCCATGCTGGAGTCATTCCTTCCACAAACCAACACCTTCATTGTGACGAATGGTGAGATTGGTTTTTCTTTGAAGGAACTTAGAGCCATCACCGGATTGCCTATCCTCGGCAAACTCTATGAGGAGTTTATGCCTATTGACAACGTCCTTGAGGAGCAGTCTGAGGAGTTCAGGCTTGTATACTTTCAGCTCGTCTCCTTCTATGATTTTTTAAAGGAGAAGGAGGGCTTGAAAGTCAGGTGCAGCAGTTGGAGAAGTTGCAGCTCCAATTTTTTTTATAGCTGGGAGTCTTCTGATGGCATGGCCCAGGATACTAGGGCTAAAGCATCAAGTTTGAAGAAGACCGCTGCTATGCAGGAAAGTTGAGAAAGTTCTTCGCAAGCACAGATGCCATTTGTCCTGACATTGCATTGCGGAGAGATCTCGCGATTTACCTCACTTACTGGCTGGGTGAGGCTGTTTTTACTGGAGGAGATGGAATGCACATCAGGCCGCACTGTATTTTTTCGGCTTGTCAGATGGTGTTTGGAGAGCGGCTGGCTTTGGTACCTGCTCTTTACTACTATTTGTGTACCGAACTGCAGGCTGCTGCTTTCCTGGTTCTGCTTGGGCTCTCTATGAATAAGGTATTTTCTGCCCACATCTTCTATTCGTGGTATGTATACTACTGTCTTAGCTTCCATTTTTTGGGAGTTGCATAGGACGAAGATCCCTTTATTATTCGTTTGGCTAGAGGGACAGCCGTTTCCGAATCTCTTTTGTCTGCACGTTTGAGGATCCGACGATTTAGGGACGTCGAGATTGGGTAGTCTTCAGTGAAGCTTTCTCCAGGTTTGCGGAAGAAGGCTTTTGACTTTGGTGTCTCCCATGATTCAACCAGGGTAGGGTTGGGAAGACACTATGCTTTGACAAACGCGGAGAAGAGATGGCTTTTCAATATACGGGTTGGTACGATGGTGTATCGCATACATCTTTTTGTGGATATCCAGCCGTATGTCCCTTCGCGTTTTGCATTGCAACTTGGTTTCTCTTAAGGTGTTGTTGGAGAGCCTTCGAGCATGGTGAAGCGTTTTGGAGGTCTGCAGGATGGGAGAAATGCATGGGCTTTTTATAGCGCTGAGGAGACTACCGCCATGATTTCCTATCTTGAGCTGCCCACCTTCCGGACTGCTGGCTTCACGAAGTGGTTCGTGGAGAGCTTCTCAGTGTACCAGGGGCTTTCCAAGAAAGAGCTCGATGTCAAGCAATCTCTTGGGAAAGGTCTTGGCAAATCAGATGGTGTCCATCGGGAGGAAGTTTTGGCCTTCCTTTCTTGAGAGAAGCACAAGATAGGTTTTCTCAATGGCCAAGACATCATCAGATCAGGAGCTGAACAAGGGATTCCTAGTGAGGTCTTGAGACAGTTGGAAGAGGAGGAGGCCGCGATCGATGCTATGATACAAGCAGAGTGTACAAAGGCTTCCATGGAGTCTACCGAGAAAAGTAGACCATCCAATGAGGACTCTAGTGAGAGGCCTGATGTTGATAGTGGGGCATGATCGTCGAGCAGATTGTCCCGCCGAGGCAAGAAGAGGAGAGGACAACGCCGTAACATGAGATGGTACGATAGTCCTTCTGATCTTGAAGTTCCTCTCACCATTGCTGAGGAGGTGTCTGAGGATGCTGACGAGCCTCCGGAGAAGAGGATTAGAGAAGAGGAGATAGCTGGTATGATTCTCCTTCTTTCTTTTGTTTCTTCTTTTCTCTTGTAAGAGATTCTTTGTTTTGATCCGCTGCTTTCTTTCTTTTAGCAGAGGACGATGACCTGGTGATGCCCGAGGTTCCTGCCGATGAGGCGATGAAGGATCTAGTCGTGGCATCTGAGGAAGAGCCCAGGGACTCTGGAGTGGTTCCAGAACCTTCACCTGGTATGCTTGCTTTTAGCTTCTCCTTTTCTTTTTGTTTGTGCTATCATTTGTTAACATGTAGCTTTTATTTTCTTGACTTGCCAGAGGATTCTGACGATTTTGAGCCATCCATGGACGCAACTTTTGACGATGCTTCGGATGAGCTCAAAGAGACAGAGAGTACTCCGCCGGTCGTCGAAGAAGGTATTTTGCAATACTAATCTTGATATATATATATATATATATATTTTGACAAGATTATATTCATACCTTTTTGTCTTTTCCTTGACGGATTGTAAAGCAGCAGGAGAGGTCCCTCCGTCTTCCTTAGAGCCTGAAAAGGGGATACCTGCGCTGATCCAGGAGTAGGGGCTTCTTCTTCCTTTAACGAGTCAGCTTCTTCGGTTGGAAAGAGTTTAGTGATTACTCTTCCAATGGAGTGTGACATGGACAGTCGGGCGCCAGAGCATGGCGAATCCTCATCTGCACCGCACCTTCAGTACGCAAGGAAGGTGTTGAAGACTGTCTTGAGCTCATGGGTTGAGACTCTCTCTTCAGGTCATTTGGAAGCTGGCTTTAGCATGATCAAGCATGTTCAGGACATTCTTGCTAATAGCCAAGAAGTTGGTCTGGACATCGCAAGTGCCAAGGATTTTGTTGAGGAAATCATCGCTTTGGGGAACAAATGGACTGAGACCAAGAGTTTCCCAGATGGTGACTTCTTTGATGAGATGTTTGTGAAGCCTTCCAGTAAAGTCAAAGTTAAGCTGGCTGAGGTCACGAAGACTCGGGGGCAGGTCGTTCAGGAGAAGAACGTTACCGAGTTATCCATCATGGGGCTAAAGCAATACTTAGACCGCCTTGATAAGGAGGTTGTCGAGGCTAGACAGCGTCTTGAGCTTTTGGAGGAAGAAGTTGCTGCCAAATGGACCGCCATTGTGGAGGCTCGTGACAAGGAGGGGACTCTCATTCGCCAGTTTGAGGCAGCTGAAGGTAATGTTCGGAGGAAGACTCAGGAGTATGAGCAGTGGCAGGTCTTCTGGAAAGAATCAAGTGAGACCACCACAGCAACAGCAGCATCAAGGCAGACAAGTACAGAATCAGAATGCCTGTCCACTTCAGAACAGGAACAATCAAGGGAGGCATAATCAGCAGCAGAATAGGCCACACCAGTAGGGGCGTACGTACAATATCAACCATGTTGATGCTGAAACAGTAGGTGACATCATAGAAGGTAAACTTCTTGTTTGTGGAGTAGAAGCACAAATCTTATTTGATCCAGGATCCACACACTCCTTTCTATCCCCTTTATTTGCAAAGAAGATTGATGCACAGCATGCAGAATTGGATTACATTTTGACTGTTACTACACCAGTAGGTAAACAGGTTGTTTGTAGAACCTATTACCTTAGTTGTTCAATTTTGTTAGGAGATATCAGTTTACTGGCCAATCTCATCATTCTAGACATGCATGATTTTGATATTATATTAGGCATGGATTGGTTAGAGACCTACCATGCTACTATGGATTGTTTTGGTAAGACCATCACATTCAGATTGTAAGGGCCATAGACAGAGTTGGTGTTTCAGGGCAACAAGAAGAAATCTTCCGGTAGTTTCATTTCAGCTTTGAAAGCTAATAGATTGGTGGGCAGTGGTTGTGAGGCATTTATAGCGTTTATCACGGAGGATAAACAGTCCCAAGGGGTGGAGGATATCCCCGTGGTGTGTGAATTTCCGGATGTTTTTCCAAAAGAAATCCAGGGTTTACCACCAGTTAGAGAAGTTGAATTTACTATTGAACTCCTTCCAGGGACTGCACTGATCTCAATTGCACCTTATAGGATGGCTCCTGCAGAATTAGGTGAATTGAAACTTCAGTTGCAAGAATTGTTGAGCAAAGGCTTCATAAGGCCAAGTGTTTCACCTTGGGGAGCGCCAGTTCTTTTTGTGAAGAAGAAGGATGGAAGTCTTAGAATGTGCATCGACTATGATGGACCCGAAAGGAATCTTCCGTCCTCTCCCTCCGCACCCCGGGGGCTGACCTGGGTCTCGGCGGAGGAGGGAAGATCTCGGGCATCAACATTTTTGTACGGGTATGCCAGATTTACTTTCTACTTGGAATTTGGAATGGTGATAATCCGGAGATTCACCTTCGCAAGTGGAAAGGAAATCAATCCTTTTTTCTAACTTTTCAAATTGCATAAATATTAAGAAAAGAGACAAGTTTTTAGAATACCGTAAGAGGCGTTTTTGTTTGTTTGCCGTGAAAGGCGATTTTACCATGAAAGGCGTTTTTATAAAACTCATCAAATATGAAAGACAAGAATTGTGATTTCTTTTTGTCTCTTTAAGAAATACAAACTACAATAGAAAAGGAAGAAAAGGGATCTAACTTCTCAGGAGATTGTGGGGACACGTTGAGATCGACGGTCGCAAGTCATGTATGGGCTTCGCCATCGTCCTTCAAATGAGAACATGTGATGCTTTGATTCTTTGGCTTGGCTCCTAACCTTAGTTTTTTAAAGGACAAGGACCAAGAGAAGGTCCTATATCCAATGAAAAACCAAGTAAACGGGCTGAAAAGCCGCATTTAGGCCATGTTGGAGAAGGAGGTGACCTTGGGGGGGTGGCCCCCCAAGGGACGTTGATCACCTTGTGGTGCTTCCGGGAGCAAAGTAGCAGGACTTCGTCTCTCTCTTGGATTTTCTGGTTTCTCAGAGCTTGCACTTGGGATCTCTTTCCTCTTTTTTTCTTTTTTTCTTGGAATGGACCTCCTTTTATAGGCTTTTGGTAGCCATGAGGTGTCCATTGGCATTGATGGCTATGATGAAGGAATTGATGAGGAGTTACAAATTGATTTTGTAACTCCTTTTTCAAGGCTTGTGATTGGCCGATGAAGGTAGTGGGCATTTAATCACCTTATGCTTCATGATGATGGGAGTTTCATGGGATTAATGCCATCATTGCTTGGATTTGTAACTCCCAAATGCTTGGTTCTGATTGGGCCGTCCAAAATAATGAGTTAATGACTGCTTTAATGGGTCAATTAATGACATTAAGTGGTTGCCAAGGCATGTGAAGAGTCGCGGGCCGCGCTGTGCCTTTTGAGATTCTTCTAGCGATCATCACAGGTGGATCCACGCATTGTTTGATGTCGGATTGCGATGCAATTTCAGACATTAGTTGATGTTGGTGGGTTGGTGACATCTGTCTTGTCGATTTCACGATCGGTCGGACAGAAAGTGCACTTTCTTGGTCAGCCGGTTGGCGATCTTGAGGCGATCGGTGATGATTTCATGCTTTTGACGACGGATCCGAGATGTCGACGAAGATCAGTGGTTTTGAAGCACTAAACATTGGATTTTCAGAAAATCATAGAGGCCAGAACACCCGAAACGCGAAAAGAATCGAAAACGGACACTTCGGCGCAAAATCCGGCGACCCAGATTTCCAGGGTCGCCTGGCGACCATGCACCAGGGTCTCCGGCGACCCTGGGCCAGGGTCTCCGGCGACCATGGGGCTTTGGCCCGTTTGGTCGCCGAGCGTCATTTTCGGCCGTTTTTTCGTCTTTTTCGTCCCTTTTTTCTTCTGTATTTTTCTTGACATTTTTCCTCAATTATTGACTTGATTTTCTTGAAGAAATCTTGACGAGAACCCACGCGAAATCGGAGCACAAAGTTTCCTATTTTTCGGGAAAGTCGAAGACTTTGTAGCCGATTTTCCGTCAAGCGTCGAAACTAGGTCAAACGATGTCGGAATGTCTTGAAAATTGAGGTGAAGCTTCTTGAGCAGTGGATAGGACCAACCATGGGATTTTATTTGAGTTTTGAAGCCGTTTGGGGTCCCATCGATGCTTCACTTGATTTTGCTCCGGGGAAAATGCCGAGCTTTGATATGTGGTCAAACGATGTCTGATTGACCTGAAATTTGGCGGGGAGCCTATTGGAGTCATTGTGAGACGTTCCATGGGCTCCGTTTTGGATGTCATGGTCCCAGGTTGCTCTGTCACCGGTAGGCTTGATTTTCTCTCGGAGCATCGAAACCTGGTCAAACGTTGTCGGAATGACTTGAAATTTGACGTGCAGCCTTTTGGAAGCATGTTGAAGCCACTCATGTATTTTGTTTGATGAGTGCTGGCTTCGATGGTTGCCACCGCCGGGAGGCTTGATTTTGCTGCTCGAGCATTGATGGAGGGTCAAACGTTGTCGGTTTGACTTGAAATTTGGCATGGAGCCCTTTGGAGACATTCTGGAGTCATCCGTAGGCTTTGATCAAAGTTTTGGTGTCTTTGATGATGTTGCCGCCGGGAGCGCTTGTTTAGCTGTCGGAGCAGTGAAGTTAGGCCAAACGCTGTCGGAATGGCCCGAAACCTCAGGTGTACCCCTCTTTTAGCTGTCTTGAAGGATCTCTCAGGTTCTGTTTGATTTTGAAAAGATCTGATGCTTGAAGTAGCTTTGCCTGTTTTGTAGCAGGATGCAGCTTCAGGAGGCTTCTTGATGTGGAGGAGACATAGTGACTTTTTTGGTGTCAACAGACTATAGAAGATTGAATCATGTGACCGTCAAGAACAAATACCCCTTGCCAAGGATAGATGAATTATTTGACCAATTGCAAGGAGCAGCACACTTTTCCAAGATAGACTTGAGGTCAGGGTATCATCAGTTGCGGGTTAGAGAGTCTGATGTGTCGAAGACAACTTTCTGAATGAGATATGGGCATTATGAGTTCTTAGTGATGCCCTTTGGCTTGACAAATGCACCCACAGTCTTCATGGCTCTCATGAACAAGGTTTTTGCGGAGTTATTAGATCACTCTACAGTGGTGTTTATTGATGATGTCCTTGTGTATTCTAAGAGTAAGGAGGAGCATGAAGAACACTTGAGGACGTCGTTACAGCTTTTGAGAAACCATCGGCTCTATGCGAAGTTGAACAAATGTGAATTCTGGCAAGAGCAAGTTGCCTTTTTAGGCCACATCATTTCAAGAGAAGGATTAGCAGTTGATCCAGCCAAGATAGAAGCAGTTATTGAGTGGAAGAGGCCTAGCAGTGTGACAGAAATCAGAAGCTTTTTGGGGTTAGTAGGATACTATCGGAGATTTGTCCAAGGTTTTTCGTCTATTGCAGCACCATTGACAAAGTTGACTCGGAAGAATGTACCTTTTGTTTGGACAGATCAGTGTGAAGGCAGTTTTCGAGAGTTGAAGAAAAGGTTAACCACAGCCCCAATCCTCACATTACCATCGGGTAGCGGTGGATTTGTTGTTTTTACGGATGCTTCGAATGTGGGATTAGGTTGTGTATTGATGCAAGATGGCAAAGTGATTGCCTATGGCTCAAGACAGTTGAAGAATCATGAGAAAAATTATACAACTCACGACTTGGAGTTGGCAGCAGTAGTTTTTGCTTTGAAGATGTGGAGGCACTATCTTTATGGAGAGAAGTTCCATTCTGACCACCGAAGTTTGCAATATTTGATTTTCACAGAAGGAATTGAATATGAGGCAGAGACGGTGGATGGAGTATATAAAAGATTATGACTTTCCAATTAAGTACCATCCGGGCAAAGTGAATGTTGTAGCAAATGCCTTGAGCAGAAAAACAGCAGTTATGGCTAGCCCGAGAGGAGTTAGTGTTTTCCAACAGTTCGAATAACTTGGAGTGGAAGTACAACACTTGAGGAGAGGTGTTTTATTGGCAACTATGACAGTGTCTGAGCCTACCTTCATCCAGAGGATAAAAAATAGTCAGTTGCAAGACCCAGAATTGGCCAAGATTGTAGATCAGATTTCAGAACGTCCATATTTCAGGATTTCAGATGGGGTGTTGTATTTTCGTGACCGATTGTGTGTACCAAATGTAGATGATTTGAAGAATGAAATTATGACTGAAGCCCACCATACTAGATACTCTATACATCCGGGTAGTACAAAGATGTACCATAATTTGAAGAATAGATTTTGGTGGAATAACATGAAGCGAGAGATAGCAGCTTTTGTATCTCGTTGCTTGACTTGTTAGATGATCAAAGCAGAACATTAGAAGCCTCCTGGTTTGTTACAGCCTTTAGAGATTCCGGAGTGGAAATGGGAGCACATCACTATGGATTTTGTCTCCGGTTTGCCTAATACCAAGAGAGGAAACAATGCGATTTGGGTTATAGTAGACCGTCTTACGAAGTCTGCTCACTTCCTTCCGATGAAGACTGGGAATATGATGCATATGGCACCACTCGCAAGATTATTTATCGATGAGATCGTTAGTAAGCATGGCCAACCTGTCTCCATCACTTCCGACAGAGACAGTAGATTTGTTTCGAGATTTTGGAAATCTCTTCTTGAATCCATGGGTACCAAACTTCAGTTCATATTTGTAAAGAATATCCAAAAATATCTCTTTTGTGTAGAGAATATCTAAAAATATCTTTACTTGGAGAGAATTTCTCAAGTTTTTTTTTTGTGGAAAGATTCTCTCAAAATATCTTTCTCTTTGGGAAAGTAGCTAAATTTTAGCACTTACCTCCTTTCTTTCTCTTTGTTTCCTCTTTTGGCTTGCTCTCTTCTATAAAAGCAAAGAGGGTTGGTGCTTTTGCTCCATTACTAAAAAATCTTCAAGAGTGCTCCCCAAGGCAAGAAGTGCTTTCTCTTCTTCAAGGATCTCCAAGCTTTTTTCTTCTTCTTCTCCATCAATGGCTTCAAGTAAGTTTTCTTCCTCGTCAAGAATCTCCATTGTAGAAGTAGTTTCTTCATCATTTTTTCTTCTTTTTCTTTTCTTTTCTTTCTTCTTTTCTCTTTTGTTTTTCTTTCTTTTCTGCACGTTTTTTCCCTTCTTTTTTTTCGTGCTTCTCTTTTTTTCTTTCCCCCTTTTTTTCTTTTTTTTTCTTCTTTTCACGGTTTTTCTTTTTTTTTCGTGAACTCTTTTTTTTTCTTTCTTTCTGTTTTTTTTTTTCACGCTGATCCTTTTTTTTTTCAACGTTTTTCTCTTCTTTTCTTTTTTTTTTTTTTTTTTTTTTGCTGTTTTTTTTCTCTGGCTGTACGGACAGGTCCGTACGGACCTGACCGTACTGCCACGTGGCAGTGGGCCACGGCCTGTGGGCCAAATTTTTTTTTTTTTTTTTTTTTTGCTGAGATTTTTTTTTCTCTCTCTTTTTCTTTTTCCTTGTTTGCTCACTATGATAATGAGGCTATGCAATTTCAATATATATGCATTTTTTTGTTTGATGCATCAAGATAGAAGGCTAGAGTCTCTAGGTCAAGCCAACATGATTTTTGACTTGGACAAAGTTTGATGAGTTTTGACCAAATTGGGTTGGAATTGGTCAAACTTTGGTCAAGGTTTTCCTAGCATCTAATGCATGATGATATTTTTTGATGCATGATTTTTGTAAATGGATTTGGAAGTATGATGATGCATACCTAAAAGTCTTTTGCAAGTATCGGGATTTTGAGCTCGCAGCGATGTTGAGCTCTTTCTCGGTCTTGCTGGATTTTGAGGAAGTTTGCAACTTTTGGATTCTGAAGCTCGCAGCAATGTTGAGCTCCTTTCCAGATTTTGCGGAAGTTTGATGAGATTGGCTTGTTCTCGCAGTGATGTTGAGTTCAAGCCTTCTTTGAGAATTCTCCACTGACTATGAGCTCGCAGCGATGTTGAGCTCATCTTCAGGCTTCCTGTCTTTTTCGGAGTATTTTCCTTTTTGTTGGAATTGCCCCGGAACCATGTCAAAATTTTGCTAGAATTTTTTATAGCAGAATTCTGTCATTTTGATGTTGATTGATCTTTTCTCTTCCATCTTTTGCAGGCAGTTCTTCTAGAACAAACAAGGGTAAAGGTCCTGTCACTGACACGCCTCGTCGGTCTGCTAGATCTTCCAATGCTGCCGTTCAGCGGGCTTGGGAGAAGGTCCAGTTTGTGGAGAAAAACTTGGAAGAATGCGATTCCCTCAATCGTGATGAGATGAGACAGCGATTGATCGCTCTCAAGGATGAGGAGTTCTATAAGATCATGGTAAGCAGCCGTCCCTGGGTTACGGACAATCAGAGCGTTGTGCTCAAGCCTACCTTCTTCTTCGGTGATGCAGTCCCCGACGACTTGACATACCAAAGGAGATGTTTTCAGTTCTCTTACACAGCAGATGGTGAGGAGAGAACTATTTCTACCCGGTCGTCTTTTGATGGGACCATCTCGATCCTGAGCCTTTCTCCCACGTGCCCTAAGAGGGAAGATCCTCCGAGTTGGGTGAAGAGGACCAGTGTGATCAAGACCGGGGTTTTTGTTGGTGGACCTTCCGATTTTGCAGAGAAACCACCTGTCCGTATGGACATGTTAATGCCAGCCAGTGGCTACCAAGGTTCTGATCATCCATCGATCGATTTGAGACTGGTGGGCCTTGGCGTTTTTCGGGGTGACGACAGTAATTGGGTGAAGCCTTTTCGACTTCGTGGCCGTTTCAGTGCTGACTCGAGCTGGGAGTCATGGACTGATCACACCTTGAGGATTGGTGAGGCCGTTCTTCTGGAGGCTGAGATTTTTGACGCGGTTCGCGGTTTTCGGCAAACCGTCATTTTCTCCGATGAGGCTTTCATGGCCATGCTGGAGTCATTCCTTCCACAAACCAACACCTTCATTGTGACGAATGGTGAGATTGGTTTTTCTTTGAAGGAGCTGAGCGCCATCACCGGATTGCCTATCCTCGGCAAACTCTATGAGGAGTTTATGCCTATTGACAGCGTCCTTGAGGAGCAATCTGAGGAGTTTAGGCTTGTGTACTTTCAGCTCGTCGCCTTCTACGATTTTTGAAGGAGAAGGAGGGCTCGAAAGTTAGATGCAGCAGCTGGAGGAGTTGCAGCTCCAACTTCTTTGACAGCGGGGATTCTTCTGATGGCATGGCCCAGGATGTCAGGGCTAAAGCATCAAGTTTGAAGAAGATCACTTCTATTTTGAAGAAGTTCTTCGCAAGCACGGATGTCATTTGTCCTGACATTGCGTTGCGGAGAGATCTCGCTGTTTACCTCACTTACTGGCTGGGTGAGGCTATTTTTGCTAGAGGAGATGGGACGCACATCAGGCCGCACTGTATTTTTCCGGTTTGTCAGATGGCGTTTGGAGAGCGGCTGGCTTTGGTACCTGCTCTTTACTCCTATTTATGTACCGAACTGCAGGCTACTGCTTTCCTGGTTCGGCTTGGGCTTCCCATGAACAGGGTATTTTCTGCCCACATCTTCTATTCGTGATATGTATACCACTGTCCCAGCTTCCATCGTTTGGGAGTTGCACAGGACGAAGATCCCTTTATGATTCGTTTGGCTAGAGGAACAGCCGTTCACGAATCACTTTTATCTGCCCGTTTAAGGATCCGACGATTTAGGGACGTCGAGATTGGGCAGTCTTCAGTGAAACTTTCTCCGGGCTTGCGGAAGAAGGCCTTTGACTTTGGTGTCTCCCGTGATTCGACCAGGACAGGGTCGGGAAGACACTATGCTTTGACGGACGTGGAGAAGAGGTGGCTCTTCAACATACGGGTTGGTACGATGGTATATCGCAGACATCTTTTCGTTGACGTCCAACCGTATGTCCTTTCGCGTTTTGCGTTGCAGCTTGGCTTCTCTCAAGGCGTTGTTGGAGCGCCTTCGAGTATGGTGAAGCGTTTTGGAGGTCTGCAAGATGGGAGAAATGCATGGGCTTTTTATAACGCCGAGGATACTACAGCCATGATTTCTTATCCTGAGCTGCCCACCTTCCGGACTGCTGGCTTCACGAAGTGGTTCGTGGAGAGCTTTTTAGTGTACCGTGGGTTTCCAAGAAAGAGCTCGATATTAAGCAATCTCCTGGGAAGAGTCTTGGCAAATCGGATAGTGTCTGTCGGGAGGAAGTTTTGGCCTTCCTTTCTGGAGAGAAGCACAAGATAGGCTTTCTCAACGGGCAGGACATCATCAGATCAGGAGCTGCACAGGGGATTCCTGGTGAGGTCCTGAGACAGCTGGAGGAAGAGGAGGCCGAAGGTAATGTCCGGAGGAAGACTCAAGTGCATGAGCAGTGGCAGGTCCTCTGGGAAGAACTTCCTCGTGCTGCAGATGGGTCACGGCATTCGGCCGCGTTTTATGGGGACATTTTGAAGGAGCGTGGCCTAAAAACTTTGGAAGTTAAGGCCAAGGGTCTGCTTGAGGAGTTGAACCTTTGGTTGAAGACCATGTAGGATTGAGCTCCTGAGTTGTAACAAACTCTTTTTCCTTTTTCTTTTTTTGGTACCTCCATGTATGAACAGTTTTGGTACTATATGTTGTATTCCTTTCCTTTCACTTAAATCATTTTTGATGAAAACAATTTTGAGCAAAAGTTTGATGGGAATGTTTGTTTAAGGATTTGATCAAAAGGTTGTCATTTTGTGAAAATCTTTTGTCAAAGGGTTGTTTTGGGCATGAAAGCCAATTTTGTGGCGGAAAGCCTCGTTTTTTGATGGTTTGAAAACCAAAATTTGGATGGCAAGAAAGCCTAATTTTGTGGCGTAAGAGCCAAAATTTGTTTTGCGGCATGGGAGCCAAAATTTTTGGATGGCGTGAAAGCCGAATTTTAGAATGTCATAGAAGCCGAATTTTGTTTTGTTTGTCTTGGCATTTATAGCCGAATTTTGGCATTTATAGCCAGATTTTGGTGTTTATAGCCGATTTTTTTTTGTTTTGGCATTTATAGCCGAATTTTGGGATGGCATGAAAGCCAAAAATTTTGTTTGTGGCATAAGAGCCGATTTTGAGATGGCATGAAAGCCGATTTTGGCGTTTATAGCCGAAAATTTTTTATTTTGGCATTTATAGCCGAATTTTGGCATTTATAGCCGAATTTTGGCGTTTATAGCCAGATTTTGGCGTTTATAGCCTATTTTTTTGAAAACCAAGTTTTGTTTTATTGGCATGAAAGCCGATTTTGGCGTTTATAGCCGAAAAAAATTTTGTTTTGGCATTTATAGCCGAATTTTGGCGTTTATAGCCGGATTTTGGCGTTTATAGCCGAGTTTTGGTTTTCAAAATGCAGGTATCGACTAAATGTCGCCTCCCCGCTGAATGGTCTTGCAAGTATCGATGGAATGTCGCTTCCTTGCTCATTCGGTTTTGCGAGTATTGATGGAATGTCACTTCCTCGCGGGCTGGGTTTTACGAGTATCGATGGAATGTCGCTTCCTCGCGAATTAGGGTGCAAATATCAACTAAGCGTCGCTTCCCTGCTTTTCCCAAAACTTTTGGTTTTGCGGATATTGACTTGATGTCGTTTCTCCGCGATTTTTGAAATTTGAGGTTTTCTCGAACCATTTGAAATTTGGGTTGTGGATAGCAACTGGTATGTTGCATTTCCAGGACTTTTGAAATTTGGGTTGTGGATATCAACTGGTCTGTTGCTTCTCCACGATTTTTGAAAATTGCAAGTATCGAATGGGGTTCGTTTCCTTGCGATTTTTGGGTTTTGGAAGTATCGAATGGGGTTCGCATCCTTCTGGTTTTTGGGTTTTGCGAGTATCGACTGAATGTCGCTTCCCCGCGGTTTCAAAATTTTTGTTTAAAGACACGAAGGTCATAAATTTTGACTTAAAACCATTTTGGTTGTAAAAGCCAAGGTAGACTAGGGTGAAAATTCCCAAGTCCCGATTTTTGTTTCAAACCATGAATTTTGGGTTCAAGGATCAAAAATTTTTTAGTCAAGTATGGGAAGAGGCTCCTAAACTTGGATTTTTGGATTCGATTTTTTTTTTTTTTTAACAATGAAACGATGAAAGTAAGCATTGTTTTGAAATATTGTTTTTTTTTTTTTGGAAATTTCAACATAAAGATGAAAATTTCAAAAGGGGTGGGTTTGACGAGCAAGTACCTTGAAAATACGCTTTAGCCGTGTAGATATTGCTCTGACCCGTTTGAGGAAGTCTTCAAGGGTAGTACCGCTTCAAGAACTTGCCGTTGATGGGTAGCATACATCTGTCTCCTTCCATGTTTAGAAGAGCGTATGCACCGTTGGAGAAGACTTTGTCGATGACGAAGGGTCCCTCCCATTTTGGTTCGAATTTGCCTTTGGATTTGTGGGCAAAGACTATGGGTCTTTTTACTGCAAGAACCAAGTCACCCTTTTTGTAGGCGCGTTGCCTGACCTTTTTGTCGAAAGATCCTGCCATGCGTGCTTGGTACAACTCAATGCTTTGTAAAGCTTCGAGTCGTCTTTCATCGAGATTATCCAGCTCTTAGAGTCTCAATTTGACATTGCTTTCTTGCGTCATGTCATTTTGCAAATATACCCTTAAGGAAGGAATTTGTACTTCCAAAGGGACAACAGCTTCGCATCCATAGACCAAAGAGAATGGTGTGCTATGGGTTGGTCCTCGAACGGTGGTTCGATAGGCCCACAAAGCTTCCAGTAGTTTGTCGCCCCAGTCTCTTTTGTGACTAGAGACCATTTTCTTGAGAATTTTGCAGAGTGTCTTGTTGAAAGCTTCTGCTAGCCCATTCGCTGCTGGATTATATGGAGTCGAAGGACAACTTTGGATTTTGTACTTGTCGCAGAACTTATAGAATCTGTGATCCCGGAATTGTGGTCCATTATCATGGACGAATCTTTTAGGTATGCCGAAGCGACAAATAATGTTGGTGCGCAAGAACTGAAGGACTGATGAAGTCTTCATTTCGCTGAGCGCAAATGCTTCTGACCACTTGGAGAAATAATCCGTAGCGGCGAAGATGAAGCGATGACCTTTGCTTGATGGGGGAGAAATAGGACCTATGATGTCCATTCCCCAGGCTTCGAAAGGCCATGAGATTGCTGTTGGATGTAGCCATTCTGGAGGCATGTGGACATAATCTCCGTGAATCTGGCATTTTTGGCAGCGCTTGGCAAATTGCATTGCATCAGCCACCATGGTAGGCCAATAGTAACCTAGCCTTTTTATCTGGTTGTAGAGCTTAGGGCCAGCCTGATGGGCTCCATAAAGACCAGCATGTACTTCTTCGAGAGTTTCCTCAGCCTCTTATTGTGATAAGCAGCGTAGGAGTACTCCGTTGAAGGATTTTCTGTAAAGTGCTTTTGAAGGTATATCCAAGTGAAAGTTTGGGGCTCGTCTTTGGATGCTTACCCGTTCTTTTGGGTCTTCAGGTAGGATTCCGAACATGATGTAATCAATGAACGGATCTCTCCAGTCGCCCATCGGAGGTTTGAGGATGGATATCCGACTTCCAACCACTTGGTGGCATTCAGCAACTGCTTGGTGTGTGTTGAGAGGAGGGAGAATCCTTCTTTGACACACTGTGACTTGCATGTTTTCCCCTTCTTGGATTGCCATGGATGCGGCGAGTCCGGCCAGGGCATCTGCACGGATGTTTTCACCTCTGAGGATGTGGGTGATATGGCAGATGTTGAATTTTTGTTGTAGCGACTGCGCCTTATTGTAGTAAGGTAGTAAATCAGGCTTCCTGACTTCATATTTCTGATTCATCTGGTTGACGACCAGTTGAGAGTCTCCAAAAGCTTCCAGCATGGTGATGCCGGTTTCGAGGGCGAGTTCCAATCCAACAATTAGGGCTTGGTACTCAGCTGCATTGTTTGAACATGGTTCCAGTAGCGAGAAGGCGTGTGGAATCATGTTTTTGTCGGGGCTGACAAAGAGGATGCCGATTCCCGATATTTGCTTTCCCTTTTCATTTGTCCTGGTTGCACCGTCAAAGTACATGTCCCAGGAAGCATTTGATAAGGAAGTTTCTACATTGTAAACAAATTCGTCTGGGAGATCATCCCTGAGTGGAGAATCTTTAGGCAATGGATGCTCTGCGAGGAAGTCTGCTAGAGCTTGGCCTTTGATTGCTTTTTGTGGTACATACCTAATATCAAATTGTGATAGAAGAATGGACCATTTTGCCAATCGGGCATTGAGAGAACCTGCTTTTGTGACAAGGACCTTTAGGAGGTTAATCCTCGAAATCAGGTAGACTGTGTTCGACAGCAGATAGTGACGCAGCTTTTGTGCAGCGAACATTACTGCAAGGCATTCTTTTTCGACTGGGGAGTAGCGATGCTCTGCACCTACCATCATGCGGCTAAGGTAATATAGAGCAGCTTCTTTTCCGTCGTCGTTTTCTTGTGCGAGCAGAGCACCCAAAGAGTGGTCGAGAGCTCTTGTGTACAAGATAAATGGTTTTCCAGTTGTGGGGGGAGCCAGTACTGGAGGTTTGATGAGGTATGCTTTGATGTCTTGAAATGCACTTTCACATTCAGCATCCCAGACAAAGTCCACGCCTTTCTTCATCAGGCGAGAGAATGGACGGCATTTCCCTGATAGATTGGAGATGAACCGTCGGATGTAGGCCAGCCTTCCTTGAAGCCCTTTTAATTCTCTTAGGGTTCTGGGAGATGGCATTTCCAGGATAGCCTTGACTTTGGTGGGGTCAAGTTCTATTCCAGCTTTCCGTACTATGAATCCAAGAAACTTACCCGATGAGACACCAAAGAAGCACTTTAGTGGATTCATTCGCAATTTGTGTTTACGAAGTCGGAGGAAGACTTCTCGAAGATCATTGAGATGGTCTTCTTTTCTTCTGCTTTTTATGGCGAGGTCGTCAACATAGCATTTGACCGTCTTGTGCTGCATATCTTGGAATATTTTCATCATAGCCCTCTGATATGTCGCACCTGCATTTTTCAGGCCAAACGGCATAACAGTGTAGCAATACACGCCGAATGGTGTCCGAAATGATGTATGCCTTTCATCTTCAGGATGCATCTTTATCTGGTTGTAGCCAGAGAATCCATCCATGAACGTCATTCGCTCGACCCCATAGGTGTTGTCAATCATCACCTCTGGTATGGGGAGCGGGAATTCATCTTTAGGACATGCACTATTCAGGTCTCTGTAGTCGATACAGACTCTTATCTGCCCATTTTTCTTTGTCACGGGAACGATGTTGGCCAACCATTCAGGATGTTGTTCCTCGCGGATGAAGCCAATGTTTTTGAGTTTCTGAACTTCTTGTTCGATTTTGTCCATCACGTCGGGACGGAATCTTCTTTGGCCTTGTTTGATAGGCTTGATTTCTTTTTGCAAGTTGAGCTTGTGGACAGCTACTTTGGGATCCGAGCTAGGCATTTCGGCATAAGACCATGCAAAGCAATCAATGAACTCACGAAGAAAGGAGATATACTCGGGTAACTCATCATCCTTTATATTCTTGCTTATGAATACAGGACGTGGGTTATCAGGTGTTCCCAAGTCTATCTTTTGAACAAGATCTTCTGTTGGAAGGTTTGAAGGTGGTTCCTCCACAATATTTTCGGAGGCTTCCAACTCAACAAGACCTTCTGGACTGCCAGAGGCATTTTCAGACTGAGGCTCTGTTTCCGTCCATGAATCTTCTTGATCAGTATCCTTCTCAAGGCTTGCAATGAAATGGTCCCAATCATTTGCTGGAATTGGGTTGAAGTAGGGTACTTCTTTTGGAGACAATGATTCTTCTAGGATAGAGAACCGCTCGTCTGTGTCATCGGGCAATTCCTCTTTATTATCAGAGAAATTATACCAATTGGAGGAGCTTTCAGGAATTTTTTACGAATAACTCCTCAAAGAGATATCCAGGGATATCAATGTCTTCATGAGATGTTGAGGCTTGGTCGGTAAAGCGACTTTGCAGCCATGGTGTCAACTGTCTCATAGGAGCGGTAGGATCATACCCCAACCCATATGAAGACTTGCCTTTTTGAAGGCGGACTTTCCAATCTTCTGGTTGACTTTTGGTCATGGTGGGTTCCAATGGTGTAAGAATACCACGGCCACCTCCCAAACCAGTCGGGTTTTGAGCATCGTAGCCCATTTTCTTCATGATAGCTTGTGCCATTGGACTATACAGGGATAGCTGAGGCATACCTTCGTTTTGGAAAGGTTCAAGCAGAGAGTTCAGTGGAGATGCTCCCGACCTGTGGAAGAAGATTGTTTTTTCTTCTGGCGAAGTTGCCGGGATAACAAAGGAGGCAGACGTAGGATCTTCTATGTCTGCAAGTGTCTCCAATGGAGTGAGAGTGAGCTGATCTTGCTGAGTATCAGCTTGGCTTGATGCTGTGTCATCTTCTGACTCTGACTCTGAGTCTGTGTCATGCATAATAGACACAAAGGAGACAGTGAACTTGCCCCCAGTCTTTTGTTTTGTCTTCTTTGCTTTGGTAGTGATTACCAAAGGCTTTGGAGATTTAAAGGAGACGACGAAGGGAGCTTGGCCGCTTACCTCAAGTTTGGTGGAGGGTTTGTTTTCCTCCGATGATTGCTAAGGAGCCTTGCCTTTATCTTTCTGGAGACTGTCGACAAAGCGAATTGTTTTTTCCTCCTGTTCTTCTTTTCCATCTTTATACATTTGAGCATCTGCAAAATGGACATCTCTGCCTTTGAAGGGCTTTTTGTCTGCAAACACTCGATGTATCAAGCCATCGTTGCCAACAAACTTGATGCACTGATGTAAAGTTGAAGGGACGACACCATTCTCATGTATCCAGGGGCATCCTAGGAGTATATTGTAGCATGAAGGGGTCCTTATTGCATACACAGTGACTTCAGAAATAAGATCACCGATTTGCAGTTTGAACCTGATTTTGCTGATAGGCCTTTGAGCGCTGCCGTCATATCCGAAGATGGATACGGACGTGTGACTCAGTTTGCTAGGCGGGATGCCCAGCTCTTCGAGTGCCGAAGTAGAGATGAGGTTGAGTGCAGAACCTGGATCGATCTGAACTCTGTGTACTGGCATTTCTTTGACGTACCCCGTAAAGTACAAGGGACGGTTGTGCTTTGTTTCGCCTAGGAGGAGGTCATCCTTGTCGAAGGCAATTGTTGCACTTGCTGCTTTTTATACCGAGAGGCATTCATTGCTTGATCCCTCAGTTTTCTTCTTTTCTCCCTTTGAGGGAGTATTTGATTTTTTGACCCTATAGTCCATTTCAATTTGTAGGACTTGTGGGGCATGTTTGTCGACATCCGCATTCAGCCTTTGCAATTCTGAAATGAGACTATCACGAGTTTGTGGAGACATTCGTAATAAGTCAAGGATGTGCAGACGTGCAGGTATGTGTTTGAAGTGCTCAATCAAGTCGTACTTGAAAGCCTCCTTCGGGCCTACATTTTCATTATTGTTGCCACTTGGGGCGTTTACATCTTGTTTCCCCGAAGGATTTACATAAGAAGAAGAGGGTTGATTGTAATTTTTATGGTAATCCCGGCCAGAACGGGTACTTCTACCAACTTCAAGAGCCTCTAGAGAAGGGTCTTCGTTTGGAAGATCGTTCTCAGGATCAAGAGGTTGATCCTTTACTGAGGACGTCTCTGTAACAGCATTGGCGTCTTCAGTGATTGTGTTGCACGGAGCAATTTCCGGGAACAAGTCCTGAACAGTAGCCGGCAACTTTCTTTATTAGCCCAGACATTGCCCGTGAGATCGGGTATCTGGGACCAATTGACTGAGCTTTCATTGAAAAAGATTTCATTGGCAGAAGTTTCTTCAAGATGATCAATCGGGAGTGGCTTGAGTTCCGATGTCACAGCTTCAGGAGACGAAGGTTGAGAGGATGTTATCTCAGTGGAAGTCACCTGAGAGGATGTAGCTCCGGAAGATACGCTACCGGTTGGGGAGTAAGTGTCTTCGGAAGCTTCAGAGGCACTGTCGTCCTGAGCTATTGCATTGCAGGTTATCCTGACAGGAGATGCCCCCAGTGTAGACTGTTGGGAATCAGATTCATCCTCGGATGTGAGAGGATCATCGATCCAACAGTTTTCTCCATTTTCAGGAGTTAAGGGAGAAAGTTCCCGCTGATTTTCAGGGACTTCCGGTTTTGGGTAATGACAAAGATTGATACGATCCTGCTCCTGCTCTATGGCAAGATGTTGCAAGATTCTTGCATATTCTTTGAGATCAGGCATGGGAGCTAAATCTTCTTCGTCATTTGCCCCTTGTGGTTCGCCCATGTTGGGTTCCACTGAAGCATTTGCTGGTGTTGGATTGACAGCATTTTCTTGAACAAGGTCCTGGTCTTCTTCATCATCAGACCAAGATCCTTGTGGCTGTAATGGGCTATACCAGATTACTGGCATAAGATGAGACTCGGGAATCCATTCCTCGTCGGAGAGGTATTCTCCTGTTTCAAAGGATTCTTCCCACTCATCTATATCACTGGCAGTATCACTGGACTCGTATCCATTCATGGAGAATCCAACTACCGAGTTGCAAGAGTATGATGCCCCCTGCACATTTTCAATTTTGTATAGAGGTGGCATGAAATCATCAAGAGTGAATTTTCTTACCGCCTTGGAGGTTTTGGGAAGAGATTCTTCCGTCGTCCTTAGTGAAGCAGTGGAAGACGTTTCTGCTCTTTCAAGGACTTCTTGTTTTGGTTGAGACTTCTGCTGCTGTTTGAGCTTGCGGAGCTGTCTCTTGGCTTGCCTTCGCTGCTGAGCAGTCGGCTTTGTTTTGACAATCTCCCAATTTTCATCATCTAGGAGATCGGGATGCACCCATATACGTTGTCCATCTGGTGTTGGATAGGGAACCAATTCTTGGGACGCTTGAGCCATTTTTATCACCTTGAATGAAGTAGTGATCTTCTCCTTCGGTGACTTTGAAGTTTGCCGACATGACACCATGTTGACAGAAGCGGGGCCATAGTTTTTATCAAAGGTTATGACTCCGTTTTTCCACATCTCATTGATCTTTTCTCTCACAACGAAGCATTGATTGAGAGGATGTGAGATCATCTGATGGTATGGACAGTATCGGGGATCATTGGTTTTGCCCACATCTCCCGGTCTTTTGGGCTCTGGCAAAATAAGTTTGCCATTTGCTAGGAGAGCCTCAAAGATTTCTTCAACATCTTCATCGAACAGATATTTCTTTTCTACACGTTCTTTGAAGGCATCAGAGAGTTCAGGTCTTTTACCTGCAGTTTTGTTTTCAGGTTTCTTTGGCTGCTGAGGAGCTGACTTAGTCTGCACATTGAGAACCTCCTTTTTCTTTGGTTTTGAGGTTGTAACAGCAGTCGGCTCTTTCTTTGATGATTTCTGACTGTTGAGGTCTTTGATCACCATTTCAGCTTCCATGGAAGCTTCGAGGAGTTCCCCCAGGTTCTTTGATTTGTTGCCGATGATCATGGAGCGGATTTTTGCTCTCATATTGTTACGGTAAATGTCGACTAGCGACGCTTGTGGCAGCACATCTGAGCATTTGTACGCCATTGCCTTCCATTTGTGAATGAAGTCGTATGTTGACTCATTCTCTCCCTGTTTTAGGCTGCAGAGTTGAGCCATAGTAACAGGATGATCCTCACCTTGGAAGTGGGTCAGGAAGCGTGTCTCCAGTATAGCCCAATTCTGGATGGAGTTCTCCGGCAGAGTGGAGTACCAATCAAAGGCTGTACCTTTTAGGGTACTTGCGAAGAGGCGAATCTTGAGGGCATCTTGACCCGCAATAGCTCCTGTCAGGATCTTGAAGTGGATGACATGCTGTCTGGCTGAACCTTTCCCGGTATATGTCTGGAGAGTAGGTTGTTTGAATTTTGCAGGGAACGGAACCGAGTCCATCCATAGAGGGTAGGGTGGCTTGATCCCATGTTCCTTCAATGTATCCTCTTCTTTTGCTTTTGCGAGGATATCGTCCACGTCCTTTCTGGTAAGGGCGCGAGACTCATTGTTTTCTGCATTGCCCTCGTCATCTTCATGATTCGGAGGGGTTTCATTGTTAGGTGGTGGACGCTGTAGAGTGAGAATCAAATTTTCCATCAGAGCCTCAATTCTCTGTTGTCCTTGCTCCAACTGCTGGATGCGTGGGGTTACATCGTCATGCTGTGGAGGTGGCTCAGAACTTGTAGCCAAGACGTTCATCCCTCGGGATTCGAACGAAGAAATCGTCCTAGTGACTGAGCTGGGGCCCATTCTTCTGGATGAAGAATCTGAGGAGTGGTTACTCCGATGTCCTTGGCTCGGAGGAGTGGAAGATTCCTCCAGATGTGTTCGTGTCCGAGAGACGCTGCGAGTCACTAGACGTCTAACACTGATTTTGGTTGCTGACTTCTGGCGTTTTCTGGTTTTGCCAACCATATGAACAGCAGCGAATTGGTCGGGTCTTTCTTTTTTGACCCATTTGTTTGAGACGTGGAGAGTAGAATGCTGGGTTCTTTGTTTCTCGAGTCTCTTTTGTCGATATGCAGTGCGGCGACGCATACGACGAGCAATTTGAGCTTCAGTCAGCTCTGGCTGGGCTCTGGCGATGAAGGATGTAGTCCCTTGTGCGCAGCAGCCGAGTTTGTCTTCTTTGAAGTTTGGCAAGGACAGAATTTGGACGCGGTCCTTTGTCTGTCGCAATGAAGACTTGAATTTTGCGAGCTCAGCCCCTATTGAGATGAAGGGTCGACTCGCAAGAGTGTAGGCTTCAGCATGTTTTTGCATAGGCCTAACGATGCAGGATTTGATTTTGGGCTTGTAGGAGCAAGCCGGCTCATGATGATTTTGTTTATTTTTTGGGTGGAGGGTAGGTTTCTCCTCTTTCATGTAAGAGAGAGGGTAGAACTGATTCTCCTTGAGAGGGGCCAGGTATGCTGGCTTTGCAGATGTTTGGGATCTCCGTTGCTTTGGCGAAGATCTCGGGGACCAAGTTTTGGTGAAAACCTGGTTTCTTGTGGGCTGAGGTTTCGTGGAAACGCCACGGGCTTCAGGCTTCTTGGTGTTCGCCCTTGGTGCCATTTTAGTGACACGTTGCGGGGCGGTTTTCTGCTTCTTGGCAGGTATGTGTTCTGCAGGAAGTGGAAATGGTCCCAGTGATCCGAAGACGATGGTCCGGGGAGTTGAAGTTGACCCGGTGTTTGGAGAGTTGTCGAGGGAGATGATGCTTCGGCAACTGGCAGGGCGCTTATGCTTGTTTTTCTTATCTTGCAGCATAAGCTGGTACTTGTTCTCATCGAAAGTGATGGTCAATGAAGCTGTCATTGTTAGTTTTGGAAAACTTTTCTCAAACAAGACCAAATCCATTAGTAATCATAAGAATATGGTGATCGTAAATGGAGAACAACTTTGGTTTTGTCTTTTCAAATCACTTGAGGGGACATGGCCCAACCCAAGGACGATGAAGAAGGCAAAAAGCCATAGAGGATACAATTGTTCTAAAATGCAAGTATGGTAGGCTCAGAGTGAGCATTCCAGTGACTGCTAGAAGCAATTGTAGACCTTAATTCAAATTACCGAGAAGCAAGGCTCACTTGAGGTAAAATGATATAAGGATGGAGATACAAATGTGTCGGTCGCGAATACAGTAGACCCGAAAGGGCGTACTAGCACCGCTAGGCACAAATGTTGCAAATCGCATCCTTGGGAAGGACACGAGATGGGATTTTTCTTGAAAGGTCAAATTTGGATTCATAAAGGAGAGCAAATGGTATTCCAATCCGAACAAAGGCTCAACATTTCTGCGAGCGCTAAACTCAGAAGGGAAGGAACCATAATTTCTCGGATGTGAATCCAGACGTGACGGAAGTTTTTTTTTTTTGAAAGGTCAAGATTGAATTCATCGAAGAGAGCAAATGGTGTTCCATTCCGAACAAGGCTCAACATTTCTGCGAGCGCTAAATCCGAAAGGGAAAGAACCAAGATTTCTCAACTCTGAATTCAAAGTGACAGGAGTTTTTTTTTGAAAGGTCAAGATTGAATTCATCGAAGAGAGCAAATGGTGTTCCATTTCGAACAAGGCTCAACATTTCTACGAGCGCTAAATCCGAAAGGGAAAGAACCAAGATTTCTCAACTCTGAATTCATAGTGACAGAAGTTTTTCTTTTTTTCTTTTGTTTTTTTAAAAAAAATATTTTTTTTTTTAGAGAAATTTTTTTTTGAAAGGTGCACATAGATTTCCAATTCGATCTTATGAAACCTTAGTAGATAGATCAGCCCCCAGGTAAGGGTAGGATTACTTAATGAACCCGTTTGGAGGACCCTTGCCTCGAACAGTCTAGCTGTCTCCATACTCTGGACAAGGCTTTTTTTACATCCACTTTGGTCAAAGAACGCAACTGGTGGAACCTTAGTGTTTTTTTTTTTTTTGTTTTGTTTTTGAATCCCAGTTTGGACTCATCAAAGAGAAAAGATGGCCCAATCCCTGATATGAACGATAGCTGCGAACATTTCTGTGAGCTATCGAGTTCAAGGAGGAGAGGATCAAAATTTCTCAAAGTTGAATCTCGAGAAAGAGAGACCATTTTTTTTTTACAGAGTTTGAAACGAAGGTGTTTTTTTTTTTTTTTTAAATCCCAATTGGACTCATCAAAGAGAAAAGATGGCCCAATCCCTGATATGAACGATAACTGCGAACATTTCTGTGAGCTATCAAGTTCGAAGAGGGAAGGATCAAAATTTCTCAAGGTTGAGTTTTTTAAGAAAAAGAGATCAGATTTGTTTTTTTTTTTTTTTTTTGAAGTGAGAAAGAACAATTGAAATCCCATCTCATGTTTTTTAGATGCATAATGCAACATAGGCCACCAACTAGAAAGGAGCCAAGTGATCAAAGCATCACGTTCTCAAGTCAACGTGTCCCACCGGGTGTGCCAACTTGATGGACCCGAAAGGAATCTTCCGTCCTCTCCCTCCGCACCCCGGGGGCTGACCTGGGTCTCGGCGGAGGAAGGAAGATCTCGGGCATCAACATTTTTGTACGGGTATGCCAGATTTACTTTCTACTTGGAATTTGGAATGGTGATAATCCGGAGATTCACCTTCGCAAGTGGAAAGGAAATCAATCCTTTTTTCTAACTTTTCAAATTGCATAAATATCAAGAAAAGAGACAAGTTTTTAGAATGCCGTAAGAGGCGTTTTTATTTGTTTGCCGTGAAAGGCGATTTTGCCATGAAATGCGTTTTTACAAAACTCATCAAATATGAAAGACAAGAATTGTGATTTCTTTTTGTCTCTTTAAGAAATTCAAACTACAATAGAAAAGGAAGAAAAGGGATCTAACTTCTCAGGAGATTGTGGGGACACGTTGAGATCGACGGTCGCAAGTCATGTATGGGCTTCGCCATCGTCCTTCAAATGAGAACATGTGATGCTTTGATTCTTTGGCTTGGCTCCTAACCTTAGTTTTTTAAAGGACAAGGACCAAGAGAAGGTCCTATATCCAATGAAAAACCAAGTAAACGGGCTGAAAAGCCGCGTTTAGGCCATGTTGGAGAAGGAGGTGACCTTGGGGGGGTGGCCCCCCAAGGGACGTTGATCACCTTGTGGTGCTTCCGGGAGCAAAGTAGCAGGACTTCGTCTCTCTCTTGGATTTTCTGGTTTTTCAGAGCTTGCACTTGGGATCTCTTTCCTCTTTTTTTCTTTTTATCTTGGAATGGACCTCCTTTTATAGGCTTTTGGTAGCCATGAGGTGTCCATTGGCATTGATGGCTATGATGAAGGAATTGATGAGGAGTTACAAATTGATTTTGTAACTCCTTTTTCAAGGCTTGTGATTGGCCGATGAAGGTAGTGGGCATTTAATCACCTTATGCTTCATGATGATGGGAGTTTCATGGGTTTAATGCCATCATTGCTTGGATTTGTAACTCCCAAATGCTTGGTTCTGATTGGGCCGTCCAAAATAATGAGTTAATGACTGCTTTAATGGGTTAATTAACGACATTAAGTGGTTGCCAAGGCATGTGAAGAGTCGCGGGCCGCGCTGTGCCTTTTGAGATTCTTCTAGCGATCATCACAGGTGGATCCACGCATTGTTTGATGTTGGATTGCGATGAATTTCAGATATTAGTTGATGTTGGTGGGCCGGTGACATCTGTCTTGTCGATTTCACGATCGGTCGGACAGAAAGTGCACTTTCTTGGTCAGCCGGTTGGCGATCTTGAGGCGATCGGTGATGATTTCATGCTTTTGACGGCGGATCCGAGATGTCGACGAAGATCAGTGGTTTTGAAGCACTAAACATTGGATTTTCAGAAAATCACAAAGGCCAGAACACCCGAAACGTGAAAATAATCGAAAACGGACACTTCGGCGCAAAATCCGGCGACCCGGATTTCCAGGGTCGCCGGGCGACCATGCACCTAGGGTCTCCGGCGACCCTGGGCTTCGGCCCGTTTGGTCGCCGGCGACACCATTGGGCTTCGGCCCGTTTGGTCGCCGAGCATCGTTTTCGGCCGTTTTTTCATCTTTTTCGTCCCTCTTTTCTTCTGTATTTTTCTTGACATTTTTCCTCAATTATTGACTTGATTTTCTTGAAGAAATCTTGACGAGAACCCTCGCGAAATCGGAGCACAAAGTTTCCTATTTTTCGGGACAGTCGAAGACTTTGTAGCCGATTTTCCGTCAAGCGTCGAAACTAAGTCAAACGATGTCGGAATGTCCTGAAAATTGAGGTGAAGCTTCTTGAGCAGTGGATAGGACCAACCATGGGCTTTTATTTGAGTTTTGAAGCCGTTTGGGGTCCCACCGATGCTTCACTTGATTTTGCTGCGGGGAAAATGCCGAGCTTTGATATGTGGTCAAACGATGTCCGATTGACCTGAAATTTGGCGGGGAGCCTATTGGAGTCATTTTGAGACGTTCCATGGGCTCCGTTTTGGATGTCATGGTCCCGGGTTGCTCTGCCGCCGGTAGGCTTGATTTTCTCTCGGAGCATCGAAACCTGGTCAAACGTTGTCGGAATGACTTGAAATTTGACGTGCAGCCTTTTGGAAGCATGTTGAAGCCACTCATGTATTTTGTTTGATGAGTGCTGGCTTCGATGGTTGCCGCCGCCGGGAGGCTTGATTTTGCTGCTCGAGCATTGATGGAGGGTCAAACGTTGTCGGTTTGACTTGAAATTTGGCATGGAGCCCTTTGGAGACATTCTGGAGTCATCCGTAGGCTTTGATCAAAGTTTTGGTGTCTTTGATGATGTTGCCGCCGAGAGCGTTTGTTTAGCTGTCGGAGCAGTGAAGTTAGGCCAAACGCTGTCGGAATGGCCCGAAACCTCAGGTGTACCCCTCTTTTAGCTGTCTTGAAGGATCTCTCAGGTTCTGTCTGATTTTGAAAAGATCTGATGCTTGAAGTAGCCTTGCCTGTTTTGTAGCAGGATGCAGCTTCAGGAGGCTTCTTGATGTGGAGGAGACATAGTGACTTTTTTGGTGTCAACAGACTATAGAAGATTGAATCATTTGACCGTCAAGAACAAATACCCCTTGCCAAGGATAGATGAATTATTTGACCAATTGCAAGGAGCAGCACACTTTTCCAAGATAGACTTGAGGTCAGGGTATCATCAGTTGCGGGTTAGAGAGTCTGATGTGTCGAAGACAGCTTTCTGAACGAGATATGGGCATTATGAGTTCTTAGTGATGCCCTTTGGCTTCACAAATGCACCCACAGTCTTCATGGCTCTCATGAACAAGGTTTTTGCGGAGTTATTAGATCACTCTACAGTGGTGTTTATTGATGATGTTCTTGTGTATTCTAAGAGTAAGGAGGAGCATGAAGAACACTTGAGGACGTCGTTACAGCTTTTGAGAAACCATCAGCTCTATGCGAAGTTGAACAAATGTGAATTCTGGCTAGAGCAAGTTGCCTTTTTAGGCCACATCATTTCAAGAGAAGGATTAGCAGTTGATCCAGCCAAGATAGAAGCAGTTATTGAGTGGAAGAGGCCTAGCAGTGTGACAGAAATTAGAAGCTTTTTGGGGTTAGTAGGATACTATCGGAGATTTGTCCAAGGTTTTTCGTCTATTGTAGCACCATTAACAAAGTTGACCCGGAAGAATGTACCTTTTGTTTGGACAGATCAGTGTGAAGGCATTTTTCGAGAGTTGAAAAAAAGGTTAACCACAGCCCCAATCCTCACATTACCATCGGGTAGCGGTGGATTTGTTGTTTTTACGGATGCTTCGAATGTGGGATTAGGTTGTGTATTGATGCAAGATGGCAAAGTGATTGCCTATGGCTCAAGACAGTTGAAGAATCATGAGAAAAATTATGCAACTCACGACTTGGAGTTGGCAGCAGTAGTTTTTGCTTTGAAGATGTGGAGGCACTATCTTTATGGAGAGAAGTTCCATTCTGACCACCGAAGTTTGCAATATTTGATTTTCACAGAAGGAATTGAATATGAGGCAGAGACGGTGGATGGAGTATATAAAAGATTATGACTTCCCAATCAAGTACCATTCGGGCAAAGTGAATGTTGTAGCAAATGCCTTGAGCAGAAAATCAGCAGTTATGGCTAGCCTGAGAGGAGTTAGTGTTTTCCAACAGTTCGAATAACTTGGAGTGGAAGTACAACACTTGAGGAGAGGTGTTTTATTGGCAACTATGACAGTGTCTGAGCCTACCTTCATCCAGAGGATCAAAAATAGTCAGTTGCAAGACCCAGAATTGGCCAAGATTGTAGATCAGATTTCAGAACGTCCATATTTCAGGATTTCAGATGGGGTGTTGTATTTTCGTGACCGATTGTGTGTACCAAATGTAGATGATTTGAAGAATGAAATTATGACTGAAGCCCACCATACTAGATACTCTATACATCCGGGTAGTACAAAGATGTACCATAATTTGAAGAATAGATTTTGGTGAAATAACATGAAGCGAGAGATAGCAGCTTTTGTATCTCGTTGCTTGACTTGTTAGATGATCAAAGCAGAACATTAGAAGCCTCCTGGTTTGTTACAGCCTTTAGAGATTCCGGAGTGGAAATGGGAGCACATCACTATGGATTTTGTCTCCGGTTTGCCTAATACCAAGAGAGGAAACAATGCGATTTGGGTTATAGTAGACCGTCTTACAAAGTCTGCTCACTTCCTTCCGATGAAGACTGGGAATATGATGCATATGGCACCACTCGCAAGATTATTTATCGATGAGATCGTTAGTAAGCATGGCCAACCTGTCTCCATCACTTCCGACAGAGACAGTAGATTTGTTTCGAGATTTTGGAAATCTCTTCTTGAATCCATGGGTACCAAACTTCAGTTCAGTACGGCGTATCATCCTCAGATCGATGGTCAGTCAGAGCGGACGATACCGACTCTTGAAGATATGCTACGTGCTTGTGTATTGGATTTTGAGGTTCAATGGGATGAGAACCTACCTCTTTGTGAGTTCGCGTACAATAATAGCTACCATTCTAGCATTGGAATGACAGCTTTCGAGGCACTCTATGGCAGGAGATGCAGAACTCCAGTTTGCTGGGAGGAAGTCGGTGTGCGTAGTTTTCATGGACCGACGATAGTTGGAGACAAGCGACAATGTTAAACAGATTCAGGACAGATTGAAGATTGCTCGAAGCAGGCAGAAGAGTTATGCTGACACTCGTCGGAGAGAATTACAGTTTGATGTGGGTGACAAGGTATTCTTGAAAGTCTCACCGGTTAGAGGCACTCTAAGATTCGGGATGAAAGGAAAATTGTCTAGCAGATATATTGGTCTGTATGAGATTTTGAGCAAGATTGGAAATGTTGCATACAGACTTGCGTTACCGCCGGAACTCTCCGGGCTACATAATGTTTTTCACGTCTCCATGCTCAAGAAATATGTTCACGGTCCTTCTAACATTATTCCCCACGAGCCTTTAGAGATTCGAGAAGACGCTTCATATGTGGAGAAACCGGTTGAAATCATCGACACCAAGGAACAAGAATTGAGAAATCGGACTATCCATTGGGTCAAGGTACTTTGGGAGAACCACGAGCCAGAAGAAGCCACATAAGAATTGAGAGATCAAGTCCAGAGGAAGTATCCACACCTGTTACCAGAGGTATAATTATTTATATTTGGTGGACCAAATATCTTAAGGGGTGGAGGATGTTAGACCCCGACCCAGACCAACTCGATTAGTACTAACTAAGTGAGTGTTTAGTCTTAAGTGAGTGTTAGTACTAGCTGGGTTAGAATGTGATTAGACTTAGTCTGGATAATAGCTTTGGAAATTTTGAGGACGTTTAGTGAGTCAAACACGCTCAGGGGCGCCCTAAGTACACATGTAAGAGAGGGTTTTCGTTCTAGATCTTTTCTTTGATCGTGATTTTTAATTCTCTTCGATGTTTTTATTATTTGTGACAACTTTCGTTTTTAACCTGCATGTATTTGAGGCCCAGAAACCCAAGTTTTGGCCCAAAAGGGTAAATTTGACTATTCATGCTTAATCTGGGCACAATTTTCGAAGTCGTGAAACCATGTCAAAATTAAACTTTTCCAAAACTAGATTTTTCGACGATCGTTTTGTTCTTCTTCGTCGACTTCATCCGGGGGCCACAAGACCGTATTTTAAGCGTTTCAAGTTCAACTGCTTGGGGACCCACTTCCAGACACTATATAAGCTCTCCCTCACTCTCTCTCCTTCATTTCCCATTTCCAAATTCCTGCAACCTTCTTGACCTAGAGCAAGAGAGTGGAGAAGTTTTCTTCTTGACTTTTTCCTCCTTGAATCATCTAGCTAAAGTGTCCCAAATCAAGATCCAAGACTACCAATCTCTTCCTCTCTCCTCAAGCTACAATTGGGGCGTTTTTAAAGCCAATCCTTTTCACTATTCATCATCTTCAAGCTCTCTTCTTCTTGTTCAGCTAGCACAAGGTTAGTTTCCTTCTTCTTTCTTTCATTTGTGTTCATTTAGCTCATTTAGAGCTTGTTTTCCATGTTTTCAAACCCATTTTTGAAATAGGGGTTTGTAATGACCAAAATGTGATTTTTGTGTGCTCTATTTTGGGGGTTTTGTGTAGATTTCGTGGATCTCCCATTCTTGTTGAACTTTGTGGAGTTTTTGCTTGACATTGGGCTAAGGCAAGTAAACCTTTTAGTCTTTCATAGTGCATTGTGAGTTTTGGGCATTTTTCCTTGAGAAATGGTGTTTTATCATCAAGCTTATCATTCCCTTCATGTTACTAATCTCTGTTAGATTGCTTAATCCTTATAAGCATGGTTACTAATCACTCTATCTACTCTAGAAGTTTTGTCTTGAATGGATGCTTGTATTTAAATTAAATGCTTTACAAGTTATTAAATACATGATTTGAATATGAATGGTTTAGTGATTTTGAGGTTTTGATTGAAATGTGAGTGGACATTGGTGTGAAAATCATCCCTTGGAAAGCATGTAGGCTTGGGGAGTGCAGGTGGTTCAAATGTGGAAGTGAAGAAGGGAGAAAAGTGCAGTTTCTGCACCCAGTAGGGCATAGGCAGAAGCTTGTTCGCTCGAGCGACCATATGGTCCGCTCGAGCGAACAAGCCTCTGTTTCAAGGGTTTCGGACAGAAACCTGTCCGCTCGAGTGAACCATTGGGTTGGCTCGTGCGAACAAGCTTCTGTCTGGGGTCCGCTCGAGCGATGGTATGACCGCTCGAGCGAACCTGGTACTCTCAGCTTTGGATTTTTTAATCCTTTTCTGAATTTCTTGGAAATTGAAAACTAGACTATGCTTTAGACTTTTAATTGACGTTGTGTAAATTGGAATTCCAGAATGTACCTTACCTTCGGGGACATCAAGCTATGTAAATTCTGACATTTGAGTTTCAACTTCACAAAGGTCAATAAACAGTCTTAGCCTATGCTTGATGGACTTTGTTTGCACTCTTGTTGTGGTGCTCCATGCATCATCATGTTTTGTTTGATTTTTAAGTATAAGCTCGTTTTAAGACGTGTTTCAAGAATAAGAAAAAGGGAATCATTTCTTAAGTTGTGAACCATTTATATTATGCTATTTTGCTAGTCTTGTCAGGTTATGTTTGATAAATGATTTCCCTCTTGTTTTGTCGTGTTCTCGAACTCGTTCGTCGTGCTTTGTGCATTCATGATATAAGTGAATACCACTGAGCTTGGACTGCCCTTTTAGCTTGATCCACTACCTGGGGGTCCTTAAACATGTGGACTGTCTGCAGACTAGTCGTGTATTATATTACACATCATGCGTGTTCGTGTTCCGGTTCCGCGGCCGGCCTCCCCGTTTACCTTGTGTAGCGTGGGATCGTGTCTTTCGTGTCGTGCTTCGTGCGTGCTTGCTTTATCATTTTACGTGATAGAGAAATGATGAGCTCAATGTGGATTTATCTTTTCATGATATTATAAGTATTCATGCTAGCTTCGTAAACTTGAAACGTGTACTTTAGCCTTGAACTGTTTTAGCACTATTTTTCATATTCATGCCTGAATTGTTTATTTGCCAAACCGTCGTGTTTGATGCATTCTATTTTGGTGTCCAGGTGTAGGAGGTATCGCGGTTGACAAGGAGTGCCCAGAGGAGGCTATTGAGACACCCCCAGCACATGAGTGGCAACCCGACGACGTCATCTAGACGCCGGGCGGGATCTTGACTTCTCGTTCATCTAGTTTTGGGTTGTCTTTTGGGATCTCATTTTGTTGTATTGGCCTTTGTTGGCCTCTCATGGATGTGTAATTTGAATTAATATAATTTTGTCTAACTATGAAACTTTAAATCATGATAGGAATGCTATGTTGACATTTCTCTTTCGATACCAAGTCTCGATATTATAATTTCTCTTGAATCTTATTGTTAAGATTAGTGTGATATGTTTTGCTACACGCTTCCGCATACCTATTCGTGTGAGTTCGACCTGTGTCTTGGGATCCTCATCGCGGAAACCTGTGGGAAGACAGGCACTATGTTTCATTAATGCAATTCTATGCATCGCGGGCCCGGGTCTCGGTCCGGGGTCGCGACAGTTAGTTTTGGAAAACTTCTAAAACAAGACCAAATCCATTAGTAATCACAAGAATATGGTGATCATAAATGGAGAACAACTATGGTTTTGTCTTTTCAAATCACTTGAGGGGACATGGCCCAGCCCAAGCAAGATGAAGAAGGCAAAAAGCCATAGAGGATACAATTGTTCTAAAATGCAAGTATGGTAGGCTCAGAGTGAGCGTACCAGGGACTGTTAGAAGCAATTGTAGACCTTAATTCAAATTACCGAGAAGCAAGGCTCACTCGAGGTAAAATGATATAAGGTTGGAGATACAAATGTGTCGGTCGCGAATACAGAGATCCGAAAGGGCGTGCTAGCACCGCTAGGCACAAATGTTGTAAATCGTATCCTTGCGAAGGACACGAGATGGGGTTTTTTTGAAAGGTCAAATTTGGATTCATAAAGGAGAGCAAATGGTGTTCCAATCCGAACAAAGGCTCAACATTTCTGCGAGCGCTAAATCCGAAAGGGAAGGAACCAAGATTTCTCAATTCTGAACTCAAAAGTGACGGGAGTTTTTTTTTTTTTTTTGAAGGGTCAAGATTGAATTCATCAAAGAGAGCAAATGGTGTTCCATTCCGAACAAGGCTCACCATTTCTGCGAGCGCTAAATCCAGAAGGGAAGGAACCAAGATTTGTCAATTATGAATTCAAAAGTGACGGAAGTTTTTTTTTTTTTTGAAAAGTCACGATTGAATTCATCAAAGAGAGCAAATGGTGTTCCATTTCGAACAAAGGCTCAACATTTCTGCGAGCGCTAAATCCGAAAGGGAAGGAACCAAGATTTCTCAATTCTAAACTCAAAAGTGACGAAGGTTTTTTTTTTTTTTTTTGAAGATTTTTTTTAAGGATACACATAGGTTTCCAATTCGATCTTATGAAACCTTAGTAAATAGATCAGCCCCCAGGTAAGAGTAGGATTACTTAATGAACCCGTTTGAAGGACCCTTGCCTTGAACAGTCTAGCTGTCTCCACACTCTAGATAAGGCTTTTCTTAAACCCACTTTGGTCAAAGAACACAACTGGTGCAACCTTAGTGTGTTTTTTTTTTAAACTCTTTTTCGAAAGATTTTTAATGAACTCATCAAAGAGAGTGAATGGTGTTCCAATCCGAACAAAGGCTCAACATTTCTGCGAGCGCAAAATCCGAAAAGGAAAAACCAAAGTTTCTCAAATTTGAATTCAAAAGAGAGAAAACTTATTTTTTTTTTTTTTTTGAAATCTCAATTGGACTCATCAAAGAGAAAAGATGGCCTAATCCCCGATATGAACGATAACTGCAAACATTTCTGTGAGCTATTAAGTTCAAAGAGGAGAGGATCAAAGTTTCTCAAAGTTGAACCTTAAGAAAGAGGGATCATTTTTTTTTTTTGAAAGAATTTAAAAATGAAGTTTTCTTTTTTTGAAATCCCAATTGGACTCATCAAAGAGAAAAGATGGCCCAATCCCAATATGAACGATAGCTGCAAACATTTCTGTGAGCTATCAAGTTCGAAGAGGGAATTATCAGAATTTCTCAAAGTTGAATCTAAGAAAAGAATTCAGATTTGTTTTTTTTTTTTTTTTTTGAAGTGAGAAAGAACAATTGAAATCCCATCTCATGTTTTTTTTTTTTTTAGATGCAAAATGCAATATAGGCCACCAACTAGAAAGGAGCCAAGGGATCAAAGCATCACATTCTCAAGTCAACATGTCCCACTGGGTGTGCCAACTTGATGGACCCTCGGATTTCCGTCCTCTCCTTCCGCACCCCGGGGGCTGACTGGGTCTCGACAGAGGAGGGAAAACGTGGGTATCAACATTTTTGTACGGGTATGCCAGATTTACTTTCTACTTGGAATTTGGAATGGTGATGATCTGGAGATTCACCTTCACAAATAGAAAGGAAATCGATCCTTTTTTCTAACTTTTCAAATTGCATAAATATTAAGAAAAGAGACAAGTTTGTTTTTTAGAATGCCGTAGGAGGCGTTTTTTTGTTTGTTTGCTGTGAAAGGCGATTTTACAAAACTCATCAAATATGAAAGACAAGAATTGTGATTTCTTTTTTTGTCTCTTTAAAAAATATAAACTACAATAGAAAAGAAAGAAAAGGAATCTAACTTCTCAGGAGATTGTGGGGACACGTTGAGATCGACGGTCGCAAGTCATGTATGGACTTCGCCATCGTCCTTCAAATGAGAACGGTTGATGCTTTGATTCTTCAGCTTGGCTCCTAACCTCGGTTTTTTAAAGGACAAGGACCAAGAGGAGGTCCTATATCCAATGAAAAACCAAGTAAACGGGCTGAAAAGCCGCGTTTAGGCCATGTTGTGGAAGGAGGAGACCTTAAGGGGGTGGACCACAAGGGACGTCGATCACCTTGTAATGCTTCGGGAGCAAAGCGGCAGGACTTCGTCTCTCTCTTGTATTTTCTAGATTTTCAAAGCTTGGGATTGCACTTGGGATTCATTCATGCATTCTTCTTGGAATGGACCTCCTTTTATAGGCTTTTGGTAGCCCTGAGGTGGTTATGGGCATTGATGGCCATGATGAGAGAATTGATAAGGAGTTACAAGTTTTTATTCTTTGATTTTGTAACTCCTTTTTCATGGCTTGTGATTGGCCGATGAAGGGTAGTGGGCATTTAATCGCCTTTAATCTTCATGATGATGGGAGTTTCATGGGTTTAATGCCATGATTGCTTGGATTTGTAACTCCCAAATGCTTGAATCTGATTGGGCCGTCCAAAATAATGAGTAAATGACCGCATTAAGTTGTCATAAACGGGTCAATTAAAGACATTAAGTGGTTGCCAAGGCATGTGAAGAGTCGCGGGCCGCGCCGCGTCTTTTGAGATTCTTCTTGTGATCATCACAGGTGGATGCATACATTGTTTGATGTGGGATTGCGATGCAATTTCAGACATTGATTGATGTTGGTGGGCCAGTGACATCTGTCTTGTCGAATTCACGATCAGTCGGACAGAAAGTGCACTTTCTTGGTCAACCGGTTGGCACTCTTGGGGCGATCGGTGATGATTTCATGCTTTTGACGGCGAATCCAAGATGTCGATGAAGATCAGTGGTTTTCAAGCATCAAAGATTGGATTTTTAGAAAATCACAGAGGCAGGAACATCCGAAATGCGAAAAGGATCAGAAAAAGGGTGATTTGGTGCAAAATCCGGCGACCCGGATTTGCAGGGTCGCCGGCGACCTTGGGCCAGGGTCTTCGGCGACCATAAGGCTTTGGCCTATTTGGTCGCCGAGCTTCGTTTTCGGCCGTTTTTCCGTCTTCTTTGTTCCTTCTTTCTTCTGTATTTTTCTTGACATTTTTCCTCAATTATTGACTTGATTTTCTTGGAGAAAACTTGGCCAGAACCCGCGCAAAACCGGAGCACAAAGTTTCCCATTTTCCGGGAAAGCCGAAGACTTTGTAGCCGATTTTCCGTCAAGAGTCAAAACTAGGTCAAACGATGTCGGAATGACCTGAAAATTGAGGTGAAGCTTCTTGAGCAGTGGATAAAACCAACCATGGGCTTTTATTTGAGTTTTGAAGCCGTTTGGGGTCCCTTCGAAGCTTGACTTGATTTTGCTGTGGGGAAAATGCCGAGCTTTGATATGTGGTCAAACGATGTCCGATTGACCTGAAATTTGACAGGGAGCCTATTGGAGTCATGTAGAGACGATCTATTAGCTCCACTTTGAAAGTCATGGTCCCGGGGTGCTCCGCCGCCGGTAGGCTTGATTTTCTTTCGGAGCATCGAAACCTGGTCAAACGTTGTCGAAATGACCTGAAATTCGACTGCAGCCTTTTGGAAGCATGTTAAGGCCACTCATGTACTTTGTTTGATGAGTGATGACTTCGGTGGTTCTCGCCGCCGGGAGGCTTGATTTTGCTGCTCGAGCGTTGATGGAGGGTCAAACGTTGTCAGTTTGACTTGAAATTTGGCATGGAGCCCTTTGGAGACATTCTGGAGTCATCCGTAGGCTTTGATCAAAGTTTTGGTGTCTTTGATGATGTCGCCGTCGGGGGCGCTTGTTTAGTTGTCGGAGAAGCAAAGTTGGGCCAAACGATGTCTAAATGGCCCGAAACTTCAGGTGTACCCCTCTTTCGGCCGTCTTGAAGGATCTTTCAGTTTTTGTCTGATTCTGACAAGATCTGATATTTGAAGTAGCTTTGCCTGTTTTGTTGCAGGATTCAGCTTCATGAGGCTTCTTGATGTGGAGGAGGCATAATGACTTTTTTGGTGTCAACACCCCGAAAAAGAACGGAAGCCTGAGAATGAGCTCAACATCGCTGCGAGCTCATAGTCAGTGAAAATTCTCAAAGAAGGTTCGAACTCAACATTGTTGCGAGAACGAGCCAATCTCATCAAATTCCCTCAAAATTTGGAAAAGAGCTCAACATTGCTGCTAGCTTCAAAATCCAAAAATTACAAAGTTCCTCAAAATCCAGCAAGACCAAGAAAGAGCTCAACATCGCTGCGAGCTCAAAATCCCAATACTTGCAAAAGATTTTCAGGTATGCATCATCATGCTTCCAAGTCCATTACCAAAAAATCATGCATCAAAGAATATCATCATGCATTAGATGATAGGAAAACCTTGACCAAAGTTTGACCAATTCCAACCCAACTTGGTCAAAACCAATCAAACTTTGTCCAAGTCAAAAATCATGTTGGCTTGACCTAGAGACTCTAGCCTTCTATCTTGATGCATCAAAAAAAAGAAAATGCATGAACATATTGAAATTGCATAACCTCATTATCATAGTGAGCAAACAAAGAAGGAAAGAAAAAGAAAGAGAGAGAAAGAAATCTCAGCAAAAAAAAAAAAAAAATTTGGCCCACAGGCCGTGGCCCATTGCCACGTGGCAGTACGGCCAGGTCCGTACAGCCAAGAAAAAAAGAGAGAAAAAAAAAAACAAACGCTGAAAAAAAAGAGGAAAAAACGGTGAAAAAAAGAAATCACCGTGTCAAAAAAACAAAAAAAAAAGGAGAAAGAAACAAAAACCGTGAAAAAGAAAAGGGAAAACACGGTGGAAAAAAAAAGGAAAAAAAAAGGAAGCACGGTGGAAAAAAAAAGAAAAAAAAAACACGGTAAAAAGAAAAAAAAAAGGAAAACCGTGAGCAAAAGAAAAAAAAAGAAAAAAAAGAAACAAGAGCATGAAAAAAAAAAAACAAAGAAAAAAAACGTACTTGGAAAAAGAGAAAAAAAAAACAGAGAAAGAAGAGAAGAAGAAAAAGAAAGCAAAGAAAGAAACTACTACTTCTACAATGGAGTCTCTTGTGGAAGAAGACAACTTACTTGAAGCCATTGATGGAGAAGAAGAAGAAAAAGCTTGGAGATCCTTGGAGAAGAAAAAGCTTGGAGATCCTTGGAGAAGAAAAAGCACTTCTTACTCTTGAAGCACCATTGGAGACTCTTGCAAACAAAGAAAGCAATGGAGCGAAAGATCCAACCCCTCTTGCTTTTATAGAAGAGAGCAAACCAAAAAAGGAACCAAAGAGAAAAGAAAGGAGGTAAGTGCTAAAATTTAGCTACTTTCCCAAAAGAAAGATATTTTGAGAAAGTCTTTCCAAAAAAGAAGGAAACTTCAGAGATTCTCTCCAAGTAAGGATATTTTAGATATTCTCTACACAAAAGAGATATTTTTAGATATTCTCTACAAAAATGACACCATATGAGATCTAGGCCATCTCCAAAAGCCTAAGGTCCCATGGGTTAGCCCACATGAGCCAGGTTTGACCACCTAGGCACTAAAAGTGGCTTTTAGTCAAAATATTCCTCTTACCAAGAGCCAAAAAAAAATGTGTGTCCCATGCCTCTTTTGAGTTGATTGGACCATTCAAAAAAAAAAAAAAAAAAGAAGGAAAGCCTCATGAGTTTCCAAAAACCAAACCATCCAACCTCGTGAACCAAATTGAGCCAAAATCTTGAAATTGACAATCCACAGAAAACCAAACCTTGGTCTCCTAACTCGCCACATGCAGCTTGTTAGGTCACAAGACCAAAACCAAAATCAAAATCCAAACCAAACCAAACCAAAACCAAAAAACCAAATCTGACCCCCCAACATGCCACATACAGCTTGTTGGTCACAAGGTCAAACTCAAAAATCAAACCCCGACCCCCTAACCTGCCACATACAGCTTGTTAGGTCACAAGGTCAAAAACCAAAATCCAAAACCCAAAATCCAAATACCCCATGTCATTTTCAAAACTTTGCCTTGAGATGGTACGTGATCCCTCTCACTACCATAAAATTCCCTTGGAAACTCAGAAGGCTATTCAAAAAAAAAAAAAAATGCTCAAGACTCTTGGTCAAGTCAGAAGCTCTCCTTCAAGTTTCTCTTCGAGGCACATCGACTCCAAAAGCTACTCGTCGCTGTACCTCAAGGGGGCATTTGTTGACACCAAAAAAGTCACTATGTCTCGTCAACATCAAGAAGTCTCGTGAAGCTGCATCCTGCTACAAAACAAGAAAAGCTACTTCAAGCATCAGATCTTGTCAGAATCAGACAAAAACTGAAAGATCATTCAAAACAGCCAAAAGAGGGGTACACCTGAAGTTTCCGGCCATTTTGACATCGTTTGGCCTAACTTCACTTCTCCGACAGTTAAACAAGCGCTCCTGGCGACGACATCATTGAAGACACCAAAACTTCGATCAGAGCCTATGGATGACTCCAAAATATCTCCAAAGGGCTTCATGTCAAATTACAAGTCAAACCGACAACATTTGACCCTCCATCAATGCTCGAGCAGCAAAATCAAGCCTCCCGTCGGCGAGAACCACCGAGGCCATCACTCATCAAACAAAACACATGAGTGGCTTCAATATGCTTCCAAAGGGCTGCACGTCGAATTTCAGGTCATTCCGACAACGTTTGACCAGGTTTCGATGCTCCGAAAGAAAATTAAGCCTACCAGCGGCGGAGCACCCCGAGACCATGACTTTCAAGGCGGAGCTAATGGATCGTCTCTACATGACTCCAATAGGCTCCCTGTCAAATTTCAGGTCAATCGGACATCGTTTGACCACATATCAAAGCTCGGTATTTTTCCCGCAGCAAAATCAAGTCAAGCATCGATGGGACCCAAAACGGCTTCAAAACTCAAATAAAAGCCCATGGTTGGTCCTATCCACTGTTCAAGAAGCTTCACCTCAATTTTCAGGTCATTCCGACATCGTTTGACCTAGTTTCGACTCTTAACGGAAAATCGGCTACAAAGTCTTCAGCTTTCCCTAAAAATGGGAAACTTTGTGCTCCAGTTTTGCATGGATTCTCGTCAAGTTTTCTCCAAGAAAATCAAGTCAATAATTGAGGAAAAACTTCAAGAAAAATATAGAAGAAAAAAGGAAACAAAAAGAAAGAAAAATGGCAGAAAACGAAGCTCGGTGACCAAAAGGGCCAAAGCCCTATGGTCGCCGTGACCATGGCCCATGGTCGCCGGCGACCCTGGGTGCATGGTCGCCAGCGACCCTGCAAATCCGGGTCGCCGGATTTCTCGCCGGAGGGCTCGATTTCCGATTCTTTTCGCGTTTCGAGTGTTCCTGCCTCTGTGATTTTCTGAAAGTCCAATTATTAATGCTTGAAAACAACGGATCTTCATCGACATCTCAGATCCGCCGTCAAGAGCATGAAATTATCATTGATCGCTCCAAGATCGCCAACCGGCTGACCAAGAAAGTACACTTTCTGTCCAACCGATTGTGAAATCGACAAGATAGATGTCACCGGCCCACCAACATCAATCAATGTCTGAAATTGCATCGCAATCCGACATCAAACAATGTGTGGATCCACCTGTGATGATCACAAGAAGAATCTTAAAAGATGCGGCGCAACCCGCGACTCTTCACATGCCCTGGCGACCACTTAATGTCATTAATTGACCCGTTTATGACAACTTAATGCGGTCATTAACTCATTATTTTGGATGGCCCAATCGGATTCAAGCATTTGGGAGTTACAAATTCAAGCAATCATGGCATCAAAACCCATGAAACTCCCATCATCATAACGATTAAAGGCGATTAATTGCCCACTATCCTTCATTGGCCAATCACAAGCCAAGAAAAAGGAGTTACAAAATCAAGAAATAAATTTTGTAACTCCTCTCATCAATATCATCAATTCTTTCATCATGGCCATCAATGCCAATAAACACCTCATGGCTACCAAAAGCCTATAAAAGGAGGTCCATTCCAAGAAGAATGCAATGAATCCTAAGTGTGATCCCAAGCCCTGAAAATCCAGAAAATTCAAAAGAGAGACGAAGTCCTGCTGCTTTGCTCCCAGAAGCACTACAAGGTGATCAACGTCCCTTGGGGGGGCAGCCCCCCAAGGTCCCCTCCTTCTACAACATGGTCTAAACGCGGCTTTTCAGCCCGTTTACTCGGTTTTTCATTGGATATAGGACCTCCTCTTGGTCCTTGTCCTTTAAAAAACTGAGTTTGGAGCCAAGCCGAAGAATCAAAGTATCAAGCGTTCTCATTTGAAGGACGATGGCGAAGTCCATACATGACTTGCGACTGTCGATCTGAACGTGTCCCCATAATCTCCTGAGAAGTTAGATTCATTTTCTTTCTTTTCTATTGTAATTTGTATTTTTTAAAGAGACAAAAAGAAAACACAATTCTTGTCTTTCATATTTGATGAGTTTTGTAAAATCGCCTTTCACGGCAAACAAACAAAAAAACGCCTCGTACAACATTCTCAAAAACAAACTTGTCTCTTTTCTTAAATATTTATGCAATTTGAAAAGTTAGAAAGAAGGATCGATTTCCTTTCTACTTGTGAAGGTGAATCTCTGGATCATCACCATTCCAAATTCCAAGTAGAATAGTAAATCTGGCATACCCGTACAAAAAGTTGATACCTGCGTTTTCCCTCCTCCGCCGAGACCCAGGCAGCCCCCGGGGAGGAAGGAGAGGACGGAAATCCGAGGGTCCATCAGTCGTTTCGGGACTCCTCCGAGTAAACACCGACTCTTTTTAAATTCCTTTTATATTTTTCTTTTCTTGTTCTGTCGAACCAATCATTTTTTGTTTGCCGAGCAGACGCCCGCCAGAGAAGGCAGGAGGCAAACTGAGTGGGCGAGGAATGACGCTTGGCTTCAGGCTATACACAGTTACCGGGGTCACAGTGGCCGAGCCGCCTGGGAGCTACTGAACTACGAGCCGAGGTACCACTCTTTCATCAAGAGGAGAGTGGTCAGCCTCAGGGAGGGCGCCAAGGTCGAGTAGAGGAGGAAAGAACAGAGCCAGAGCCAGTGCGGGTTCCAACCGACGTCGAGTACTGAGCCGCTTCGGGTTCCAAGGCCTCCCCCTCGTCCTTCGAGTCAGAGGTTACTAGGTTGCAGCGGGTCGTCGACTCTTATACTTCTTCTTCTAGCCTGGAGGAAGAAAGAGAAGAAATGTCACTGCGCTGACCTCCTGTGGCCGTTAAGGACTTGAGTGCCCTAGTCTTTGGAGGCCGAGCTCCTCGAGCCCCTTCAGCTCCTTCGTCCTTCGCTATCGCTGACACCCCTGCTCCGTCTTTGGAAGTTTGGCAGCAACTTGCCGAAACCACGTAGGAGGACGTTCGGTGGAGAAAAGGGCTAGGATTGATGGTGTAGTTGATGACGTCCCCGGTACCGTTGTGGTACCTCAATATCCCGAGTTGGCTGCTTGGAGACCGAGCCTCTAGATCGAATCCGGGACGCCTCTGATGGTGGAGGATCGTGTGGCCGGCAACCCCCTTGTCATCGCCGTGCTCGCTCATGCCTGTGCCCTGCCACGGGACATGGTGAGGCACAGGGAGGTAGATGACGTGTGTTGACACCAAAAAAGTTACTTTACCTCCTCAACATCAAGAAGCCACATGAAATCGCATCCTACTACAAACAGGCAATGCTACTTCAAGCATCAGATCTTGTTAGAATTAAAATAAAACTGCAAGATCCTTTAAAACAGCCAAAAGAGGGGTACACATGAAGTTTCAGGTCAATCCGACATCATTTGGCCTAACTTCACTCCTCCCACAGCCAAACGGGCGCTCCCGGTGGCGACAGTGTCGAAGACATTAAAACTTTGATCAGAGCCTACGGCGACAACGTTTGACCAGACTTCGATGCTCTGAAACAAAATCAAGCCTCCTGGCGGCGGAGCACCCCGAAACCATGAAATCAAAATCAAAGCTATTGGATCCTCTCAAAATGACTCCAATATGCTCCTTGTCAAATTTCAGGACAATCGGACATCGGTTAACCGCACATCAAAACGCGACATCTTCCTCGCGACAAAATCAAATCTAGCAGCAATGGGACCCTAAATGGCTTCAAACCTCAAATAAAAGCCCATGGTTGGTCCTATTTACTGCTCAAGAAGCTTCACCTCAAATTTCGGGTTATTCCGACATCATTTGACCTAGTTTCGACTCTTGACGGAAAATCGGCTACAGAGTCTTCCGCTTTTCCAAAAAATGGAAAACTTTGTGCTCCGGTTTCCGCTGATTCTCGTCAAGTTTTCTTTAAAAATCAAGTCAATAATTGAGGAAAAATGTCAAGAAAAATACAAGAGAAAAAAAGGAACGAAAAAGACCAAGAAACGGCTGGAAAACGACGACCAAAAGGGGACGAAACCCCATGGTCGCCGTTGACCTTGGGTGCATGGTCCCTGGCGACCCGGATATCCAGGGTCATCGAATTTCCCCGGGTTACCCGTTTTTCTATCCTCTTCGCGTTTAGGGAGTTTCAGCCCCTGTGATTTTTCGAAAATCCAATCCTTGACGCTTAAAAACGACTGATCTTCGTCAACATCTCGGATCCGCCGTCAAGAGCATGAATCATCATTGATCGCTCCAAGATCGCCAACCGGCTAACCAAGAAAGTACACTTTCTGTCAGACCGATCGAGAAATCGACAAGACAGATGTCACCGGCCCACTGGCATCAATCAATGTCTGAAGCCGTATCGCCATCCGACATCAAACAACATGTGGATCCATCGACGATCGTCACAAGAAGATTTCCAAAAGACGTGGCATGGCCCGCGACTCTTCAAATGCCTCAGCGACCATTTAATGCTGTTAATTGACCCGTTTTATGACAACTTAATGCGGTCATTAAACCATTATTTTGGACGGCCCAATCAGTAGCAAGCAAATGGGAGTAAAAAGTCCAAGCAATCATGGCATTAAAGCCATGAAAATCCCCTCATCATGGAGATTAAAGGCAATTGAATGCCCATAATTCTCCATCGGCCAATCACAAGCCAAGAAAATGGAGTTACAAAATCAAGAAATAAAAACTTGTAACTCCTCCCATCATGGAGCATCAATGCCATCAATCCTCTCATCATGGCCATCAATGCTCATAAGCGTCAAGGATCGAAGGCCACCCCCCCCCCCCCCCCCCCCCCCAAGGCAAAGCTCTTCCTCTCTTTCTATCCCACATGGCCTAAACGCGGCTTTTCAGTCCATTTACTCGGTTTTTTATTGGATATAGGACCTCCCCTTGGTCTTTGTCCTTTAAAAACCTGAGGTTAGAGCCAAGCCAAAAGAATCAAAGCATCATGCGTTCTCATCTGAAGGACAATGGCGAAGCCCATACATGACTTGCAACCGTCGATCTGAACGAATCCCCACAATTTCCTTAGAAGTCAGATCCCTTTCTTACTTTTTTTATTGTATCTTGTATTTTTTAAAGAGACAAAAAAATCACAATTCTTGTCTTTCATTATTGATGAGATTTGTAAATCGCCTTTTATGGAAAAATCGCCTTTCACGGTAAAAATCGCCTTTCACGGTAAAAAATCGCCTTTTACAGCAAAACCGCCTTTCACGGCACCAAATCGCCTTTCATGGCAAACAAAAAAAATCACCTCCTACGGCATTCAAAGAAAAAAACTTGTCTTTTTTCTTAAATATTTATCCAATTTAAAAAGTTAGAAAAAAGACTAATTTGCTTTCTACTTGTGAAGGTGATCACTACTTCAAATTCCAAGTAGAATAGAAAATCTGGCATCCCCGTACAAAAAAATGTTGATACCCGCTTTTCTCCTCCGCCGGACCCCTGGCAAACCCCGAGGCAGAAGGAGAGGATGAAAGCCGAGTCCATCAAGTTGGCACACCTGATGGGACATGTTCATTTGGGAACGTGATGCTTCTATTCCTTGGCTCTTTTCTAGTTGGTGGCCTATGTTGGATCTTGCATCTAAAAGACACATGAGATGGGATTTCGTTCACTCTTTCTCATTTCGCAAAAAAAATCTGATTTCTCTTTCTTGGATTCAATTTTTAGAAACTTTGATCCTCTCCTTTTCGAACTTGATAGCTCACAGAAATGTTTGTAGCTATTGTTCGTATCGGGGATTAGGCCATTTTTTCTTTTTGATGAGTCCGATAAGGGTTTTCAAAATTTTTTTTCATTCTTTCTCATTTCGCAAAAAAAAAAAAAAAAAAAAATCTGATTTCTCTTTCTTGGATTTAATTTTGAGAAACTTTGATCCTCTCCTCTTAGAACTTGATAGCTCACAGAAATGTTTGCAGCTACTGTTCATATCGGGGAATGAGCCATCTTTTCTTTTTGATGAGTCCATTTGAAATCTTTATATAAAAAAAAAAACACTAAGGTTGCACCAATTGCGTTCTTTGACCAAAGTGGATCTAAGAAAAGCCTTGTCCAGAGTGTAGAAACAGCTAGACTGTTCGAGGCAAGGGTCCTCCAAATGGGTTTATTGAGTATTCCCACCTTTACCTAGGGGCTGATCTATCTACTAAGGTTTCATAAGACCGAATTGGAAACCTATGTGCACCCTTCAAAAAAACAAAAACACCAACAAAAAAAAAAAAACTTCCGTCATTTTTGAGGTCGGATTTGAGAAATTTTGGTTCTCTACTTTTCGGATTTAGTGCTCGCAAAAATGTTTGAGCCTATGTTCAGATTGGAACACCATTTGCTCTCTTTGATGAATCCAATCTTGACCTCTCAAACAAAAGAAACAAAAAACTTCCGTCATTTTTGAGTTCGGATTTGAAAAATCTTGGTTCTCTCCTTTTCAGATCTAGTGCTCGCAGAAATGCTTGAGCCTATGTTCGGATTGGAACATCATTTGCTCTATCTGATGAATTCAATCTCGAACTTTAAAAAAAAAAAAAAAAACTTCCATCACTTTTGGGTTCAGATTCGAGAAATTCTGGTTCCTTCCCTTTCGGACTCAGTGCTCGAAGAAATGTTTGAGCTTATGTTCGGATTGGAACACCATTTGCTCTCCTTTATGAATCCAATCTTAACCTTTCAAAAAGAAATCCCATCTCATGTCCTTTCTAAGGATGCGATTTGCAACATTTGTGCATAGCGGTGCTAGTATGCCGTTTCGGGTCTACTATATTCGCGACCGACACATTTGTATCCCCAACCTTATATCATCTTACCTCGAGTGAGCCTTGCTTTTCGGTAATTTGAATTAAGGTCTACAATTGCTTCTAGCAGTCACTGGGAAGCTCACCCTGAGCCTACCATACTTGCATTTAGAACAATTGTACCCTCTTTGGCTTTTTGCCTTCTTCATCTTGCTTGGGTTGGGCCATGTCCCTTCGAGCGATTTGAAAAGACAAAACCATAGTTATTCTCCATTTATGATCATCATATTTTTGTGATTACTAATGGATGTGGTCTTGTTTCAGAAGTTTTCCAAACTAACAATGGCAGCTTCATTGACCATTACTTTTGATGAGAACAAGTACCAGCTCATGCTTCAAGATAAGTAAAATAAGCGCACTCATAAGCGCCCTGCCAGTTGCCGAAGAGTCATCTCCCTCGATAACTCTCAAAACACCGGGTCGACCTCTACTCCCAAGACCATCGTCTTCGGGTCGTTGGGACCATTCCCACTCCCCGCAGAAGAAACTGTACCTGCCAAGAAGTAGAAAATCGCCCCGCAACGTGTCACTAACATGACACCAAGGGCAAACACAAAGAAGCCTAAAGCCAGTGGCACTCCCACGAAGCCTCAACCTACAAGAAACCAAGTCTGCGCCAAGACCTGGTCCCCGAGACCTTCACCAAAACAAAGGAGGTCCCGAACATCTACAAAGCCAGTGTACCTGGCCCCTCTCAAGGAGAACCGATTCTACCCTCTCTCTTACATGAAAGAGGAGAAACCTACCTTCCTCCAAAGAAACAAATCAACCCAACATGAGCTGGCTTTCTCTTACAAGCCAAAATCAAATCATGCATCGTAAGTCGTCCGCAAAAACTCGTTGAAGCCCGCACTCCTACGAATCGATCCTTCATTTCAACAGGGGCAGAACTCACAAAATTCAAAGCCTCAATACGACAGGCAAAGGACAGTGTCCGGATCCTGTCCATGCCTAACTTCAAAGAAGACAAGCTTGGCTGCTGCGCACGGGGAACTACGTCTTTCATCGCCAAAACCCAGCCAGAGCTCACCGAAGCTCAAATTGCTCGTCGTATACGTCGCTGTGCGACATATCGACAAAAGAGACTAGAGAAGCAAAGAAGCCAGCATTCTACCCTCCAGGTCTCCAAAAAATGGGTCGAAAAAGAAAGATCTGACCAAGTTGTTGCTGTCCATATGGTTGGCGGAACCAAAAAACGCCAGAAGTCAGCAACCAAAATTCATGTCAGACGTCTGGTGACTCGCAGCGTCTCTCGGACACGAAAACATATGAAAGAATCCTTTACTCCTTCAAACCAAGGACATTGGAGTAGCCCTTCCTCAAGCTCTTTTACTAAAAAAATGAGCCCCAGCTCGGTCACCAGGACGATTTCTTCGTTCGAATCCCGAGGGATGAACATCCTGACTACAAATTCTGAGCCACCTCACAATCCACCTCTTGATGAGGCGACCGCACGCATCCAACAAATGGAGCAAGGTCAACAGAGGATCAAAACTCTCATGGAAAATCTTCTTCTCGCTTTTCAGCATCAAGAAAATAATCAAGCTCCTCCAAGTCATCAAGATGATGAGGCCAATGCAGAAAACAATGAGTCACGCATCCTTACCAAAAAGGATGTTGACGATATCCTCGCTAAAGCAAAAGAAGAGGATACACTGAAGGAACATGGGATCAAACCACCCTATCCCCTATGGATGGACTCAGTTCCGTTCCCTGCAAAATTTAAACAACCTACTCTGCAAACATATATGGGGAAAGGTTCAGCCAGACAGCATGTTATCCACTTCAAGATCCTGACGGGAGCTATCGCGGATCAAGATGCCCTCAAGATCCGTCTCTTTGCAAGTACCCTAAAAGGTATCGCCTTTGATTGGTACTCCACTCTGCCGAAGGACTCCATCCAAAACTGGGCCATGCTGGAGACACGCTTCCTGACCCACTTCAAAGGTGAGGATCATCTTGCTACTATGGCTCAACTCTGCAGCCTAAAAAGGGAGAGGATGAGTCAACATATGACTTCGTTCACAAGTGGAAGGCGATGGCGTACAAGTGCTCAGATGTACTACCACAAGCGTCACTGGTCGACATCTGCTGTAACAACATGAGAGCAAGGATCCGCTCCATGATCATCGGCAACAAATCAAAGAACCTGGGAGAACTCCTAGAAGCTTCCATGGAGGCTGAAACGGTGATTAAAAACCTCACCAGTCAGAAATCATCAAAGAAAGAGCCGACTGCCATTACGACCTCAAAACCAAAGAAAAAGGAGGTTTTTAATGTGCAAACCAAGTGAGCCCCTCAGCAACCAAAGAAAGCTGAAAACAAAGCTATAGGTAAAAGACCCAAACTTTCTGATGCCTTCAAAGAACGTGTAGAAAAGAAATACCTGTTCGATGAAAATGTTGAAGAAATCTTTGAGGCTCTCTTAGCAAATGGCAAACTCACCTTACCTGAGCCCAAAGACCGGGAGATGTTGGCAAAACCAACGATCCTCGGTATTGTCCATACCACCAGATGGTCTTGCATCCTCTCAATCAATGCTATTTTGAGAGAGAAGATCAACGAGATGTATCACCTTTGATAAAAACTACGGGTCTGCCTCCGTTAACATGGTGTCATGTGGGCAAACTTCAAAATGATTCAAACGTCCCAAGAGTTGGTTCCTTATCCAACACCAGATGGACAACCCATATGGGTGCATCCTGATCTCCTAGAAGATGAAAATTGGGAGATCGTCAAAACAAAGCCGACCGCTCAACAGCGAAGGCAAGCCAAGAGACAACTCCGCAAGCTCAAACAGCTACAGAAGTCTCAAGCAAAACAAAAGGTCCCTGAAAAGGCAGAAACCTCTTCCATTGCTTCACTAGGGGCAACGGAAGAATCCCTTCCCAAGACTTCAAAGGCGGTAAGAAAATTCACCCTTGGTGATTTCATGCCACCTCATTACAGAAATGAAACTACGCAGGGGGCAACATACTCTTGCAACTCGGTAATTGGATTCTCCATGGATGGCTACTAGTCCAGTGATACTGCCAGTGATACCGATGAGTGGGAGGAATCCCTTGAAATAGGAGAATACCTCTCCGATAAGGAATGGGTTCCCAAGTCTCATCTTATGTCAGTAATCTGGTATAACCCATTACAACCACAAGGATCTTGGTCTGATGATGAATAAGACCAAGAGGCTATTCAAGAAAATGCTGTTGATCCAGCACAAGCCAATGCTCCAGTGGAACCCAACTATGTTGAGCCACAAGGAGCAGATGAAGAAGAAGATTTGGCTCCTACGCCTGATCTCCAAGAATATGCAAGAATCTTGCAACATCTTGCCATAGAGCGGGAGCAGGATCGCATCAATGACCTTCGTAATGATCAAAATCTAGAACCAGAAATCCCTGAAAATCAACAGGAACTTCCTCATTCAACTCCTGAAATAGAAAAAAAAACTACTGGATCAATGATCCTCTTACATCTGAGGATGAATCCGACTCCCAACCGTCTATTCTGGGGGCATCTCCTATCGGGATAACCTACAATGCGATAGCTCAGGATGATAGTGCCTCTGAAGCTTCATCTGCCGAAGACACGTACTCCCCAACTGGTAGTATATCTTCTGAAACTACATCCTCTCAGGTGACTTCCACTGAGATATCATCTTCTCAGCCTTCGTCTCCTGAAATAATGACATCAAAACATACCTGACCAAACCTTCAGTGTTGGCTTCCCCCATAACTGGAAAAGCATTCATCTTGTACATAAAAGCTCTCGACTACTCTTTGGGTGCTCTACTCGCACAAGAAAACGACGACGGAAAAGAAGCTGCTCTATATTACCTTAGCCGCATGTTGGTAGGTGCAGAGCATCGCTACTCTCCAGTCGAGAAAGAATGCCTTGCAGTGATGTTTGTCGTACAAAAGCTACGTCACTACCTGCTGTCCAACACAGTCTACTTGGTTTTGATGATCAATCTCTTAAAGGTCCCTGTCACAAAAATAGGTTCTCTCAATGCCCGACTGGCAAAATGGTCCATCCTTCTATCACAGTTTGATATTAGGTATGTACCACAAAAAGCAATCAAAGGCCAAGCTCTAGCAGACTTTCTCGCAGAGCACCCATTGCCTAAAGATTCTCCACTCAGGGATGATCTCCAAGACGAACCTGTCCACAACGTGGAATCTTCTTTATCAAATGCTTCCTGGGACATGTACTTTGACGCACAACTAGGACAAATGAAAAAGGAAAGCAGATATCAGGAATTGGCATCCTCTTTGTTAGCCCCGACAAATACATGATTCCACACACTTTCTCACTGCTGGAACCATGTTCAAACAATGCAGCTGAGTACCAAGCCCTGATTGTAGGATTGGAACTCGCCCTCGAATCCGGCATTGCCATGCTGGAAGCTTTTGGAGACTGTCAACTGATTGTCAACCAGATGAATCAGAAATTTGAGGTCAGGAAGCCCAATTTGTTGCCTTACAAGAAGGCACAATCGCTTCGACAAAAGTTCAACATCTGTCACATCACCCACATCATCAGAGGTGAAAACATCCGTGAAGATGCCCTGGCCGGACTCGCCGCATCTATGGCAATCCAAGAAGGGGAAAACATGCAAATTACAGTGTGTCAAAGGAGGATTCTCTCTCCTCTTAACACACACCAAGCAGTTGCTGAATGCCACCAAGTGGTTGGAAGTATGATATCCATCCTCAAACCTCCGATCGGCGACTGGAGGGATCTGTTCATTGATTACATTATGTTCGGAGTCCTACCTGAAGATCCAAAAGAACGGGTAAGCATTCAAAGACGAGCCCTAAACTTTCATTTGGATATTCCTTTAAAAACACTTTACAGAGAATCCTTCAACGGAGTACTTCTATGCTGCTTGTCACAACAAGAGGCTGAGGAAACTCTCAAAGAAGTGCATTATGGTCTTTGTGGAGCCCATCAGGCAGGTCCTAAGCTCTACAATAAGATAAAAAGGCAAGGTTATTATCGACCTACCATGGTAGCTAACGCAATGTGATTTGCTAAACGCTGCCAACAATGCCAAATTCATGGAGATTATGCCCACATGCCTCCAGAATGGCTACATCCTACAGCAATCCCATGGCCTTTCGAAGCCTGAGGTATGGGCATTATAGGTCCTATCTTTCCCCCATCAAGCAAAGGTCATCGCTTCATCTTCACCGCTACAGATTATTTCTCCAAGTGATCAGAAGCATTCGCGCTCAGCAAAATGAAGACCTCATCAGTCCTTCAATTCCTGCGCACCAACATTATTTGTCACTTCGGCATACCTAAAAGATTCGTCCATGATAACGGACCGCAATTCCGGGATTACAGATTCTACAAGTTTTACGACAAGTACAAAATCCAAAGTTGTCCTTCTACTCCATATAATCTTGCAGCGAACGGACTAGCAGAAGCCTTCAACAAGACACTTTGCAAAATTCTCAAGAAAATGGTCTCTAGTCATAAAAGAGACTAGGGCGACAAACTACCAGAAGCTTTGTGGGCCTATCGAACCACCGTTCGAGGACCAACCCATAGCACACCATTCTCCTTGGTCTATGGATGCGAAGCTATTGTTCTTTGGAAGTACAAATTCTTTCCTTAAGGATATCTCTGCAAAATGACATGACGCAAGAAAGCAATGTCAAATTGAGACTCCAAGAACTGGATAATCTCGACGAGAGACGGCTTGAAGCTCTAGAAAGCATTAAGCTATACAAGCATGCATGGCAGGATCTTTCAACAAGAAGGTCAGGCAACGCGCCAACAAAAGGGGCGACTTTGTTCTTGCAGTAGAAGGACCCAGAGTTAGGGCTGCACAAAAATAACCGTAACCCGCCAACCCGCCCGCCCCGCTCCGCCCCGCCCCGCTACAAGTGGATATACATCAAAACCGCCTTTAGGCGGGCGGGGCGGTTTCAATCCGTACTAATGAGCGGGCGGTTACGGTTTCACATTTGAATAGGCGGTTTCAAACCGCCCCGCCCGCTCATTATTAAAAAAAAAAAAAAAAAAAAAAAAAAAAAAAAAAAAAAAAAAAAAAACTCTTCATCTATTCTTTAAAGACTTCACGTATCTTTCAAAAAATATATGGTTGCTAAAAAAACGCTTCATATTCAGAATTAGATTTTTTACTTTTGGACGTTAGATTATATAAGTGATTGTATTTTTTAATTTTGGTGATGCCTTTGGACTTTAATTTTACATTAATATACTTAGTTGAAAATTTTGTTTATTATCGATTATTGACTTTTATTAAAAATCATGTTTAATTTTTATTCTTTATGTTAAGTACTTTGAAACTTTAGTTACATTCTATTAAAAATAAAAAAATAAAAAAAATAAAAAAGAGATAGATAGGTACAAATACCAAACAGCCCAACATGCCGCCCAAGTCGCCCGCTAAAAAAACCGCCCAAACCGCCTATACTTTGGGCAGTTACAGTTTCTACTTTTTACAAACCGCCATAAAACAAAACCGCCTAAACCGCCCAATAACCGCCCAAGCCGCCCGCCGTGCACCCCTACCCAGAGTCTTTGCCCACAATTCCAAAGGCAATTCGAACCAAAATGGGAGGGACCCTTCGTCATTGACAAAGTCTTCTCCAACGGCGCATACGCTCTTCTAAACATGGAAGGTGACAGATGTATGCTACCCATCAACAGCAAGTTCTTGAAGCGGTACTACCCTTGAAGACTTCCTCAAACGGGTCAGAGTGACACCTACGTGGCCAAAGCCTATTTCCAGGTACTTGCTCGTCAAACCCACCCCTTTTGAAATTTTCGTCTTTATGTTGAAATTTCTAAAAAAATTCTCAAAACAATGCTTACTTTCATTGTTTCATTGTTCAAAAAAAAAAATCAAAACCATAAAACCAAGTTTAGGAACCTTTTCCCGGACTTGACCAAATTTTTTATCCTTAAACCCAAAATGCATGGTTTGAAATAAAAATCAGGACTCAGGAATTTCCACCCTAGTCGATCCCGACTTTTACAACAAAAAATGGTTTTAAGTCAAAATTTACGACTCTCGTGTCTTCAAACAAAAATGGTTTTTAGAAACCGGGAGGATGCGAACCCCATTCAATACTTCCAAAACCTCAAAAACCGGAAGGATGCGAACCCCATTCGATATTTCCAAAACCTCAAAATCGTAAGGAATCGACACCTCGTCGATACTTGCAAACTTTCAAATTTCAAAAAAAATCGTGGAGACGCAACATTCCAGTTGATTCCACAACCCAAATTTCAAAACACCTCAAATTTCAAAAATCGTGGGGAAGCGACATTCAATCGATACCCGTAAAACCAAAATTTTTGAAAAAAGCAAGGAAGCGACGCTTACTCGATACTTACACCCCAATCCGTGAGGAGGTGACATTCCATCGATACTCGCAACCGAATGAGCAAGGAAGCGGCATTTCATCGATACTTGCAAGACCATTCAGCAGAAGGGCGAGCTTTGGTCGATACCTGCATTTTGAAAACCAAAAATCCGGCTATTGAAAGACAAAAAATCGGCTATAAATGCGAAGCCCGGCTCTCACGCCAAAATCGGCTATAAATGCCAAAAAAGAAAAAAGAAATCGGCTTTCATGCCAACAAAACAAAACCTGGTTTTCAGAAAATCTGGCTCCCATGCCAAAAATAAACAAACAAAATTCGGCTTTCATGCCATCTCAAAAACTTTGGCTTCCATGCCACAAAAAAAAACTTTGGCTCTCATGCCATCCCAAAACTTTGGCTTTCGTGCCAAAAAAAAGAAAAACTTTGGCTCTCATGCCATCTCAAAATTTTGGCTTCCATGCCACAAACAAATTTTGGCTCTTACGCCATAAAATTCGGCTTCCATGCCATCCCAAAATTCAGCTTTCAAGCCATCAAAAACCAGGCTTTCACCACAAAATCTGGCTTTCATGCCCAAAACAACCCTTTGACAAAAATTTTTCACAGAATGACAACCTTTTGATCAAATTTTCAAACAAACATTCCTATTCAGTTCTTGCTTAAATTTGTTTTCATCAAAAAAATAATTTAAGTGAAAGGAGTGAATACAAAAAAATTATAGTACCAAAAATGTTTATACATGGAGGTACCAAAAAAGAAGAAAAGGAGTTTGTTACAACTCAGGAGCTCAATCTAACATGGTCTTCAACCAAAGATTCAACTCCTCAAGCAGACTCTTGGCCTTAGCCTCCAGAGCTTTCAAGCCACGCTTCTTCAAAACATTTCCATAAAATGCGGCAGAACGCCGCGACCCATCTACAGCACGAGGAAGTTCTACCCAGAGAATCTGCCATTGCTCATATTCCTGAGTCTTCCTCCGAAAATTGCTATCAGCCTCCTTAACCTAGCGAATGAGAGCCCCCTCCTTAGCACGAACTTCCACAATGGCGGTCCATTTGGCAGCAGCTTCTTCCTCTAAAAGCTCAAGACGCTGCCTAGCCTCGACAACCTCCTTATCAAGGCGGTTCAGGTCTTGTGATAGCTCGATGATGGCCAACTTGGTAACGTTCCTCTCCCGAACAAACTGCTTCCGAGTTCGCGAAATCTCAATCAACTCAGATTTGACCTCGCTGGAAGGCTTCACAAACATCTCATTAAAGAAGTCACCATCTGGGAAACTCTTGGTCTCAGTTCACTTGTTGCCTAAAGCAATGACTTCATCAACAAAAACCTTGGCACTTGCAATGTCCAGACCGATTTCTTCGCTATCAACAAGAATGTCCTGCACATGCTTGATCATGCCGAAACCAACCTCCAAATGACTTGAAGAGAGAGTCTCAACCCATGAGCTCAAAACACTCTTCAACACCTTCTTTGTATACTGAAGGTGCGGCCCAGATGAGGATTCACTATGCTCCGGCGCCCGACTGCCCATGTCATTCCTCGTTAGAGGAGTAATTAATAAGCTCTTTCCAATCGAAGAAGCTGACTCATCATGAGGTTTCTGGCCCTGAGGAAGACGAAGGAACTTCTCTTGCTGCTTCACAATCTATCAATAAAAGAGAAAAAGGTATGAATATGATCTTGTCAAAAATCAATATCGAGATTATTATTATAAAATACCTTCTTCGATGACCGGCAGAGTACTTTCTGCTTCCATGAGCTCATCCGAAGCATCGTCAAAGGTTGCATCCATGGATGGCTCAAAATCATCATAATCCTTTGGCAAGTTGCTAACAAGAAAACAATAGCAACATGTTAGCAAATGACAGCACAAACGAAAAGAGGAGGAAAAGCAAACGAAATCATACCAAACAGAGGAGGAAAAGCAAAAGAAATCATACCAGGCGAAAGTTCTGGAACCACTCCAGAGTCCCTTGGCTCTTCCTCAGATGCCGTAAATGGATCCGACATCGTCTCATCGGCCGGAACCTCGGGCATCACCAAATCATCGCCCTCTGCCGAAAGAAAATAAAGCAGCGGATCAAAACAAAAAAAATCCCTCATATGAGAAAAGAAGCGTAAACAGAAAGACGGAGAATCATAACAGTCGTCTACTCTTCTCGGTTCCCCTTTTCTAGAGGATCGTCAGCGTCCCCAGGCACCTCCTCAGCAATGGTAAGAGGAACTTCCAAATCAGGAGGACTTTCATGCCTTCTCATATTACGGAGTTGTCCTCTCTTCCTCTTACTTCTGTGGGATGGTCTGCTCGAAGAACCTGCCCCACTATCAAAATCAGGACTCTCACTAGAGTACTCACTGGATGGTCTGCTTTTCCCAGTAGACTCCATGGAAGCCTTTGTGTGCTCCGCTTGCATCCAAGCGTCGATCTCGGCCTCCTCCTCTTCCAGCTGTTTCAAGACCTCACCAGGAATCCCTTGTGTAGCTCCTGATCTGATGACATCCTGCTCACCGAGAAAGCCTATCTTATGCTTCTCTCCAGAAAGGAAAACCAAAATTTTCTCTCGTCGGATGCCATTTGATTTGCCAAGACCTTTCCCAGGAGATTGCTTGACATCGAGCTCCTTCTTGGAAAGTCCCCGGTGCACTGAAAGGCTCTCCACGAACCATTTCGTGAAGCCAACAGTCCGGAAAGTGGGCAACTCAGGATAGGAAATCATGGCGGTAGTGCCTTCGGCACTGTAAAAAGCCCATGCATTCCTCCCGTCCTGCAAACCTCCAAAACACTTCACCATGCTTGAAGGCCCTCCAACAACGCCTTGAGAGAAGCCAAGCTGCAATGCAATACGCGAGAGGACACACGGTTGGATATCAACAAAAGGATGTCTACGGTACACCATCTTACCAACCCGTATGTTGAAAAGTCATCTCTTTTCTGCGTTTGTAAAAGCATAGTGTCTTCCCGACCCTGCCCTGGTGGAATCACGGGAGACACCAAAATCAAAAGCCTTCTTCCATAGACCCGGAGAAAGCTTCACTGAAGATTGTCCAATCTCGACGTCCCTTAACAGTCAGATTCTCAAACGGGCAGACAAAAAAGATTCGGAAATGGCTGTCCCTCTAGCCAATCAAATCATAAAAGGGTCATCGTCTTGTGTAACTCCCAACTGATGGAAGCTAAGATAGTGGCATACGTACCACGAATAGAAGATATGGGTTGAAAATACCCCGTTCATAGGGACCCCAAGCCGAACCAGAAAAGCAGCAGCCTGCAGTTTGGTACACAAATTGGAGTAAAGAGCGGGCACCAATGCCAGCCGCTCTCCGAATGCAATCTGACAAGCCGAAAAAATACAATGCAGCCTGATGTGCGTTCCATTTCCTCCAGCAAAAACAGCCTCACGCAGCCAATAAGTGAGGTAAACAGCGAGATCTCTCCGCAATGCAATGTCAGGAAAAATGGCGTCTGTACTTGCGAAGAATTTCCTCAAATCTTCTTGTATGGCGGAGATCTTCTTCAAACCTGGATTTTTAGCCCTAACATCTTGGGCCATGCTATCAGAAGACTCCCCGCTGTAAGAAAAGTTGGAGCTACAACTCTTCCAACTGCTACACCTGACTTTCGAGCCCTCCTTCTCCTTAAAAAATCATAGAAGGCGACGAGCTAAAAGTACAAAAGCCTGAACTCCTTAGACTGCTCCTTAAGGACGCTGTCGATAAACATGAAATCCTCATAGAGTTTGCCGAGGATAGGCAGCTCGGTGATGGCACTCAATTCCTTCAAAGAAAAACCAATCTCACCATTCGTAACAATGAAGGTGTTGGTTTGTGGAAGGAATGACTCCAGCATGGCCATGAAAGCCTCATCGGAGAAAACCACGGTTTGCCGAAAAGCGCGAACCGTCAAAAATCTCAGCTTCCAGCAGAATGGCCTCACCAACCTTCAGGGTGTGATCAGTTCGTGATTCCCAGCTTGAGTCAGCATTGAAACGGCCACGAAGTCGAAAAGGCTTCAACAATTGCTGCCGTCACCTCGAAAATGCCAAGGCCAACCGGTCTCAAATCGACTGACGGATGATCAGAACCTTGGTAGCCACTGGCTGGCATCAACATGTCCATACGGACAGGCGACTTCTCTGCATAACCGGAACGACCGCCAACAAAAACCCCGGTCTTGATCACATTGGTCCTCTTCACCCAGTTCGGAGGATCCTCCCTCTTAAGGCATGTGAGAGAAAGGCTCATGATCGAGATAGTACGATCGAAGGTCAACCGGGTGGAAATAGTTCTCTCCTCACCATCTACAGTGTAAGAGAATTGAAAACATCTCCTTTGGTATGTCAAGTCGTCAGGGACTACATCACCGAAGAAGAAGGCAGGCTTGGGCACACTACTCTGATCGTCCGTAACCCAAGGACGGCTGCTTACAGCAATCTTGCAGAATTCATCATCTTTGAGAGCGATCAATCGCTGTCTCATCTGATCACGATTGAGGGAGTCACACTCTTCCAAGTTCTTCTAAAAAAACTGGACCTTCGTCCAGGCCTGCTGAACAGCCGCATTAAAAGATCCGGCAGGATGACGAGGTGCGTCAGTAACAGGCCCCTTACCCTTGTTCGTTCTAGAAGAACTACCCGCAAAAGATGGAAAAGTAAAGAACAATCATCAAAATGACAAAATTTTGCTAAAAAAAAAAATTTCTAGCGAAATTTTGGCATGGTTTTGGGGCAATTCTGAAGAAAAGGGAAACACCCCAAAAAAGATAAGAAACTTGAAAATGGTCTCAACATCACTATGAGCTCATAGTCAACGAAAGATTCTCAAAGAAGGTTCAAACTCAAACATTGTTATGAGATCAAGCCAGTCTTATCAAATTTCCGTAAAATTGGAAAAAGGGCTCAACATTGCTGCGAGCTCCAAACTCCAAAACTTGCAGAGCTCCCCAAAATCCCGCAAGACTAAGGAAGGGCTCAACATTGCTGCGAGCTCCAAATCCCAAGACTTGCAAAAGATTTCTAGGTATGCATCATCATGCTTCCAAGTCAATTACTAAAAATCATGCATCAAAGAAAACCATCATGCATTAGATGCTAGGAAAACCTTAATCAAAGTGTGACCAGTTCCAACCCAACTTGGTCAAAATCAATCAAACTTTGTCCAAGTCAAAAATCATGTTAGCTTGACCTAGAGACTCTAGCCTTCTATCTTGATGCATAAAAAAAAATGCATGAACATCTTGAAATTGCATAACCTCATTATCATGATGTGAGCAAAAATCAAAAGAAAAAGGAGAGAGAGAGAAAAACCTCTTCAAAATTTTTTTTTCTGGGCTGGCCCACAGGCCATGGCACACTGCCACATGACAATACGGCCAGGTCCGTACGGATCTGTCCGTACAGTTAAGAAACAAAAGGTAAAAAAAAAGAAGAAAAACAGCGAAAAAAAAGAAGAAAAACAGTGAGAAAAAAAAAGAAACAAAGAAAAAGAGAAAGAAAGAAAAAAAAGAGAGAGAAGGAGCACAAAAAAAAATGTGCTTAACAAAAAGAGAGAGAGAGAGAGAGGGAGAGAGAGAGAGAGAGAGAGAGAGAGAGAGAGAGGAGAGAAAAAGAAAAGAAAAGAAAAGAATAGAAACATTTCCTACTTCTACAATGGAGCTTTCTTGTGAAGGAAGAAAACTTACTTGAAGCCATGGATGGATAAGAAGGAGAACTTGAAGATCTTTGAAGAGAAGTTCTTGATCTTGGAGCACTCTTGAAGATTCTTGCAAAAAGAAAACAATGGAGCAAGAGATCCAACCTCCCCTTGCTTTTATAGAAGAGAGCAAACCAAAAGAGGAAACAAGGAGAAAAGAAAGGAGGTAAGTGCTAAAAATTAGCAACTTTCCCAAAAGAAAGATACTTTGAGAAAATCTCTCCAAAAAACAAGGAAACTTGAGAGATTCTCTCCAAGTAAGGATATTTTTAGATATTCTCTACCCAAAAGAGATATTTTTAGATATTCTCTACAAAAATGACACCATATGAGATCTAAGCCATCTTCAAAGCTTAAGGTCCCATAGGTTAGCCCATATAAGCTAGGTTTGACCACCTAGGCACTAAAAGTGGCTTTTAGTATAAAAAAAATCTCTCTTACCAAGAGCATACAAAAAAAATGGTGCCATGCCTCCTTTGAGTTGATTGGACCATTAAAAAAAAAAGAGCCTTATGAGTTTCCAAAAAACCAAACCATCCAACCTCATGAACCAAATTAAGCTAAAATCTTGAAATTGACATTCCACAGAAAACCAAACCCTGGTCCCTTAGCTCGCCACATACCAAAACCAAGGTCAAAACCAAATCTGACCCCAAAACTTGCCACATACAGCGTGTTGGGTCACAAGGTCAAAATCAAAAATCAAACCCCGACCCTCTAACCTGCCACATACAGCTTGTTAGGTCACAAGGTCAAAAAATAAAAAAAAGCCTTTCTTGACCGCCTAATGTGCCACATAAAGCCTTTAGGTTCACAAGGTCAAGAGGGAAAAATCAAATTCCAAAATCCAAAAATCCGAATCCCCCATGTCATTTTCAAAACTTTGCCTAGAGATGGTACGTGATCCCTCTCACTACCATAAAATTCCCCCGGAAACTCAAAAGGCTACTCAAAAAAAAAAAAAAAAAAAAAAAAAAATGCGTAAGACTCTTGGTCAAGTCAGAAGCTCTCCTTCAAGTTTCTCTTTGAGGCACATCGACTCCAAAAGCTACTCGTCGCTGTACCTCGAAAGGGCATTTGTTGACACCAAAAAAGTCACTTTGCCTCCTCAACATCAAGAACCCACATGAAGCCGCATACTACTACAAACAGGCAATGCTACTTCAAGCATCAGATCTTATCAGAATCAAACAAAAACTGCAAGATCCTTCAAAATAGCCAAAAGAGGGGTACATATGAAGTTTCAGGCAATTCCGACATAATTTGGTCTAACTTCATTATTCCCACAGCTAAATAGGCGCTGCCGGCGACGACAGTGTCGAAGACATCAAAACTCTGATCAAAGCCTACAGATGGTTCCAAAATACCTCTGAAAGGCTCCTTGTCAAATTTTAAGTCAAATCGACAACGTTTGACCCTCCATCAACCCTCGAGCAGCAAAATCAAACCCCTCGGCGGCGAGAACCACCGAGGCCATCACTAAAAAAACAGAGCACATGACTGGCTTCAACATGCTCTCAAAAGGCTACACGTCGAATTTCAGGTCATTCCGACAACGTTTGACCAGACTTCAATACTCCGAAACAAAATCAAGCCTCCTGGCGGCCGAGCACCCCGAAACCATGACATCCAAATCGGAGCTATTGGATCATCTCAAAATGACTCCAATAGGCTCCCTGTCAAATTTCAGGACAATTGGACATCGGTTGGCCGCACATCAAAATGCGACATCTTCCTCGCGACAAAATCAAGTCTAGCAGCGACGGGACCCCAAATGGCGTCAAAACTCAAATAAAAGCCCATAGCTGGTCCTATTTACTGCTCAAGAAGCTTCACCTCAAATTTTGGGTCATTCCGACATCGTTTGTCCTAGTTTCGACTCTTGACGGAAAATTGGCTACAAAGTCTTCGGTTTTTCCAAAAACTGGGAAACTTTGTGCTCCGATTTGCGGGGATTTTCGTCAAGTTTTCTTTAGAAAAATCAAGTCAATAACTATGGAAAAATTTCAAAAAAAATACAGGAGAAAAAAGGAACGAAAAAAACCAAGAAACAACCAGAAAACGGCGACCAAAAGGGGACAAAACTCCATGGTCGGCATGGTCGCCGGCGACCTTGCCCCATGGTCGCCGGCGACCCTGGGTGCATTGGCGCCGGCGACCCTGGAAATCCGAGTTGCCGGATTTTCGCCGGGTGGCCCGTTTTCCGATCCTCTTCTTGTTTCGGGAGTTCCAGTCCCTGTGATTTTCTAAAAATTCAATTCTTGACGCTTGAAAATGACTTATCTTCGTCAACATCTCGGATCCGCCGTCAAGAGCATGAAATCATCATTGATCGATCCAAGATCGCCAACCGGCTGACCAAGAAAGTACACTTTCTGTTCGACCGATCGACAAATCGACAAGACAGATGTCACCGGCCCACTGGCATCAATCAATGTTGGAGTTGCATCGCCATTTGACATCAAACAACATGTGGATCCATCGGCGATCGTCACAAGAAGAATTCTAAAAGACGTGGCACGGCCTGCGACTCTTCAAATGCCTCGGAGACCATTTAATGCTGTTAATTGACCCATTTTATGACAACTTAATGCGGTCATTAACCCATTATTTTGGATGACCCAATCAGAAGCAAGCAAATGGGAGTTACAAGTCCAAGCAATCATGGCATTAAAGCCATGAAACTCCCCTCATCATGGAGATTAAAGGCGATTGAATGCCCATAATTCTCCATCGGCCAATCACAAGCCAAGAAAAAGGAGTTACAAAATCAAGAAATAAAAACTTGTAACTCCTCCCATCATGGAGTATCAATGCCATCAATCCTCTCATCATGGCCATCAATGCTCATAAACCACCCCATGGCTACCAAGAGCCTATAAAAAGGGGTTCATTCCAAAGAGAGACACCTAGAGGACACATACACACATCCACAATAAGAAGCCCGAGTCTGGAAAATCCCAGAGAAATTCTGAAGAAGTTCTACTACTCTACTGGAAGAAACACCACAAGGTTATCGAAGTCCCTTGGGGGGCCAACCACCCCCCCAAAAGCAAAGCTCTTCCTCTCCTTTTATCCCACATGGCCTAAACGCGGCTTTTCAGCCCGTTTACTCGGTTTTTTATTGGATATAGGACCTCCCCTTGGTCTTTGTCCTCTAAAAACCTGAGGTTAGAGCCTAGCCAAAAGAATCAAAGCATCATGCGTTCTCATCTGAAGGACGATAGAGAAGTCCATACATGACTTGTGACTGTCAATCTGAATGAGTCCCCACAATCTCCTGAGAAGTTAGATCCCTTTTCTTACTTTTCTATTGTATCTTGTATTTTTTAAAGAGACAAAAAAATCACAATTCTTGTCTTTCATTATTGATGAGATTTGTAAATCGCCTTTTACGGCAAAATCACCTTTTACGGCAAAATCGCCTTTCACGGCAAAAATCGCCTTTCACGGCAAAAAATCGCCTTTTACTGCAAAACCGCCTTTCAGGGCACCAAATCGCCTTTCACGGCAAACAAAAAAATTCGCCTGCTACGGCATTCAAAGAGAAAAACTTGTCTCTTTTCTTAAATATTTGTGCAATTTGAAAAGTTAGAAAAAAGATTGATTTCCTTTAGACCTGTGAAGGTGAATCTCCGGATCACTACTTCAAATTCCAAGTAGAATAGAAAATCCGGCATACCCGTACAAAAAAATGTTGATACCCGCCTTTCTCCTCCGCCGGACCCCTGGCAGCCCTCGGGGCGGAAGGAGAGGACAAAAGCCAGGTCCATCAACGTGGCGCTGGAAGTGTCGTCGATGCAAGCGGCCCTCTCGGTGAGTTTAGCTTTCCACAATTTTTACTAAGTATTTGATTTTGGTCATTGCCTTCTGACATCTGTCTCTTCCACATATACTGCAGAGATGTCAAGTTCAACTAGAGAGGAACCAACAAAATAGTGCTAGGATCACGAAGATGGAGGCAGAGAAGAAGGTCCTCGAAGCAGCCTTGGGAGAGAGCAACCGAAGGGCGGAAAAGCAGGAGGAAACGATCCGCAGCCTCAGGTCCGAGTTTGATACGGCGAAGGCCGAGGTTGAGGTGCAAAAGAAACGGGTGGCCGAGCTTGAAAAGCAGAAGGACAAGGCCGAGGCCAAGCTTCAGTCGAATACAGAAACCGCTTTTAATGATGGGGTGGCGGAGGCGACTGCTCTCTACGAGGCTCAGGTTCTCACTGTGAGTGACAAAGAATGGGAGCTCGGTTGGCTGGCAGCATTGAAAGAAGCTGGGGTCTCCGAGGACCACCCGGCTTATAAAAATCCAGCCAAGTTCCCGAGGTCGGAGCCTGAACTGAGTCCTGTCCCCTCCTCGTCCGAGACTCCTGCTGTGACTGAGGTTGCTCCAACTGATACTGGTGACACTGGGGCTGCTCCTTGAAATCTATCTTGATTGTATTTCTTTCTTTTGATTTTTGCGATGCTTGAACATTGAATCTTTTTTTTGTTTATAAATACAAATGCACTTTTCTCTTTTCATGCTTGCAATCAAACAATTTTCTTGAGATTTTCATGTGTTTGACCTCGGTTCCTCAACCAAGCCCTTTACATGTTCTATTGCAAATTCTTTTAAGTGATTGAGCTCAGTTCTATAACCGAGACCCCTTGTACTAAAGTTGCCCTAAGTTCTTCAACTCAAGAAAACCGACTTATATCCAAGTGCCAAGTTCATACAGTTAAGCTTAGTTCATTAACCGAGCTCAATGAGGACAAACCAGACTAAGTTCTTTAACTTTAAGGAATACAAGGCGTTTACCTCGGCGATGGAATACTTTAAACCTGGTTCCGTAACCAAACGTTTTTTTTATTCCGGACGTCGAGGCGACCACCAGGTTCTCAAACTTGGTGTGCCTTAACCATTCAAGGCTCTTCTTTGGTTCCCTGATGCTCTGTAGCAGTCAGGTAGGTAACTGCCGAGTCCAATGACTTGGCGAAATTGAAAGTGACTGAGGGCAATCCTCCCAATAGTTTTTATTGATTTCTTAAATCGAATACAATTAAAAAAAAATACTTCTTAAGGTGCATCGCATTCCATGGTCATGATAATTCTTTACCATCCATGTCCTCAAGCCGATATGCTGATTGTCCGGCAGCCGAGATCACCTTAAATGGCATGTGCCAATTCAATGCTAGTTTGCCTTCATTTAGGTTCTTGTCCCCGGGAAGCGTCTTCTTCAAGACCAATTCTCCAACTGAGAATTTCCTCTTTCTGACCTTCTGGTTGTAGACCTTAGCCAAATGTTGCTGGTAAGCAGCTAGGCGGATAGCTGCTGCGTCTTTTCTATCCTCAGCTAGATCTAGTCCTCGGGCCAGGTTCACTTCGTTTTGGCCTTGATTGAAGAGTTCCGACCTTAGAGTTGGGAGACCGACCTCCAGTGGGATCACGGCTTCCATTCCATAGGCCAAGGAGAAGGGAGTTTCCGAAGTGGATCGCCTTGGAGTAGTTCTATATGTGCAAAGGACACTTGGAAGTTCCTCCACCCATCTCCCCTTAGCTCGGTCAAGCCTCTTCTTGAGCCCGTCAAGCACCACCTTGTTCGAGATCTCGGCCTGGCCATTGCTTTGGGGGTAAACCGGAGTGGCATAGTAATTTCTGATACTGAGCTCCTGGCAGAAGTTTCTGAAGAGGTTGGAGTCGAACTGAATCCCGTTGTCCAAGACCAAAGCTCGTGGAACTCCAAACTTGGTGATGACGTTCTTCCACACGAAGTTTTTCGAGTCTTGCTTGGTGATGGAAGACAAAGTTTCGACTTCTATTACTTGGTGAAATAATCGGTAGCTACTATTAGCCACCTCTTGTTTCCTGGAGTTCAGTGAAGCGGCCCCACAATGTCCAGGCCCCACTGGGCAAAAGGCCATGGGCTGGAGAGCGGGCTCAGATCCCGTGCCGGTTGGTGGATGGAATGTGATAACTTCTGGCCCTTCTCGCTTTTCCTCCATACATCTAAGCGTCCTTTTGCATGTAAGGCAACTAAGAGCCTTGGCTAGTAGCTCGGTATGCCAGTGACCGTCCTCCAATGTGGCTTCCGCATATTCCCTCATGAATTTCATAGAGGAAGTCTTCAACTTTGTTTGGATGACGCACTGGAGGTAAGTGCCGATAAAGGACTTCCTGTAAAGCTTGCCATCCAGAGACAACCAAAACCGGGCTGCTTTCAGCCTGATTTTGTGAGCCTCATTCTTTTCTTCAGGAAGTTGATCATCCCTAAGATAGGAGATGATTGGGTCCATCCAACTTGGACCGAGATCGATACACAGAACCTGCCGAGGTGGTTGAAGCTCTATACTTGGTTTCTCAAACGTCTCCACCTCAACAATTCTTTTTCTCCCAGCCTCAACAGCAGAGGCCAAGTTGGCAAGAGCGTCGGCATGTGAGTTAGAATCTCTGCCGACTTGTTTGACTTCGACTCTCTTGAACTGAGACAGGAGCTGCTTTGCATGAGCTAGGTAGGCTGCCATCCTTTCGTCACGAGCTTGGTAGTCTCCGTTTAGCTGGCTCGTCACCAACTGAGAGTCACTGAAGACAACCAACTGTTGTGGCCCCAGGATTTAACGTTGTTGAGCCCTGCAACTAATGCTTCGTACTCAACTTCATTATTAGACGCCTTGAAGCCGAGTGTCAGGGCTTGTTCGATGACAAGGCCCTCCGGAGACTAGAGGACTATGCCAGCGCTAGACCTTTTGGAGGTTAAGGATTTGTCGACAAAGGCCTTCCAAGACGAATCAAGGAACTGTTTCCAAGATTGTTCTTCTTCAGTTGTCTCGGTGACTTCATCCTTATCCTTCTGGGCCCCCAATTCGGTATCAAGCTGTCTCGGTGCCGAACTTGGAGAAACAAATTCTACAATGAAGTCTGCCAAAACTTGGGCCTTGATCTCCGTTCTAGGCTGATACTGGATATCATACTGCCCCAGTTCGACTGCCCACTTTGAGACTCTTCCAGAAAAATCCACCTTTCTGAAAAGGGATTTAAGTGGATATTCTGTAACAACCACGATGGCGTACGTCTGGAAGTAGTGAGGAAGTTTGCGAGAAGCACTGACGAGTGCTAATGCAAGTTTCTCCAGTGGTAGGTACCTGGTCTCGGCATCAAGAAGAATTTTTATCTCGTAGTAAATGGGCTTCTATTACCTGTCTTCTTCTTTGATGAGTATCGAGCTCATTGCATGATCCGAGACTGCCAGGTATAGGTAAAGCACCTCTCCTTGCTTCAGTGTTGACAGCAGAGGTGGTGAAGCTAAATAGGTTTTGAGCTCCTGCAGAGCTCGGTCGCACTCCGGAGTCCACTGGAACTTTTAACTTTTCTTCAAAAGTTGAAAGAAAGGTCGGCATTTATCCAACGCTTAGTTGATGAAGCGGTTGAACGCAGCCGCCATGCCAGTGAGCCTTTGAACTTGTTTCACCGTAGTGGGACTCTGGATTCTTTGAATAGCCGAGATCTGGTCTGGATTTGCTTCAATTCCCCTTCTTGTGACCAGGCTTCCCAAAAATTTGCCAGAGCCGAAGCCAAACGCACAGTTGGAAGCGTTTAATTTGAGCTAAAATCTCTTGAGGATGTCAAACGTTTGACTTAGGTCTAAGAAGTGGTCCTGTGACCTTCTAGACTTGACAACCATGTCGTCAATGTAGACCTCCATCGTCTTTCCTAGCTGGGCCTGGAACATCTTCGTCAGCAGCCTCTGGTAAGTTGCCCCGGCATTTTTTTAACCCAAACAACATCACTTTGTAATAGTAGATGCCCCTAGGTGTTATGAATGCGGTCTTTTCTTTATCAAGCCCGTGCATCGGAATTTGATGGTAACCTCGGTAAGCATCGAGGAAACTCATTGGATCATGCCTAGCAGTCGCGTCAATCATCTGATCGATCTTTGGAAGCGGAAATCTGTCCTTGGGACAGGCTTTGTTGAGGTTGGTGAAGTTGACACAAACTCTCCACTTCCCACTCTTCTTCTTGACTACGACTGTGTTGGCCAGCCAATCTGGATAGTGCACTTCCTTGATTGCTTTAGCCTCCAGTAGCTTTTCAACCTCCTCAATCACGGCCTCGGTTTGTGGAACTCCCGTTCTCCGAGCCTTTAGAACCACGGGCTTGTGCTTCGGGTCCACGTTCAACTTGTGACACATGACCTCGGGGTCGATGCCGGGCATCTCATATGGAGTCCAGGCAAAAACTTCCTTGTTCTGTAACAAGAAGTTTAAGAGCTCGAACCGTTTAGCTTCTGCGAGCTGCTTCCCAAGTAGAAAGTACCTTTCAGGATCATTGGGATCTATCTTGACTTCGGCTAGGTCTTAATGCTCTTTTGTTCTGGAGCTCGGTCGACAGGTACTTTGGCTCGGCTTCTCTGTCCAGCTCGACCATGTGTCCCTACTTTGGCTCTGCTTCGCCAGGTACTACAGCCATGACGCATTGCTTGGCCATGTGCTGGTCACCCCCGACAGTGATCACCTCGACTCTATCGTTCTCATTCTCTAACGGGAACTTGAGTTCTGGTGATGAGTGGAAGGCATTGCTTCCATATCATGCAGCCAAGTCCTCCCCATTATTGCATTGTATGGGGATGGTGCATCCACCACAAGGAAGTCGGTTGTCATGTTGGCTCCCTCGACTTGGACTTTGAGGGTGACTTTCCCTTTGGGATACACAGGCTTTGAGCTGAAGCCCACCAAGGGAGTGCGTGCCTCTTGTAGATCCTCTTCTCTGAGACCCATCTTCTTGAAGCAGTCGAAGTAGAGGATCTCTGACGAAGTCTCGGGATCCACGAGAATCCTCTGCACTTTGAAGTTCTTTAACCTCAAGGTTACAATTAAAGGGTCGTTGTGGGGGAGCTAGACCCAATCCAGGTCCTTATCTGAGAACCTGATCTTGGGCCTCTCCTTCCGAGCCTTTTTGGTGGCTGGTCCAAGCTCGGCTATCATCACTTGTTTGTCGTGGGAAGCCTTCCTCGCCTCGGCACGAGCTTGATTGCTCCCCTTTGGTGCGAGAGCAAGGTGGATGACATTAATGATGCCTTCCGGCTCATTGCAATTCTAACCATCGTCATTCCGGTGCTAATGAGCTTGGATACTATTCAAGCCCTCTTATTTTATGTGGTCCCTCAACTGCTCGTCCTTGACGAGCTTCTCAAGGTGGGACTTGAAGGCCATGCAGTCTTCGGTTTTGTGCCCGTTTTGTTTATGGTAGGCACATAACTTATTTTGATCTCGAGTGGAGGGGTCACCCTTCATAGGCTGCAGCCATTTGAAGAACGGCTGTAACTTGATCCTACGAAGGAGTTTATTGATTGGCTCCTTGAAGACCATGTTCACAGCTCTATAGGAGGTAGCAGCCGGCTTGGACTCCCCCCCAGGAGGTAGAGGCCGAAGCCGTTGCTGGGCTTGGAGACGCTCTGATTCGATCTGTCACCTCCTTCCGAGATGAGTTCATCTCCTTCTTGGAGGGTCCGTCTTCTTGCCAGAGGCCAAAGCTTTCTCGAGCTTGGGCCTCGTCTTCCTCCTACTCAATAAACTGGTTCACCCTGGCCATCAGTACTTTCACAATGACCACGGGGAACCGGACCAGGTCCTTTTTAACGTCGTTGTCTGGCAGTAGAGCTTGCTTGAAGGACCTGATGGCCAATCTGTCAGTGGCGTCTTCTACTTGGCTGTAGATCGTTCAGAATCTCTTGGCGAATTGAATGACGTTCTGTATCCGCCTCATTCTAATGGCCATCAGATCATCGTCCGTCTTGGGGATGACCCAATGAGCCTGAAAATTTTCCACGAAGAAGTTTCGGAGCTGCCGCTAGCTCAAAACTGACCCCTCTGGAAGCGCGTAGAACCATTTCATGGGGAGGTCTCCTAAACTGGAAGAGAAGACTCTGTAGTTTAGGTGACCTACATCACCCCATATCGACATCCGCTGAGTAAAATGTCGGAGATGCACTGCCGGATCCGAGGTCCCATCGTAAAGGACGAACCTTGGAACAACAAATCTCTTCGGGAGAGAGAAGTTCCTTATCTCCTGGGAGAAGGGAGATGTACCGAGATCCTCAGTATCGTAGGCGTTCAGCCGATCTCGGCTGAAGCCAACCACCTCCATGTTTCGCTGGACCGTCTGCTTGACCTATTGGTCAGGCCACTCTTTCAGGTCGTCATTGTCCTCCGGTCTTGATTTTGACCTCTTGGAGTCATCGTTCAGGTGGCTGCTACTCGAGCCTTCGTCGTAAGCTCGGTCGTGCCTCTTGGTATTTAGGATTTGCCTCAAACCTTGTTCGATCGAAGGAGCTTGGTTGCGTCTACGGGGCGGGGCCCTCCCCTTCCCCCGGAGTTGCTGCCGGAGCTGACGAATTAACTCTTCCTGTTCTTGGATAACAAGGTTCTGGGCCACGATATCCGCAAGGAGCGGGTTACCGTCATCATCGTCACTGTCAATATGGTGATGGGATCGATGTGACTTGGTTGGCATTAGAGAATCATCTCGTCGGGGGCGTTCCGCTAGAGGGACACTCTGCCGGAGACGCTCCAGTAGAAGGTCATCTTGTTGGGGAGGTGCTGTCACCCCTTTCGAAGATGAGCTTGACTGAGTTACAGGCCCCTCTACGCTCACCACACCAGATTTTGCCCCGGTTCTCCTCTGGAAAATGACCAGCAACTGCTTTGGCAATACCGGTGGCGGCGGCAGGGCCTTAGGTGATTCTTCGCCTTTTTTGGTTTTTGGAGGCATGGTGTTTGTGAACTTGGTTTGATCTTTTCCCACAGACTGTGCCAATTGTAAGTGTCTAAATATTTACGGACTTGTTTAGGTGGATCTAGAGCTTTTTGGAAAAGATTGGATTGATGTCTAGAACCTGAAAAGGAAAGAGAAGCAAAAGTCAGAGACCCTGGCTGCACTCCGCCAAAGGCACTCTGATGCTCAAGTCAGTTCAGTAACCAGACAAAGAGAGAAAGGGAGAGTTTGGAGTATGTGTAAGATTGCATACCTCTTCTGGATTGTCTCCTGGTATATATAGGCGGAAGTCCCATTGGACTATACTGGTAGTTGGAGGTACAGTCCCATCAAACCGTACTGGTAGTTGGAGGTACAGTCCCATCGGACCATACCCTAAATCCGTGGGGGTAGTTGGAGGAAGGGTCCCATCGGACCATGCCCTGATGTGGATCTCACTCTTTTAGGGATTGTTGACGTGACCATCGGATAAAAGTAACTCCTTGTCCTTATCCGGCGTTTGTCTTATCTGTCACCACGTTCCGTAACGTGGTTGAACCTCTGTAGGAATGCAGTTGTAACTGACTGATCGCCGATACTCATCTCGGTTAACTGAACCGAGGTGAATATGATGCCGAGAGCAAGTATGAACGCACTCTGGCACTATTGTCAAGGTGCAAGGCACCATTGCCGAGACGCAGAGACCAAGACGTGCTTAGCTGGTACACTTACCGAAACTAAGTTAATCTCAATATTAAGAGAATATCCCACATAGTTGGGATCTTGCCAGCACATGCTCTGCAAGAAAATTAAATTGACTAGTATATGCAGGACATGTGATAACGTGGTCGGATTCATTGGCCCTACCAATGAAAGTAGCAAACAGGCAATCTCACACAAGAAAGTTTACGCGATTCAGTTTTTGCAGTTCTCAAATAAGTGCTCTTTATTCGTTAGTTAATTTTTTCTCCTTTTCCCTTCCTTCTCCAATCAAGGGTCAGGTTTTTCCTTCTCCTATCAAGGATCAGGTTTACTAGAAAGGAGGCTTTCAATATTCCATCCACCAAAAAACATCAAACATCAAAAACCAAATCATTCATGGTCATGGAATGGATGTTAGACAGAAGGGCAAGTGCTCAATTTCAACAAAGCCTTGGATCATATTTTTGGTATTCGAAAAATACACAGCTTCCACTTGAATTACATGGCACCAATAGACCCCACTATCTATAATTAAAATTCCTCCTTTTCCATTCAATTTAATGGATACAAGTCTAAACTTAAAAAAGTTACTCACCAAAATTGCTGGTGCATGACTGTGGCCAGCATTGTAATGAAATGGTATTTGCATAATGGCCAGAATGCAATGAAATGAAATTTTCAAAGACAATATCTTGTTCTGAATCCAGAAATTCTCAAAGTCCCAAAATGAGAATGAAGCAAGATTTTACTCAATTCATACATCACCAATCTCAAGTTGCTAACCAATACACCTAAAATACCTAAAAGTTAAAGGGTTGACAAATTAATTACTTAATATCCCCTCAGGCGGGAAACCACCCAGACTCACACACCCGCACGAGACATGACATAGGACATCTTTGCCCTGCGCACATGCGTTGGCCCACAAGACACGGCATGGGATCTTTTGTTGCCCTATGTAAATTCGAACCTAGGAAGCGTTGGCTTTGATACCATCTCAAATTGCTACCAAAACACCCGATTAGGCATAGAGATGCGACAAATTAACTACTTAACAAATGTGAAATTTTCAAAAGAAAAACTTGGCCCACTGGCAGAAGTTCAACAATACTGAGTCAAGATCAACCTTGAGTAGATAAATTATAGCTTCATATTCATGAACCATGCCTTTTATATAATATTACTTTTAATATTAAAAAAAGTAATCGTGAAACATATCCTGTTAAAGTGGGGTTGGCTGAGTGCAACTTTACATAAAATAGAACATTGTTTTAAAAACCCCAACATACCAAATTCTTATCAGAAATTCTGGTAAACAGGCCTTATATATTACAGGCCTTAGGGCAAGTAGACAAAATATTCAGTGGTTCTTTTATCGTTAGACTGCCGAACGCCTTTTTATATGGGCATCCATAGTGTTCTTCATGGAGAGTTCTAAAATGAATACATCACCAACTTGTAGACTGTTGAATGCTCGAAATTCAGTCCAGCCAGAAGAGAAATGGACCCCGCCACGTGCTCTGTGAGTAACTTTCACAGGCCATGGTCTTCCACTCGGGTCTGTAATGATCATTTTCTGTATCCCTGACATGTCAACTGCCTTCCTGAACTCAATGGGAATGTTGTGCACCAAACATTCGCTGTGTTAAAAAAATTAATAGAACAGTCAAGATGTTGGCAAAGATTATGACCATCAAGTTTATGGGGTAAATTGACATATAAACACTAGTCAAGGTAGTGGATATGAATGGGCAAACCTGTTGATCACCTAAATCAGATCATTGTAGGAAACTACATCAAAAGAATGCAGAATAAACAGTGATGCATGTTGGTGGAGGTTATAACCATTCAATCACAGTGAAAGCAGGGAACAAATTATGTTCTAGATGACAGACCAATATTTCCCAAATACAACTGAGATAGTAAGAACCAAATTATGCTACTAATCATCTGTGAAACTGGGGAGCCATGGCCTCAGGTCTCAACAGAATGGCTAGCCACTCGGTACGGGTATCATCTGATCATATTGATTCTTGATTTCATTATGCCACATTAAGTGCTTCATTTTTTCCGGCATGGTCTAAAATAAAATAAAAACGTGTCAAAATGAGGAGGGTGCCAATTCATAGTAAATGATCATGAGGTGGGCCCAAAAGGGCCCCTGTGCCAGGTCGATGATTGCATAGTTATGTCTGGGTCACTTTGGATAATTCTACATCATTATGGACAGTCCATTGAGAGTACAGTGTTTTGTGAGCTTGCCTAAGCCAGAGCAGAGTGAAGCATGTTGAAGCCCCATCCCATTCTTTTTTTTTTTTTTTTTCTAATTGGTAACATGACTTGAACCCACAACTTCAGGGTTACAACATCAAGCACCTTCTGCTGTGCCAGTCTCTTGTCGGGCACATCTAATTTTCAATCCTAATATCCAGGCACAAATGCAACCCACAGGAATGAACACAATCTAAAACCAATCCATAAGTATAGATAAGGCCATTCTTGATAGATGCATATAGTAGGCCAGAGGCATCTAATTAGGCCTTTACAGAAAAATTAACCAAGACAGATCCACCAAAGCTCATCAACTAATTGGAAAAATGTCACCAGAAAAGTCAGGAAAAGTACTAGGTCAGGCTCATATTCATCAGTTAGTCACATAGCAGAAGCAAAAAAGAGAGAATAAACCACACACCAAATAATCACAAAGAAGATTGGAAGGAACAATGGTAGTTGCAAAATGTGGATTCTCTGCTTTGCAAGAGAGAAATCTTTTGACTCCTACTGTGCCGCAGATTTTGCAAACATTTCCTACACTCAGAAGATGTTACAGCGAGACAACATACCATAACTGTAAGTGCACAAAAAATCACAGACCCGGGGGGGTGATTTTGCGGCCCACTGGAAGAGGACGGAGGCTGGAGCTCCTTGTAGATGATAGAAAAACCGATGCCTCGAGCCTGAAAGGGGAGGAAGAAGAAGGTCAGAGGACCCTGGCTTGGGCAGCGCAGGGCTCTCCGATGCCTTTGTTAGTTGCAAGTGCAGGACTAAACAGAGGTAGGAGATGAAGTGTGGGAGGAGGCGGCGTACCAGCAGCATGTGGATAGCCCCCCTTTTTTTACCTGTTGAAGGCTTCTGTATTTATAGAGAAGGAGAGTGGACTTTGGGGTAAGCACTTGAGAGGCTGTCCCATCGTAGCCCACTCTATCCCATCGTAGCCCACTCTGTCCCATCGGGCCATACCCTGATGGATGGGCGGTGCAGCTGTGTCAGGGATTTTGGGCGGTGCTCTTATCCTGTTGCCGTGGCATGACAGCTGTCCATGGTCATCCCGATCAGCAATCTGACCGAGACCGAGATGGAGCATGGCCGAGGCTGAACTCCTGGTCTCATGCTTGTACCGAGGCCGAAGCCAAGGGGCATGTCACCGAACTGGAACGCCTAGCCGAGGGCTGAGGTCGGTATTCATGCTCTTGCCGAGGCCGGGACCTGAGGTCGGTCGCCTTGGGGAATACCCCCACACAAAGCCCCCCAGCTTTTGACCTCTTAGAGTTCCAAACTCTTTGAGGTTAAAAGCTGAATAGCCTAATGGTGTTTCAAAGCTGGTGCCAGCACCGAGCTTGATTATTCGGAAGACTGGCTGGTACTCTTACCGGGGCCAGTGTATCTTTCGGGCAGCAATCTGGTGCAGGACCGAGATGCTTTATGCCGAGAGCGGGACTTAACTGGCTGGTACTCTTACCGGGGCCAGTGTAAGTTGTCGGGCAGCAATCTGGTGCAGGACCGAGATGCTGTATGCTTAATTCGGGACTCGACTGGCTGGTACTCTTACCGGGGCCAGTGTAATCTTTTCCTCGAGGCTGGTGGCATCACCAAGCCTGCTCTTTTCGAAGCTGGTGCCATCACCGAGCTTGATTTTTTCCGAAATCGGGACGTAACTGGCTGGTACTTTTACCGGGGCCAGTGTAATTTTGTTTCTCGAGGCTGGTGGCATCACCGAGCCTGCTTTTTTCGATTTCATCTGAAAGGGCGAATGTTACTGCTGCCGAGCAGGAGAAGGCACTGCTGCCGAGCTGGAGAGGACCGAGTCATGCTCGCCCAACTGGTACTATTACCGAAGCTGGTGGCCTCGATGCACTGCTGCCGAACTGGAGAGTTACTTCTGCCGAACTGGAGAGTAGCATTACAACTGAGGTTGATGAAGTATCCCAGCGGCAAAGGATAATGCCATCAAAGCTGATAGTAGAGGACCGTGCCGCCAATGGCGGTAGAGGATCGTGCGATCGAAGCTGACGGCTAAGGATCGTGCCGCTGAAGCGAGGGCCGCGAGGGACTTCGGGCGTCGCCGAGATGGGCGTCGCGCGCCGAGATGGGCGTCGCGGACTTCGGGCGTCGCCGAGATGGGCGTCGCGCGCCGAGATAGGCGTCGCGGACATCGGGCGTGGCCGACATTGGGCGTCGCGCGTCGCCGCGCCTGGGAAGGCGTCGGGCGTCGCGAACTTGGGCGTCGCCGCGCCATGGAGGGCGTCGGGCGTCGCCGAGATGAGAGGGACGTCGGGCGTCGCCACGGTGGGAGTGCCCTCGAGATGGGCGTCTCCAAGGTGGGAGTGCCCTCAAGATGGGCGCCTCCCCGGGCGTCCCCGTTCTTCATCTGCTTCGCCATGAGCCGCTTGATCAGGACCTCTAGGATCGTCGACAACCTTCCATGCGTCGTGGAAGACGATGCCGAGCTGGGGCTGATGAAGCTGCTGCTGAAATCGTCCCTCTCTGGCTTTTCGAGGCATGGTGTTTGGGAAAGATGGCTTTTTGATCCGTTCCCCACAGACGGCGCCAATTGTAAGTGCACAAAAAATCACAGACCCGGGGGGGTGATTTTGCGGCCCACTGGAAGAGGACGGAGGCTGGAGCTCCTTGTAGATGATAGAAAAACCGATGCCTCGAGCCTGAAAGGGGAGGAAGAAGAAGGTCAGAGGACCCTGGTTTGGGCAGCGCAGGGCTCTTCGATGCCTTTGTTAGTTGCAAGTGCAGGACTAAACAGAGGTAGGAGATGAAGTGTGGGAGGAGGCGGCGTACCAGCAGCATGTGGATAGCCCCCCTTTTTTTACCTGTTGAAGGCTTCTGTATTTATAGAGAAGGAGAGTGGACTTTGGGGTAAGCACTTGAGAGGTTGTCCCATCGTAGCCCACTCTATCCCATCGTAGCCCACTCTGTCCCATCGGGCCATACCCTGATGGATGGGCGGTGCAGCTGTGTCAGGGATTTTGGGCGGTGCCCTTATCCTGTTGCCGTGGCATGACAGCTGTCCATGGTCATCCCGATCAGCAATCTGACCGAGACCGAGATGGAGCATGGCCGAGGCTGAACTCCTGGTCTCATGCTTGTACCGAGGCCGAAGCCAAGGGGCATGTTACCGAACTGGAGCGCCTAGCCGAGGGCTGAGGTCGGTATTCATGCTCTTGCCGAGGCCGGGACCTGAGGTCGGTCGCCTTGGGGAATACCCCCACACAATAACCAATACTAGTTACAACTTACAAGCAATTTCATTTACTTGTTGAGATTTATGTGATTAGATTGGGACATGCAAGGCTGAGGTTTACACAGCCCAGCCTTTACAATATTGGGCCTAATGTTCTGGTCTGTATCAAGAACTACGATACTAAAACTCACGTGGTGGTTCATACCATTTGCAAATTATATAGCTACAAGGAATATGCTCTCATAGTTTTAAAAAAAAAAATTGTCTAACAAAACTATCTTGGCCTGGATAGACACCATGTGACACCATGTTGATAGAAGAGAATGGGAACTCGACCAGGCTCGCCGGAGCCACTAAACTGGGAGACCTCAAGTGAGCCCCGCATGGGAGGCGTGCATGGAAGAACCATCTGATATGGCTCTCTTTTGAAGATTTTAATGTTTTATTCTGTAAGAGTCCACATCTGTGTGTGGGGAAGCTTTACCGTTTCCTGTTTATGTCCATTTGGAATTTAAAATTTAAAAATATTACAAAAAAAGGTAAAATCTAAGGTAAGATTTCAAAGAGAGAGATTCGGTGTCCGATCCAAGGAATGAAAATAATATAGACAATGAAGCAAATTGAACAGAAGAGGGGTTAATTGAATAGGTTTGATTCACAAATAATGCCGTCCACAAAGTAGATTACAGCCAAACAAATTCATTGTTTCTGACCGCATGCGATCACACGTAAAGGACGCCACGAATCCACTCATCATGTGAAAGCAATCAAGCAATTCACATATAAATTGGTTGGCACACAGTTGGTGTAATACTTTCCATTGGATTGGATACTTGCCATGGAAATTAATCTCTCTTTCATGAGCCTAATCCAACAGCAAATGCCAGATTAATCTAGTGCTAAGCAATTCACTATAGTGGGTTTGAAATTGTAAGTGCCTAAATATTATGGACTTGATTAGGCGAGTATTAAACTCGTGATCTTGCTGTTAAGCTTCTTTGAGGAGACTGCATGCCTTAGACCTGAAAGGGAAGGAGAAACGAAGGTCAGAGACCCTGGCTGCAGTCATCCAAAGGCACTCTGATGCCTAAGTTAGTGCAGTCACTGAACGGAGAATGAGTGAATAGAGGAGGAGGAAGGGTTTAGAGTTTTGGGTGCATATGTGAACATACCTCTTCCGGGCATTACCTTTGGTGTGTGTGTGTGGGTGTGTGTATATATATATATATGCAGAAGTCCCATCGAGTCTTCCCTGAGTGAAGGTAGTTGGAGGCGTTGTCCCATCAGACCATACCTCTATTCCTTAGTGGAGGTAGGTGGAGGTACTGTCCCATCAGACCATACCTCAATCTCATGCATAAATGCAGATATCACCGTCAAATAGGGGCAACCCCCTATCTATATCTGGCGCCCATCTTATTTGACAGTACGTTCTGCAACGTAGCCATACTCTTACATTATTATGATTGACACTCAGTATTCATCTTGGCTAATTGGACCGAACTCAAGATGATACCGATGTCAGGTATGACCGAGATGGCATCGTACTCGGTACAAGCTGGCATCGTTGCTGAGCTGAGTATGACCGAGATCAAAACCAATTGGTACTCTTACCGGAATTAGCATAATCTTGGCATCACGGGGATATTCCCACACAATTGCCCCTTAGCTCCTGGCCTCTTAGATTTCCCAAACTCTCTGAGGTCGGGAGCTAAGTATTATGATGAGAGCCCTTCTGAGTATTGAGTTTGCAGTTCCCATTATACCTCATCTCGATGTCGGTTTGCTGACTTCTGATCTGTATCAAGATGTCGCTTCCTCTGCCCGAGATAATTTAATAGCACGCCGCTGTCTCGAGGTAATTGATAGCGCGTCTTAATCACTGCAGAAGATGAACTGGCGGTACTACGTGTCATCACTTGGTTGGCTATCCAATCACTTTGAAGAGATTAGTGGAGTACCCAAGGCGACGCCTCGCACGTGCATCTACGAAATTCGAAAAGGCCCCCTTTTTCTCCTTATATAGGGGTGCTTCTTCTTCGTTCTGCTATTTTGGCGTTTATTAAAAGAGGGAGTTTCTGCTCAGATAGGCCTTATCGGAGTCCTGATGTAGCGAACCTGAGCCCTGAGTTCTTCGAGTCCCGTCCCTTCTGTCTTGCCTCTGTAAGTCTTTTCTTCTTTCTTATTCCTGTATTCTTGTTCCTATTAGGGTTTTCTTAGGGTTTCCTTTCCCCTGCTCTGTCCAGGGTTTCTGTCCCGTCTTTATCCTTCGCTTTTCCAGTTTCTCTTAACTTAGGAAAATGGGTATTTACAGGCATTGGTTAGATACCCCAGAGGATTTAGTTGAGTTTAGGGCTATGTATAGGACACCGAAGGACGTCCCGTGTAGGCTAGATGACCCGGACGATGCCTTTGATGGCCTTTCCTTCCATGACGGCTGGATGTCGTTCCCTCTAGTTACGGTAGTCAAGGGCGGGGTTAGGTTTCCCGTTCACCCACTTCTGAGGATCTGTCTTAGGAAGTGGAATCTGTGCCCCTGTCAACTGATGCCTAACAGTTTTAAAATAATAATGGGTGTCGCCAAAATCAATAAGATTTTAGGCATCGACCTCGGTGTCCATGACATCGAGGATGTTTATGATTTGTGCAAATCCGGAGGAGATAATACGTACTACCTCCGGGGAAAGCCGAAACGGGAGCCCCTCGTCCACGACTTGGAGGACTCCAGCAGGTATGCCGAGGACGATCATCTATTCGTCTCGGGTGGCTAGGAGTTTAGAGGGGCTGAGACTGAGGTGTACAGGGCATACAGGGTTCCTCGTCGTCTCGGGACTCCTCCGAGTAAATACTGATTCTTAAATTCTTCTTACAATTTTATTTTCCCTCGCCGAGCTGACATTTTCTTGTTTGCCGTGCAGACTTTCGCCAAAGAAGACAAGTGGCCAAGCGGGCTGGTTGGAAGAGGAACGACGCTTGGCTTAAAGCAATCTACAGTTACCGAGGCCACAAAGGGCGAGTTGCCTGGGCCTTGTTAGGGTACGAGCCGAGGTATCACTCATTTATCAAAAGGAGGGGTGATCAACCTTTGGAAAGGGAGGAACTGGTGTTAGCCTTGACCTACGTCGGACACCAAGAGGCATCGGGTGTCGAGGCCTCTGCTTCGCCTTCCAACTTAGAGGCGGTCAACCTTCAGCAAGCCATTGAATTGTACACTTCCTCTCCCAGCTCGAAAGAAGAAAGAGAAGAGATGCTGCCACGCCGCTCCCCTGTGGTCAAAGACTTGAGTGTCATGGTCTTCGGAGGCCAATCTTCCAGAGCCCCTACGGCTCCTTCCACTTACTCGACCCCTGTTGTCACCGATGCCCCCGCCCCCGATCCGTCTACAACCTTGGAGGTCCGGCAGCGCCCTGCCGAGACCGCGTAGGAAGAGGCTCAGGAGGAAAAAAGGCAAAGGATCGAGGGGACGATCGAGGACATAGTCGGCTCCGTTGCGGTACCTCAATCTTCCGGGCCAGCTGCATGGAGACCAAGCCTCCAGACGGAACCTGGGTGGCCCTTGATGGTGGAGGACCAAGTGGCCGACAACCCCTTGGTAATCGCTGCACTTGAAAACGCCTGCTCCCTACCAAAGGACATGGCAAGGCATAGGGAGGCAAAAGATGTGTTGCTGGCGGTGGCGTCGATGCAAGTGGCCCTCTCAGTGAGTTATTTTTCACAGATTTTCACGAGTGTTTGGTCTTGGTTGTTGCCTTCTAACGTTTTTTTCTCCCACATATATTGCAAAGAAGCCTTGTACAACTGGAGAGGTCCCGGTAGAGCAACGCCAGGGCCACAAGGATGGAGGCAGAGAAGAAGGCCTTCGAGGTAGCTTTGGGGGAGAGCAGCCGAGGGGTGGAGGAACGGGAGGAGGCGATCCGCAGCCTCAGCCTCGGCCTCAGGCGATCCGCAAAAGAAACTGATGGCCGAGCTCAAAAAGCAGAAGGACGAGGTCGAGGCCGAACTCCGGGCCGAAGCCGACTCTGTTTTTTACGAGGGGGTGGATGCAGCGACGAAGCTGTATGTAAGACCCCGACCTGAGTGACCCCGATTAATGCTAATTAAGTCGCATGTTAGTGCTAAGCGTGTTTGGTAGAAATTGACTAAGTTGGATTAGTTTAGTTCTTGTTATATCTTTGGGGAGTTTTTAAAGTGCTTGTGTTTAGTGGGGCCCTTTGGGGGTTTCCTTTTGATAGCTTTGCGTTAATTTGGGAATGACCCGGGATCCTGATGAATTGTATTTCTACCCCGTTTTACTTGTCCTGCTAATCTCTACAACTTTCATGTTGGTCCCGTAACCGTCTGGAACCCCGAAATCCGATTTTCTTGCATTGAGGGAAAAACAGTCTTTTTACATGAAATCTGTACCCAAAACTTGATATTTCCGAAACCCGCGAAACATATACTTTTTGGAAACTAGATATTTCGGTGATCACTTTTCCCTTCTTCGTCGTTTTCGTCCGAGGTCCGGATAGTCGTGATTTCAGCCCAAAGAGATTTTCTAGTGGTGGAACCCACACCCACTTGTATATAAGGAGACCCTTCTCTTTCATTTTCCTTTTTCCAGCACAACAACAACTCTAGGGTTTCTTTCTCTCTTTCTCTTCTTCTTAGTGCTTCCCCATCCTTAACCTCCACCAAGCTTGCACCTAGAGTTCAAATGGGAATCCTCATCTTCTTCCTCACCACTTGGGCTCTCCATTGATACAACTTTTGTAGAGAAACCTCCATTCCAAGTTCTTATTTGAGCTAGTCTCACCATTTTGAGGAACCCTCTTGTAAGTAATCCTTCCAACTCTTTTGTTATTGTGTTTTCCTAGCCTTGGAGGAGCTTCATTTCCATTATTGAAGCTTTCTTCTTCCTATTCCTTGTTTGACCCATTTTAGGGTTTGTATTTGGGGGTTTTTGTGTAGATTGCATCCTTGGCTTGGAAGAGTGTCTAGAAGCTTGATTCCCTTGATTAGAGATCTAGAGGCAAGTGCAATGAATTGATGTTTTGAGTTTGGAATGGTTTTCATGACAAGTGTGATTGAGTTTGTATTGCTATAAATGCTTTTGTTTTACTTGTATTCAATGTGAAATAAATGCTCTTGAAGAGGTTGGTTAGTTCATTTATTGTCTTAAAAATGTGGTTTTGAAGCTCTTGTTTAGGACTTAAATGGATCACTGTGGTTGTAGTTATTCTCCTTCTATTTGGGTTGGAATGTGGAGAGGAAGGAAGTGATTAGAGAGTGGTTTGTAGAAGCTTTGATAGGGGAGAAGTGTTAAAAGTTGAATTGGAGGAGCTTTTTAGCTCATGTTGTTGCAGGAAAGTGAATGGAGAATGAAAGAAATTGATTTGGATAAGGGAAGACCTGAATATGAACCTCGTGAGGAGTTCCCGTGACTGGCGGTCAACCAGCGGTCACCAAGCGGCTAGCCGTCTGGTGACTGGCAGCTAACCGAAGCAGTTTCGGTTACTTTTCCAGAGAGCTGCAATCCCGCGGTCATCTAGCGGCTAACCGTCGAATCCATCGGCGGCTAACCGCCAGCCAACTGAATTTAAGCGGTTACAATTCCAGAGAGCTGCAACCTCACGGTCAGCCAGCAGCTAACCGCCGGATTCACTGGCGGCTAACTGCCAGCCAACCGAACTAAGACGGTCACAATTTCAGAGAGCTGCAATCCCGCGGTCAGCCAGCGGTTAACCGCCGGATCCACTGGCGGCTAACCGCCATCTGACTGCTAGGTAACCGAACTTCCCTGAATTCTATGAAAAAAGGGGGGGGGGGGGGGGTGAAGGGAGCCTCCATCCCATTTGCTTATGAACCTTTCTGAGAGCAATGGGTACCGCTCACCTGGGAATGTGTTCAAAGCAGAGATGAAATGTTTGTTGGGATCCCGTTCGAGAGAGAAACCACATCACAGAGATTCGTTTAAGCATTGAGGCTACTAAGGTGTGTAAGGAGCCCGGAATGTCTCCAGTTCAAGGAGTACCAAGTTTCTTATTAAATAGGCATTCGGGATCCCTATTCACTTTGAAATCCACATTCACCTTGAATTAGTTTTTAAACCCCGATATTTTGAACGTCTATTTCAACTGTTTATTCTAGAGACTTGTGAATTATGATTTATCGATTCCAAAAGCATTGTATTTGTACTTACACCCTTTTTATTAGTCCCGAAATGCATGCCCGACATGATATGATAGATGTACCCTTGAGCACCCCGTCTTGCCCGCTCATAGTCTTGCACTGGATTTGTTTTACACATGTCTCGATTTATGTGATTTAACCTATGAGTCGGAACCACTAAGCTTGGATGACCTTGTCGGTCTGATCTGCCGACTTGGAGATCCCTTCCTGTCCCGCCAGCTGCAACATGGATCCCGATGCCCGGTTTATTAATCGTGGTCCCGTCGCGATACCCGGCTCGCTCCCGTGGTTCCCGATATCCGGTTCGCTACCGTGATTCCCGACACCCGGTTTGCTACCATGGTCCCGTCCCGTATTAGTATATATGTATATGTAAATTGGTTGCACCTCCTCACTTCGATGAATGTGGTCAACACCCGATACTCTTGTTACTTCGGTGATAGAGGATTTAGCTGCTTGTGGATGCCATCTCGATTGTTTCTCGATTTCCTTGATTACCTTACATATTTTTTGACTGCATATGCGTTTTAATTAAATGATTCATTTACTTCTTGAAAGTCACTGTTTAAATAGGTTTATATGTTTTCCAAGGTAAAGGTTTTTATTATCGAATGTTTATATCTGTTCACCCACCTACCGGACCGTCGCGTCTGATCCTTTGCTTTGGTACTCAGGTACCGTTGTCGGTTATCCCGAGGAGGAGCCAGAGGAGGCGGTCGGAGAACCGCAACCGCTAGTTGAGTGTCGTGCCGACGATGTTATGTAAACATCCGGTTGTCGAGATGCGAAACATTTTGGGGGTGCTTGGATTTATATTTTGGTGGATATTGTTTTGTTAGTATTGGCCTTTATTGGCCTCTATTTTTTGGAATTGTAATTAAATTATCTTTTGATTAAACTTTAATATGTACTTTTGGGTTACGCTATAGGGCATTGCTCATTCTAATACTCGTTACTTAAATGCAATCAGTCTCATGTTTTATGGAAATGATTACATGCTTGATTTGCTATACGCTTCCGAAATTTAACAAAGTATTCATGATGATGTTGAGATATCCTCACCGCGGACACCTGTGGGAAATCACGTGCACGGGTGATGTGTGTTCTTTATTATCCCGTGTGCGTTGGGCATTGACCATACCTTTTCTTATTTACTTCACAATTAGTCCCGATCCCGGATTGGTCCCCAAAACCATTCCGGGGTCGCGACAGATTGGTATCAGAGCGAGGCGTGTTTCAGGCAATTAAAAGAAACTAGAAATCCTAAGGACGTGGCGAGGATTCGTTAGATCTCCCGTGAGTCAGAATCGCGTGAGCAATGTGTGACACTATTCTTGATTATCATGTGCTAACAACTTGTTTTGCAGCATCATGCCACCTCGTAAGCGACCTGTAAACGGCAATCCCACTGCAAGCAACAGTGATTATACCGGGCCAGTTGAGGGTACAAGGCCAATTGGAGAAGATAGAACTGAAAACATAATGCCAAATCAGTTTCAGCAGATGTTGCAGGCTATGCTTGATCAGCAGCGTCAAGCCAATGAGAATCAGACTAGACTTCAAGAGCAAATGCTGAAGAAGGATGATGATCATGCCAGAGAGTTGGCAGAAATGCAGAGACAGTTATTGGAGTGTTACAGAGAAGGCCAGAGCCAGTCCAGCCTCAACCTGCAATTGTCATCAATCAGAGGGAGCATGACCCCAATGCATTGTTCGAGAGATTCAGAAAGAGGGCACCCAAAGATTTTATTAGCTCAGAAGATCCCTTGACTGCAGATGATTGGCTGGACCATATAGAGAATATCTTCGAAGTCTTCAGGTGCACAGGAGGAGAGAGAGTAAAGCTGGAAACATCTCTATTCACCGGGTTGGCAGACATCTGGTGGAAAACAGTAAGGGAAGAGTATAGAACAATGGCCGATGCAATGGCATGGCAAAACTTCAAGATACAGTTTCGTGACAAATATGTGCCCACGCACATAAGGAGACAGAAGGCAGTGGAGTTTCAACAGCTTGTCCAAGGCAATATGACAGTCCAAGAATACCTCACCAAATTTGAAAGGTTGTCAAGATATGCTCCTGAATTAGTGGACACGGTGGAGAAAAAGATAACCAAGTTTCTTGAAGGACTTCACCCCATCATCGAGAGGGATGCTACGGGAGTTATACCACCGGTCACTTTTGAAGAGGCGATCAAGAAGGTCTACAAGTTCGAGAACTTCCACCACAAGGTCCTTAGATCTCAAGGCAAAGGACAAGGGCAACCACAGCAACAAAATCACCAGCAAAGGAATCAACAGAACAAAAGGCAGCGGCAAGACCAGAATGTGCAGCTCGTTTGTATCCACTGTGGTAAAAATCATGAGAGTGCCCAATGTCGTACCATCACCGGAGCATGCTTTAGATGTGGCTCCATGGATCATCAGATGAGGAATTGCCCGAGACCGAATTGGCAGAATCAGCAGCCTCAAGGAGCACCGCGTCCAGCACCGCCACAGAATGCACTGGTAGTACAGAATCAGGCAAGGCCACTTCAGCAGCAGCCACCACCGCAACAGTACAGACCCCAACAACAGCAGCAGCAGCAGGCCCGTCAACAAGGACAGTAGCAGAATCAGCGTCTCCCGCAACAGAATAGAAATGCCCCTCAAGGCAGGCAGCAACAAGCTCCTATAAGGCCACAGCAGCGAGGACAAGTGTATGCGGTCAACAGAGCTGATGCAGATGCAGCAGGCAATATTGTGGAAGGTACACTTCTTGTCAGTGGGATAGAATCTAGAATATTATTTGACCCTGGGTCTACGCATTCATTCATATCCCATGCATTTTCTAGATTGATTGATGTGCATGGTAGAGATCTTGAGTATATTTTGACTATGGCTACCCCAGTAGGAAAACAAGTTGTGTGTACTACTTATTACCCTAGTTGTATGGTTCGAATAGGAGAAGTCGTGTTACCCGCAGATCTTATTCTGTTGGAGATGAAAGATTTTGATGTCATCCTAGGGATGGATTGGTTGGCAGGGTACCATGCCACAATGGATTGTTTCCATAAGACCCTCACATTCAAGTTGGATGAGACACCAACAGGGGTGTTATTCCAGGGAGAGAGGAGGAATCCTCGTGCAGGGTTTGTCTCAGCGTTGAAGGCTGATGACTATTAAGAAGTGGATGTGAAGCCTATTTGGCGTTTATGACGGAGGATAAACGGTCCCAAGGGGTGGAGGAGATCCCTATTGTTTGGGAGTTCCCGGATGTATTTCCGGAGGAGATTCCAGGTTTACCACCCATAAGAGAAATTGACTTCACCATTGAGTTGTTACCAGGGACCGCTCCAATATCTATTGCACCATATAGAATGGCTCCGGTGGAATTAGGAGAGTTGAAGATACAATTGCAAGAATTATTGGATAAAGGTTTTGTAAGACCTAGTATTTCTCCGTGGGGAGCTTCGGTTTTGTTCGTTAAGAAGAAGGATGGTTCGATGAGAATGTGTATTGACTAACGGAGATTGAACCAAGTGACCATCAAGAACAAATATCCATTGCCAAGGATAGATGAATTGTTCGATCAATTACAAGGTGCTTCGTACTTTTCGAAGACTGATTTGAGATCCGGTTACCATCAGTTGATAGTCAGAGAATTAGATGTGTTGAAAATAACTTTCCGGACAAGATATGACCACTATGAGTTTCTAGTGATGCCATTTGGGTTGACCAATGCACCAGCAGTGTTCATGGCATTGATGAACAAGATATTTGCCCAATATCTAGATCAGTTTGTAGTGGTGTTCATCGATGATATTTTGGCGTATTCCAAGACCAGAGAAGAGCATGAAGAACATCTGAGGATAACATTGCAGCTTCTGAGAGAGAACCAACTGTATGCGAAGCTCAACAAGTGTGAATTTTGGCTAGTGCAAGTTGCATTTTTGGGACATATTATCTCCAAGGAAGGATTGTTAGTAGACCCGTCCAAGATTGAGGCAGTAGTGAAGTGGGAAAGACCGAAGAATGTGTCAGAAATCAGGAGTTTCCTTGGATTGGCAAGGTATTACCGGAGGTTTATACAAGGGTTTTCGTCGATTGCAGCACCGTTGATGAAGTTAACAAGGAAGAATGTACCTTACGTGTGGACAGATCAGTGTGAAGCCAGTTTCCAAGAGCTGAAGAAGAGGTTAACCATCGCCCCAGTCCTTACTTTGCCATCCGAAAGCGGCTGTTTCACCATCTTTACCGATGCTTCGAACGTTGGACTTGGTTGTGTTTTGATGCAGGAAGGAAAAGTTGTGGCATATGGGTCCTGGCAGCTGAAAGATCATGAGAAGAACTATGCAACCCATGACCTCGAATTGGCAGCGGTCGTCTTCGCGTTAAAAATGTGGAGACATTACCTCTATGGAGAGAAGTTTGAAGTTCATTCTGATCACCGCAGTCTACAGTACCTATTTTCTCAGAAGGAATTGAACATGAGGCAAAGGAGGTGGATGGAGTGTATCAAGGATTATGATTTTCCAATCAAGTACCACCTGGGGAAAGCGAATGTAGTTGCCGATGCTTTGAACAGAAAATCAGTGGGCATGGCAAATCTAAGTGGTACTTGTATTTTTGAGCAATTTGAGGAATTGAAGATAGACCTACAACCACTGAGGAAGGGTGTTATAATTACCAATATGTCAGTGTCAGAGCCTTCGTTTATTCAAAAGATCAAGGATAGTCAGTTGCAAGATCCAGAGTTAGCAAGGATTTCAGAGCATATAGCAGAACGTCCTGATTTCCGTATCGTTGACGGAGTCCTTTACTATCGAGACCGTCTGTGTGTGCCTAACATCGAAGATTTGAGGAATGACATCATGGCAGATTTAATATGTACTTTTGGGTTAAGCTATAGGGCATTGCTCATTCTGATACTTGTTATTTAAATGCAATCTGTCTCATGTTTTATGGAAATGATTACATGCTTGATTTGCTACACGCTTCCACAATTTAACAAAGTATTCATGATGATGTTGAGATATCCTCACCGCGGACACCTGTGGGAAATCACGTGCACGGGTGATGTGTGTTCTTTATTATCCCGTGTGCGTTGGGCATCGACCATACCTTTTCTTATTTACTTCACAATTAGTCCCGATCCCGGATTGGTCCCCAAAACCGTTCCGGGGTCACGACACTGTATGAAGCTCAAGTCCTTGACGTGAGCCAGAAGTGTTGCCACCAAAAAAGTCACTATGTCTTCTCAACATCAAGAAGCCTTGTGAAGCTGCATCCTGCTACAAAACAAGCAAAGCTACTTCAAGCATCAGATCTTGTCAGAATCAGACGAAAACTGAAAGATCCTTCAAGACAGGGGTACACCTCAAGTTTCGGGCCATTCCGACATCGTTTGGCCTAACTTCACTTCTACGATAGTTAAACAAGCGCTCCTGGGGGCGACATCATCGAAGACACCAAAACTTCGATCAAAGCCAACAGATGACTCCAAAATGTCTCTAAAGGGCTCCATGCCAAATTTCAAGTCAAACCGACAATGTTTGACCCTCCATCAATGCTCAAGCAGCAAAATCAAGCCTCTCGGCGGCAAAAACCACCGAAGCCATCACTCATCAAACAAAGTACATGAGTGGCTTCAACATGCTTCCAAAGGGCTGCACGTCGAATTTCAGGTCATTCCGACAACGTTTGACCAGGTTTCGATGCTCCGAAAGAAAATCAAGCCTACCGGCGGCGGAGCAACCCGGGACCATGACATCCAAAACGGAGCTAATGGAACGTCTCAAAATGACTCCAATAGGCTCCCCGTCGAATTTCAGGTCAATCGGACATCGTTTGACCACATATCAAAGCTCGGCATTTTCCCCGTAGTAAAATCAAGTCAAGCATCGATGGGACCCCAAACGGCTTCAAAACTCAAATAAAAGCCCATGGTTGGTCCTATCCACTGCTCAAGAATCTTCACCTCAATTTTCAGGTCATCCGACATCGTTTTACCTAGTTTCGACTGTTGACGGAAAATCGACTACAAAGTCTTCGGCTTTCCCGAAAAATGGGAAACTTTGTGCTCTGATTTCGCGCTGGTTCTCGTCAAGTTTTCTCCAAGAAAATCAAGTCAATAATTGAGGAAAAATGCCAACAAAAATATAGAAGAAATAAGGAAAAAAAAAGACAAAAAAACGGCCGAAAACGAAGCTCGGCGACCAAAAGGGCCAAAGCCCTATGGTCGACGGCAACCCTGGCCCAAGGTCGCCCGCGACCCTGGGTGCATGGTCGTCGGCGACCCTGCAAATCCGGATCGCCGGATTTCGCACCAAACAGCCCTTTTTCCGATCCTTTTCGCGTTTCGAGTGTTCCTGCCTCTGTGATTTTCTAAAAATCCAATCTTTGATGCTTGAAAACCACTGATGTTCACCGACATCTTGGATCCTCCGTCAAAAGCATGAAATCATCACCGATCGCTCCAAGATCGCCAACTGGCTGACCAAGAAAGTCTACTTTCTGTCCGACCGATCGTGAAATCAACAAGACAGATGTCACCGGCCCACCAACATCAATCAATGTCTGAAATTGCATCGCAATCCGACATCAAACAATGTGTGGATCCACCTGTGATGATCATAAGAAGAATCTCAAAATACGAGGCTCGGCCCGCAACTCTTCAATGCCTTGGCGACCACTTAATGTCGTTAATTGACCCGTTTATGACAACTTAATGCGGTCATTAACTCATTATTTTGGACGGCCCAATCAGATTCAAGCATTTGGGAGTTACAAAACCAACCAATCATGGCATTAAACCCATGAAACTCCCATCATCATGAAGATTAAAGGCAATTAAATGCCCACTACCCTTCATCGGCCAATCACAAGCCATGAAAAAGGAGTTACAAAATCAAAGAACAAAAGCTTGTAACTCCTCATCAATTCTCTCATCATGGCCATCAATGCCCATAACCACCTCATGGCTACCAAAAGCCTATAAAAGGAGGTCCAAAAGAAGAGAATCGATACACACATCGACTTGAAATTCTGCACTTGCACACTTGCATTCTCCCGAAGAAATCCAGACGAAGTCCTACTGCTCTGCTGCAAGAAACACCACAAGGTGATCAACGTCCCTTGGGGGGCCATCCCTCCAAGGTCCCCTCCTTCTACAACATGGCCTAAACGCGGCTTTTCAGCCCGTTTACTTGGTTTTTCATTGGATATAGGACCTCCTCTTGGTCCTTGTCCTTTAAAAACCAAGGTTAGGAGCCAAGCTGAAGAATCAAAGTGTCAACCATTCTCATTTGAAGGACGATGGCGAAGTCCATACATGATTTGCGACCGTCGATCTCAACGTGTCTTCATAATCTCCTGAGAAGTTAGATCCCTTTTCTTCCTTTTCTATTGTAGTTTGTATTTTTTAAAGAAGCAAAAAGAAATCACAATTCTTGTCTTTCATACTTGATGAGTTTTGTAAAATCGCCTTTCACGACAAAATCGCCTTTTACGGCAAACAAACAAAAAAACGCCTCTTACGGCATTCTTAAAAACAAACTTTTCTCTTTTCTTAATATTTATGCAATTTGAAAAGTTAGAAAAAAGGATTGATTTCCTTTCTATTTTTGAAGGTGGATCTCCGGATCATCACCATTCCAAATTCCAAGTAGAAAGTAAATCTGGCATACCCGTACAAAATGTTGATACCCGCGTTTTCCCTCCTCCGCCGAGACCCAGGATAGCCCCCAGGGTGCAGAAGGAGAGGACGGAAAACTGAGGGTCCATGAAGTTGGCATACCCGGTGGGACACGTTGACTTGAGAACGTGATGCTTTGATCCCTCGACTCCTTTCTAGTTGGTGGCCTATGTTGCATTTTGCATCTAAAAAAAAAAAATAGACATGAGATGGGATTTCAATTGTTCTTTCTCACTTCAAAAAAAAAAAAAAAAAGAAAAATCTGATTTCTTTTCTTAGATTCAACTTTGAGAAACTTTGATCCTTCCCTCTTCGAACTTGATAGCTCACAGAAATGTTTGCAGCTATCGTTCATATCGGGGATTGGGCCATCTTTTCTCTTCGCTAAGTCCAATTGGGATTTCAAAAAAAAAAAAAATTTCATTTCAAATTCTTTCAAAAAAAAATGATCTCTCTTTCTTAAGATTCAATTTTGAGAAACTTTGATCCTCTCTCCTTCGAACTTCATAGCTCACAGAAATGTTTGCAGCTATCGTTTATATCTGGGATTGGGCCATCTTTTCTCTTTGATGAATCCAATTGAGATTTCAAAAAAAAATTATAATTTGAAAAAAAAATCAGTTTTCTCTCTTTTGAATTCAAATTTGAGAAACTTTGGTTTTCCCTTTTCGGATATAGCGCTCGCAGAAATGTTGAGCCTTTGTTCGGATTGGAACACCATTCGCTCTCTTTGATGAGTTCATTAAAAATCTTCATAAAAAAAAAAAAAAGAAACACTAAGTGTTGACACCAAAAAAGTCACTATATCTCATCCACATCAAGAAACCTCGTGAAGCTGCATCCTGCTACAAAACAGGCAAAGCTACTTCAAGCATCAGATCTTGTCAGAATCGAACAGAAACTGAAAGATCTTTCAAGGCAGCCAAAAGAGGGGTACACCTGAGGTTTCGGTCCATTCCGACATCGTTTGGCCTAACTTCACTGCTCCGACAGCTAAACAAGCGCTCCTGGCGGCGACATCATCGAAGACACCAAAACTTCGATCAAAGCCGATGGATGACTCCAGAATGTCTCCAAAGGGCTCCATGCCAAATTTCAAGTCAAACCGAATTTGTTCGACACTCCATCAACGCTCGAGCAGCAAAATCAAGCCTCCCGGCGTCGAGAACCACCGAAGGCATCACTCATCAAACAAAGTACACGAGTGGCTTCAACATGCTTCCAAAAGGCTGCACGTCGAATTTCAGGTCATTCCGACAACGTTTGACCAGGTTTCGATGCTCCGAAAGAAAATCAAGCCTACCGGCGGCGGAAAAACCCGGGACCATGACATCCAAAACAGAGCTGATGGAACGTCTCAAAATGACTCCAATAGGTTCCCCGTCAAATTTCAGGTCAATCGGACATCATTTGACCACATATTAAAGCTCGGCATTTTCCCCACAGCAAAATCAAGTCAAGCATTGATGAGACCCCAAACGGCTTCAAAACTCAAATAAAAGCTCATGGTTGGTCCTATCCACTGCTCAAGAAGCTTCACCTCAATTTTCAGGTCATTCCGACATCGTTTGACCTAGTTTCGACTGTTGACGGAAAATCGTCTACAAAGTCTTCGGCTTTCCCGAAAAATGGGAAACTTTATGCTCCGATTTCGTGCTGGTTCTCGTCAAGTTTTCTCCAAGAAAATCAAGTCAATAATTGAGGAAAAATGTCAAGAAAAACACAGAAGAAAGAAAGAACAAAAAAGACAGAAAAACGGCCGAAAAAGATACTCGGCAACCAAAGGGGCACAAACCCTAAGGTCGCCGATGACCCTGCAAATCCGGGTCGCCGGATTTTGCACCAAAATGTCCGTTTTTCGATCCTTTTCGCGTTTTGGGTGTTCCTGCCTCTGTGATTTTCTGAAAATCCAATGTTTGATGCTTGAAAATGACTGATCTTCACCGACATCTCGGATCCGCCGTCAAAAGCATGAAATCATCACCGATCGCTCCAAGATCGCCAACCGGCTGACCAAGAAAGTATACTTTCTGTCCGACCGATCGTGAAATCGACAAGACTGATGTCACCGGCTCACCAACATCAACTAATGTCTGAAATTGCATCGCAATCCGGCATCAAACAATGTGTGGATCCACCTGTGATGATCGCAAGAAGAATCTCAAAAGACGCGGCGCGGCCCGCGACTCTTCACATGCCTTGGCGACCACTTAATGTCGTTAATTGACCCGTTTATGACAACTTAATGCGGTCATTAACTCATTATTTTGGACGGCCCAATCAGATTCAAGCATTTGGGAGTTACAAATCTAAGCAATCATGGCATTAAACCATGAAACTCCCATCATCATGAAGATTAAAGGGAATTAAAAGCCCACTACCTTCATCGGCCAATCACAACCCATGAAAAAGGAGTTACAAAATCAACTCGTAACTCCTCATCAATTCTCTCATCATGGCTATCAATGCCCATAATTACCTCATGGCTACCAAAAACCTATAAAAGGAGGTCCATTCCAAAGAAAAGAAAAAAAGTAAAAGGATCCCAAGTGCAAGCTCTGAAAATCCAGAAAATTCAAGAGAGACGAAGTCCTGTTGCTTTGCTCCCAGAAGCACTACAAGGTGATCAACGTCCCTTGGGGGGCCACACCCCACACCCCAAAGTTACCTCCTTCTCCAACATGGCCTAAACGCGGGTTTTAAGCCCGTTTACTTGGTTTTTCATTGGATATAGGACCTCCTCCTGGTCCTTGTCCTTTAAAAAACCGAGGTTAGGAGCCAAGCCAAAGAATCGAAGCATCGACCGTTCTCATTTGAAGGACGATGGCGAAGTCCATACATGACTTGCGACCGTCAATCTCAACGTGTCCCCACAATCTCCGGAGAAGTTAGATCCATTTTCTTCCTTTTCTATTGTAGTTTGTATTTCTTAAAGAGACAAAAAGACAACAATTCTTGTCTTTCATATTTGATGAGTTTTGTAAAATTGCCTTTCACGGCAAAATCGACTTTTACGGCAAACAAACAAAAACGCCTCCTACGGCATTCTAAAAAAATAAACTTGTCTCTTTTCTTAATATTTATGCAATTTGAAAAGTTATAAAAAATGATTGATTTCCTTTCTATTTGTGAAGGTGAATATCCGGATCAACACCATTCCAAATTCCAAGTAGAAAGTAAATTTGGCATACCCGTACAAAAATGTTGATACCCGCGTTTTCCCTCCTCCGCCGAGACCCAGGTCAGCCCCTGAGGTGCGGAAGGAGAGGACGGAAGATTCCGAGGGTCCATCAAGTTGGCACACCCGGTGGGACCACGTTGACTTGAGAACGTGATGCTTTGATTCCTTGGCTCCTTTCTAGTTGGAGGCCTATGTTACATCTTGCATCTAAAAAAAAAAAAAACATGAGATGGGATTTCAATTGTTCTTTCTCACTTCAAAAAAAAAAAAAAACAAATCTGATTTCTTTTCTTAGATTCAGCTTTGAGAAACTTTGATCCTTCCCTCTTCGAACTTGATAGCTCACAGAAATGTTTGCAGCTATCGTTCATATCGGGGATTGGGCCATCTTTTCTCTTTGATGAATCCAATTGGGATTTCAAAAAAAAAAATTATTTTAAATTCTTTCAAAAAAAAATGATCTCTTTTTCTTAAAAACTCAACTTTGAGAAATTTTGATCTTCTCTTTTTCGAACTTGATAGCTCACAGAAATGTTTGCAGCTATCGTTCATATCGGGATTGGGCCATCTTTTCTCTTTGATGAGTCCAATTGAGATTTCAAAAAAAAACATATAATTTCAAAAAAAAAAAAAAAAAGGTCTTCTCTATTTCGAATTCAAATTCATAAAGAAACTTTGGTTTTTCCCTTTCGGATTTAACGCTCGCAGAAATGTTGAGTTGTGGTTCGGATTGGAACACCACTTGTTCTCTGTGATGAGTTCATTAGAAACCTTTCAAAAAAAAAAAAAAACACTAAGGTTGCACCAATTGCGCTCTTTGACTAAAGTGGATTTAAGAAAAGCCTTATCCAGAGTGTGGAGACAGCTAGACTGTTCGAGGCAAGGGTCCTTCAAACGGGTTCATTAAGTAATCCAACCCTTACCTGGGGGCTGATCTATCTACTAAGGTTTCATAAGATCGAATTGAAAACCTATGTGCATTTCAAAAAAAAAAATTTCACTTTTTGAGTTCAGAATTGAGAAATCTTGGTTCTTTCCCTTTCAGATTTAACGCTCGCAGAAATGTTGAGTTGTGGTTCTGATTGGAACGCCATTTGCTCTCTTTGATGAATTCAATCTTAAACCTTCAAAAAAAAAAAAAAGAACATTCCGTCACTTTTGAATTTAGAATCGAGAAATCTTGGTTCTTTTCCCTTTCGGATTTAACGCTTGCAGAAATGTTGAGTTGTGGTTCAGATTGGAATACCATTTGCTCTCTTTGATGAATTCAATCTTGACCTTTCAAAAAAAAAAAAAAACTTCCGTCAATATTGGATTCACATTTGAGAAATTTTGGTTCCTTTCTCTTTCGGATTCAGCGCTCGCAGAAATGTTGAGCCCTTGTTCGGATTGGAATACCAGTTGCTCTCCTTTATGAACCCAAATTTGACCTTTCAAAAAATCCCGTCTCGTGTCCTTTCCGAGGATGCGATTTGCAACATTTGTGCCTAGCGGTACTAGTACGCCCTTTCGGGTCTACTGTATTCACGGCCAACACATTTGTATCTCCAACCTTATATCATTTTACCTCGAGTGAGCCTTGCTTCTCGGTAATTTGAATTAATGTCTACAATTGCTTCTAGCAGTCACTGGAACGCTCACTCTGAGCCTACCATACTTGCATTCTAGAGCAATTGTATCCTCTATGGCTTTTTGCCTTCTTCATCATCCTTGGGCTGGGCCATGTCCCCTCAAGTGATTTGAAAAGCCAAAACCATAGTGGTTCTCCATTTATGATCACCATATTCTTGTGATTACTAATGGATTTGGTCTTGTTTCAGAAGTTTTCCAAAACTAACAATGGCAGCTTCATTGACCATCACTTTCGATGAAAACAAGTACCAACTTATGCTTCAAGATAAGCAAAACAAGCATAAGCGCCCTAATAGTTGCTGAAGCGTCATCACCCTCGACAACTCTCCAAACACCGGGTCAACTTCAACTTCCCGGACCATCGTCTTCGGGTCACTGGGACCATTCCCACTTCCCGCAGAAGACACTGTACCTGCCAAGAAGGAGAAAACCGCCCCGCAACGTGTCACTAAAATGGCACCAAGGGCGAACACCAAGAAGCCTAAATCCCGTGGCGTTCCCACGAAGCCTCAACCTACAAGAAACCAGGTTTACCCCAAAACCTGGTCCCCGAGATCTTCACCAAAGCAACGGAGGTCCCGAACATCAGCAAAGCCAGCATACCTGGCCCCTCTCAAGGAGAATCGGTTATACCCTCTCTCTTACATGAAAGAGGAGAAACCTACCATTCGCCCAAAGAACAAATAAAATTATCATGAGCCGGCTTGCTCCTACAAGCCCAAAACCAAATCCTGCATCGTTAGGCCTACGCAAAAACATGCTGAAGCCTGCACTCCCGCGAGTCGACCCTTCATCTCAACAGGGGCCGAGCATGCAAAATTCAAGTCTTCATTGCGACAGACAAAGGACCGCGTCTAGATTCTGTCCTTGCCTAGCTTCAAAGAAGACAAACTCGGCAGCTGCGCACGAGGGACTACATCCTTCATCGCCAGAGCCCAGCCATAGCTGACTGAAGCTCAAATTGCTCGTCGTATGCGTCGCCGTACGGCATATCGACAAAAGAGACTTGAGAAACAAAGAACCCAGCGTTCTACTCTCCATGTCTCAAACAAATGGGTCGAAAAAGAAAGACCCGACCAATTCATTGCTGTTCATATGGTTGGCAAAACCAGAAAACGCCAGAAGTCAGCAACCAAAATCAGTGTTAGACGTCCAGTGACTCGCAGCGTCTCTCGGACACGAACACATCTGGAAGAATCCTCTACTCCTTGAAGCCAAGGACATCGGAGTAACCACTCCTCAAATTCTTCATCCAGAAGAATGAGCCCCAGCTCAGTCACCAGGATGATTTCTTTGTTCGAATCCCGAGGGATGAACGTCTTGGCTACAAGTTCTGAGCCGCCTCCACCACCTGATGATGTGGTCGCACTCATCCAGCAGTTGGAGCAAGGACAATAGAGAATTGAGGCTTTGATGGAAAACCTTATTCTCACTTTACAGCGTCCACCACCTAACAATGAAACCCCTCCGAATCATGAAGATGACAAAGGTAATGCAGAAAACAATGAGTCACGCGCCCTTACCAAAAAGGACGTGGATGATATCCTCGCAAAAGCAGAAGAAGATGATACATTGAAGAAACATGGGATCAAGCCACCCTACCCTCTATGGATGGACTCGGTTCCGTTCCCTGCAAAATTCAAACAACCTACTCTCCAAACATATACGGGGAAAAGTTCAGCCAGACAACACGTCATCCACTTCAAGATCCTGACGGGAGCTATTGCGGATCAAGATGCCCTCAAGACTCGCCTCTTTGCAAGTACCCTAAAAGGTACAACCTTTGATTGGTACTCCACTCTGCTTGAGAACTTCATCCAGAATTAGGCTATGCTGGAGACACGCTTCCTAACCCACTTCCAAGATGAGGATCATCCTGTTACTATGGCTCAACTCTGCAGCCTAAAACAGGGAGAGAATGAGTCAACTTATGACTACATTCACAAGTGGAAGGCAATGGCGTACAAATGCTCAGATGTACTGCCACAAGCGTCGCTAGTCGACATCTGCCGTAACAATATGAGAGCAAAAATTCGCTCCATGATCATCGGCAACAAATCAAAGAACTTGGGAGAACTCCTCGAAGCTTCCATGGAAGCTGAAATGGTGATCAAAGACCTCAACAATCAGAAATCATCAAAGAAAGAGCCGACTGCTGTTACAACCTCAAAACCAAAGAAAAAGGAGGTTTTCAATGTGCAGACTAAGTCAGCTCCTCAGCAGCCAAAGAAAGCTGAAAACAAAACTGCAGGTAAAAGACCTGAACTCTCTGATGCCTTCAAAGAACGTGTAGAAAAGAAATATCCGTTCGATGAAGATGTTGAAGAAATCTTTGAGGCTCTCCTAGCAAATGTTAAACTCACTTTGCCGGAGCCCAAAAGACCGGGAGATGTTGGCAAAACCAATGATCCCCGATACTGTCCATACCATCAGATGATCTCACATCCTCTCAATCAATGCTTTATTGTGAGAGAGAAGATCAATGAGATGTGGAAAAACGGAGTCATAACTTTTGACAGAAACTACGGCTCCACTTCTGTCAACATGGTGTCATGTGGGCAAGTTTTAAAATCACCGAAGAAGAAGACCACTACTTCATTCAAGGTGATTAAAATGGCTCAAGCATCCTAAGAATTGGTTCCCTATCCAACACCAGATGGACAACCTATGTGGGTGCATCCCGATCTCTTAGAAGATGAAAATTGGGAGATCGTCAAAACAAAGCCGACCGCTCAGCAGCGAAGGCAAGCCAAGAGACAACTCCGCAAGCTCAAACAGCAGCAGAAGTCTCAACCAAAACAAGAAGTCCTTGAAAAAGCAGAAACCTCTTCCACTGCTTCACTAGGTGCAACGGAAGAATCTCTTCCCAAAACTTCAAAGGCGGTTAGAAAATTCACTCTTGATGATTTCATGCCACCTCTATACAAAAATGAAACTGCGCAGGGGGCATCATACTCTTGCAACTCAGTAGTTGGATTCTCCATGGATGGATACGAGTCCAGTGACACTGCCAGTGACATTGTTGAGTGGGAAGAATCCCTTGAAACAGGAGAATACCTCTCCGACGAATAATGGATTCCCGAATCTCATCTCATACCAATAATCTGGTATAACCCATTGCAGCCACAAGGATCCTGGTCCGATCATGAAGAAGACCAAGACCCTGTTCAAGAAAACGCTGTTGACTTGGCACCAGCCAATGCTTCAGTGGGACCCAACATTAGTGAACCACAAGGAGAGGATGACGAAAAAGATTTGGCTCCCATGCCTGATCTTGAAGAATATGCAAGAATCTTGCAACATCTTGCCATAGAGCAGGAGAAGGATCGCATCAATGATCTTCGTCATGATCCAGAACCGGAAGTCCCTGAAAATCAACGGGAACTTTCTCCCTCAACCCCTGAAAATGGAGAAAACAGTTGGATCGATGATCCTCTTGCATCTGAGGATGAGTCTGATTCCCAACAGTCTACACTGGAGGCATCTCCTGTCAGGATAACCTGCAATGTGATAGCTCAGGACGATAGTGCCTCTAAAACTTTCGAAGATACATACTCCCCAACCGGTAGTGTATCTTCCGGAGCTACATCCTCCCAGGTGACTTCCACTGAGATATCATCCTCTCAGCCCTCGTCTCCTGAAGCTGTGACTTCAGAGCTCAAACCTCTCCCGATTGATCATCTTGAAGAAAATTCTGCCAATGAAATCTTCTTCAATGAAAACCCAGTCAATTGGTCCCAGATATCCGATCTCATAGGTAATGTCTGGGCAAACAAAGAAAAGTTGCCGGATGTTGTTCAAGACTTGTTCCCGGAAATTACTCCGTGCAACACAATTACTGAAGACGCCAATGCTGGTAAAGAGACGTCTTCAGCAAATCATAAGGACCGACTTCTTGATCTTGAGAGTGACCTTCCAAAAGAAGACCCTTCTCTAGAGGCTCTTGAAGTTGGTAGAGGTACCCGTTCTGGCCGGGATTACCACAAAAATTACAACCAACCTTCTTCTTCTTATGTAAATCCTTTAGGAAAGCAAGTTGTAAACACCCCAAGTGGCAATAATAATGAAAATGCAGGCCCGAAGGAGGCTTTCAAGTACAACTTGATTGAGCACTTCAAACACATACCTGCACGTCTGAACATCCTTGACTTATTACGAATGTCTCCACAAACTCGTGATAGTCTCATTTCAGAATTACAAAGACTGAATACGGATGTCGACAAACATGCCCCCCAAGTCCTACAAATTGAAATGGACTATAGGGTCAAAAAATCAAATACTCCCTCAAAGGGAGAAAAGAAGAAAACTGAGGGATCAAGCAATGAATGCCTCTCGGTACAAAAAGGCAGCAAGTGCAACAATTGCCTTTGACAAAGATGACCTCCTGTTAGGCGAAACAAAGGACAACCGACCCTTGTACTTTACGGGGTATGTCAAAGAAATGCCACTACACAGAGTTCGGATCGATCCAGGTTCTGCACTCAATCTTATTTCTACTTAGGCACTCGAAGAGCTGGGCATTCCACCTAGGAAGTTGAGTCATACGTCCGTATCCATTTTCGGATATGACGGGAGCGCTCAAAGGCCTATCGGCAAAATCAGGTTCAAATTGAAAATTGGTAATCTTATTTCTGAAGTCACCGTATATGCGATAAGGACCCCTTCATGCTATAATATACTCCTTGGACGCCCCTGGATACATGAGAATGGTGTCGTCCCTTCAAATCTACATCAGTGCATCAAGTTCGTTGGCAACGATGGCTTGATACATCGAGTATTTGCAAACAAAAAGCCCTTCAAAGGCAAGGATGTTCATTTTACAGATGCTCAAATGTATAAAGATGGAAAAGAAGAACAGGAGGAAAAAAATAACTTACTTTCCCGACAGTCTCCAAAGAGATAAAGGCAAGCTCTTCAGCAATCACCGGAGGTAAACAAACCCTTCACCAAACTCGAAGTAAGCGGTCAAGCTCCCTTCGTCGTCTCCTTCAAATCTCAAAAGCCTTTGGTAATCACTACCAAAGCAAACAAGACAAAACAAAAGGCTGGGGGCAAGTTCACTGTCTCCTTTGTGTCTATTATGCATGACACAGACTCAGAGTCAGAGCCAGAAGATGACACAGCATCAAGCCAAGATGATACTCAGCAAGATCAGACCGCTCTCACTCCATTGGAGACACCTGCAGACAAAGAAGATCCTATATCTGATTCCTTTGTTATCCCGACAACTTCGCCAGAAGAAAAAGCAATCTTCTTCCATAGATCGGGAGCATCTCCACTGAACTCTCTGCTTGAACCTTTCCAAAACGAAGGTATGCCTCAGCTATCCCTGTATAGTCCAATGGCACAAGCTATCAAGAAGAAAATGGGCTACAACGCTCAAAATCCGACTGGTGTGGGAGGTGGCCGGGGTATTCTCACACCATTTGAACCCACCCTGACCAAAAGTCAACCAGAAGATTGGAAAATCCACCTTCATAAAGGCAAGTCTTCATTTGGGTTGGGGTATGATCCTACCGCTCCCATGAGACAGTTGACACCATGGTTGCAAAGTCTTTTTACCAACCAAGCCTCAACATCTCATAAAGACATTGATATCCCTGGATATCTCTTTGAGGAGTTATTCGTCAAAAATCCAGAAAGTTCCTCCAATTGGTATAATTTCTCTGATAATAAAGAGGAATTGCCCGATGATACAGACGCGCGATTTTCTAACTCAGAAGAACCATCGTCTCCAAAAGAAGTGCCATACTTCAACCCAGTTCCAGTAGATGATTGGGACCATCTCATTGCAAGCCTTGAGAAGAATGCTGATCAAGAAGGATTCATGGACAGAAACAGAGCCTCAGTCTGAAAATGCCTGTGGCACTCCAGAAGGTCTTGTTGAGTTGGAAGCCTTCGAAAATATTGTGGAGGAACCACCTTCAAACCTTCCAACAGAAGACCATCTTCAAAAGATAGACTTGGGAACACCTGATAACCCACGTCCTATATTCATAAGTAAAAATATAAAGGATGATGAGTTACCCGAGTATATCTCTTTTCTTCGTGAGTTCGTTGATTGCTTTGCATGGTCTTATGCTGAAATGCCTGGCTTGGATCCCAAAGTAGCAGTCCACAAGCTCAACTTGCAAAAAGAAGTCAAGCCTATCAAACAAGGCCAAAGAAGATTCCGTCCTGACGTGATGGACAAAATTGAACAAGAAGTTCAGAAACTCAAAATCGTTGGCTTCATCCGCGAGGAACAGCATCCTGAATGGTTAGCCAACATCGTCCCCGTGACAAAGAAAAATGGGCAGATAAGGGTCTGCATCGACTACAGAGACCTGAATAATGCATGTCCTAAAGATGAATTCCCGCTCCTCATACCAGAGGTGATGATTGACAACACCTATGGGTTCGAGCGAATGACATTCATGGATGGATTTTCTGGCTACAACCAGATAAAAATGCATCATGAAGATGAAAGGCATACGTCATTTCGGACTCCATTTGGCGTGTATTACTACACTGTCATGCCATTTGGTCTGAAAAATGCAGGTGCAACATATCAGAGGGCTATGATGAAAATATTCCAAGATATGCAGCACAAGACGGTCGAAAGCTATGTTGACGACCTCGCCATCAAAAGCAGAAGAAAAGAAGACCATCTCGATGATCTTCGAAAAGTCTTCCTCCAACTTTGCAAACACAAATTGCGAATGAATCCACTAAAATGCTTCTTCGGTGTCTCATCGGGTAAGTTTCTCGGATTCATAGTACGGAAGGCTGGAATAGAACTTGACCCCACCAAAGTCAAGGCTATCCTGGAAATGCCATCTCCCAGAACCCTAAGAGAATTAAAAGGGCTTCAAGGAAGGTTGGCCTACATTCGACGGTTCATCTCTAATCTGTTAGGGAAGTGCCATCCATTCTCTCACTTGATGAAGAAAGGCGTAGATTTTGTCTGGGATGCTGAATGTGAAAATGCATTTCAAGACATCAAAGAATACGTCACTAAACCTCCAGTGCTGGCTGCCCCCACAACTGGAAAACCATTCATCTTGTACACAAGAGCTCTCGACCAATCTTTGGGTGCTCTGCTCGCACAAGAAAACAACGACGGAAAAGAAGCTGCTCTATATTACCTTAGCCGCATGTTGGTAGGTGCAGAGCATCGCTACTCCCAAGTCGAAAAAGAATGCCTTGCAGTGATGTTTGCCGTACAAAAGCTACAACACTATCTGCTGTCGAACACAGTCTACCTGATTTCAAGGATCAACCTCTTAAAGGTCCTTGTCACAAAACCAGGTTCTCCCAATGCTCGACTGGCAAAATGGTCCATCCTTCTATCACAGTTTGATATTAGGTATGTACCACGAAAAGCGATCAAATGCCAAGCTCTAACAGACTTCCTCGCAGAGCGTCCATTGCCTAAAGATTCTCCACTCAAGGACGATCTCCCAGACGAATTTGTCTACAATGTGGAAACTTCCTTATCAAATGCTTCTTGGGATATGTACTTTGACGGTGCAACCAAGACAAATGAAAAAGGAAAGCAAATATTGGGAATCGGCATTCTCTTTGTCAGTCCCGACAAATACATGATTCCACATGCCTTCTCGCTACTGGAACCATGTTCAAACAATGCAGCTGAGTACCAAGCCCTGATTGTAGGATTGGAACTCGCCCTCGAGTCCGGCATCACCATGCTGGAAGCTTTTGGAGACTCTCAACTGATCGTCAACCAGATGAATCAGACATTTGAAGTCAGGAAGCCTGATTTGCTGCCTTACTACAACAAGGCGCAGTCGCTTCAACAAAGATTCAACATCTGTCACATCACCCATATCCTCAGAGGTAAAAACATCCGTACAGATGCCCTAGCTGGACTCGCCGCATCCATGGCAATCCAAGAAGGGGAAAACATGCAAGTCACAGTGTGTCAAAGAAGGATTCTCCCTCCTCTCAACACACACCAAGCAGTTGCTAAATGCCACTAAGTGGTTGGAAGTCGGATGTCCATCCTCCAACCTCTGATTGGCGACTGGAGAAATCTGTTCATTTATTACATCATGTTCGGAATCCTACCTGAAGATCCGAAAGAGCGGGTAAGTATCCAAAGACGAGCCCCGAGCTTTCATTTGGATATATATCTTCAAAAGCACTTTACAGAAAATCCTTCAACGTAGTACTTCTCCGCTGCTTGTCACAACAAGAGGCTGAGGAAACCCTTAAAGAAGTACATGCTGGTCTTTGTGGAGCCCATCAGGTTGGTCCTAAGCTCTACAACAGATAAAAAGGCTAGGTTATTATTGGCCTACCATGGTAGCTGATGCAATGCAATTTGCCAAGCGCTGCCAAAAATGCCAGATTCACGGAGATTATGTCCACATGCCTCCAAAATGGCTACATCCAACACCAATCTCATGGCTTTTCAAAGCCTGGGGTATGGACATCATAGGTCCTATTTCTCCTCCATCAAGCAAAGGTCATCGCTTCATCTTCGCCGCTACGGATTATTTCTCCAAGTGGTCGAAGCATTTGCGCTCAGTGAAATGAAGACTTCTTCAGTCCTTCAATTCTTGCGCACCGACATTATTTGTCGCTTCGGCATACCTAAAAGATTCGTCCATGATAACGGACCATAATTCCGGGATCACAGATTCTACAGGTTCTGCGACAAGTACAAAATCCAAAGTTGTCCTTCGACTTTATATAATCCAGCAGCGAACGGACTAGCAGAAGCCTTCAACAAGACACTCTGCAAAATTCTCAAGAAATGGTCTCTAGTCACAAAAGAGACTGGGGCGACAAATTACCAGAAGCTTTGTGGGCCTATCGAACCACTGTTCGAGGACCAACTCATAGTACACTATTCTCCTTGGTCTATGGATGCAAAGCTGTTGTCCCCTTGGAAGTACAAATTCCTTCCTTAGGATATCTCTGCAAAATGACATAACGCAAGAAAGCAATGTCAAATTGAGACTCCAAGAGCTGGATAATCTCGATGAAAGACGACTCGAAGCTCTACAAAGCATTGAGTTGTATCAAGCACGCATGGCAGGATCTTTCGACAAGAAGGTCAGGCAATGCGTCTACAAAAAGGGTGACTTGGTTCTTACAGTAAAAAGACCCATAGTCTTTGCCCACAATTCCAAAGGAAAATTTGAACCAAAATGGGAGGGACCCTTCGTCATCGATAAAGTCTTCTCCAACGGTGCATACGCTCTTCTAAATATGGAAGGTGACAGATGTATGCTGCCCATCAACGGCAAGTTCTTGAAGCGGTACTACCCTTAAAGACTTCCTCAAATGGGTCAGAGCGATATCTACATGGCCAAAGCCTATTTCCAGGTACTTGCTCGTCAAACCCACCCCTTTTGAAATTTTCATCTTAATGTTGAAGTTTCTAAAAAACTCTTTCAAAACAATGCTTACTTTCATCGTTTCATTGTTCCAAAAAAAAATCTAAATCTAAAAATTCAAGTTTAGGAGCCTCTTCCTAGACTTGACCAAAATTTTCGATCCTTGAACCCAAAAAATTCATGGTTTGAAACAAAAACTAGGACTCAGGAATTTTCACCCTAGTCCGCCCCGGCTTTTATAACCAAAACGGTTTTAAATCAAAATTTATGACCCTCGTGTCTCTAAACAAAAAATGGTTTTTTAGAAACCGCGGGGAAGCGACATTCAGTCTGTTGACACCAAAAATGTCACTTTGCCTCTTCAACATCAAGAAAGCTGCATGAAGTCGCAACCTGCCATAAATAGGCAATGCAACTTCTCAAAAAATCAAATCTTGTCAGAATCAAACAAAAACTGCAAGATCCTTCAAGATAGCCAAGAGAAGAGTACATATGAAGTTTCGGGCCATTTCAGAATCATTTGGCCTAACTTCGCTTCTCCGACAGCTAAAATGGCGCTCCCGGCGGCGACATCATCGGAGACGTCAAAACTTCGATCAGAGCCTACAGATGACTCCAGCATGTCTCAAAAGGGCTCCATGCCAAATTTCAAGTCAAACCGACAACGTTTGACCCTCCATCAATGCTCGAGCAGCAAAATCAAGCCTCCCGGCGGCGGAAACCACCGGAGCCTTCGCTCATCAAACCAAGTGCATGAGTGGCTTCAACATGCTTCCAAAAGGCTGCACGTCAAATTTCAGGTCATTCCGAAAACGTTTGACCAGGTTTCGATGCTCCGAGAGAAAATCAAGCCTACCGGCGGCGGAGCAACCCGGGACCATGACATCCAAAACGGAGCCCATGGAACGTCTCAAAATGACTCCAATAGGCTCCCCGTCAAATTTCAGGTCAATCGGACATCGTTTGGCCACATATCAACGCTCGGCATTTTCCCCGCAGCAAAATCAAGTGAAGCATCGATGGGACCCCAAACGGCTTCAAAACTCAAACAAAAGCCTATGGTTGGTCTTATTTATTGCTCAGGAGGCTCCACCTCAAATTTCAGGTCATTCCGACATCGTTTGACCAAGTTTCAGCTTCTGGCGGAAAATCAGCAGTCTACGCAACAAAGTCTTCGGCTTTCCCGGAAAATTGGAAACTTTGCACTCTAAAAATGCAAGGATTCTCATCAGGTTTTCTACAGGGAAATCAAGCCAATAAATGAGAAGAAATTTCAAGAAAAATACAGAAGAAAACGGTGACGAAAAAGACCTCAAAACGACCGCAAAACGGGCTCCGAAGGGGAAAAATCCCCCAGGGTCGCAGACCCCTGCGACCATGGCCCATGGTCGCAGGCCCCTGTGACCATGGCCCATGGTCGCCGGTCCATGGTCGCCGGCGACCATGGCCCATGGTCGCCGGCGACCATGGAGGTCCGGGTCACCGGATTTTCCGCCGGTGACCCATTTTTTCGTCTTTTTTCGCGTTTCGCGCACTTTGGCCCCTGTGGTTTCCTGAAAATGTGATTTTTAGTGCTTGAAATTGACTCATATCCTCCGACATCCGTCAAAATCACGGGTCAACCTCCAAAAGCATAAAATCATCATTGATCGCTCCAAGATCGCCAACCGGTCGACCAAGAAAGTGCACTTTCTGTCCGACCGATCGTGAAATCGACAAGACAGATGTCACCGGCCCGCTCTTAGCTATCAATGTCTGAAGTTACATGTTCATCCGATGTCGATCAGCATGTAGATCCATCGATGATCATCGCCAGAAGAATTCCAGAAGACACGGCATGGCCCGCGACTCTTCGACTGCTCGGCGACCAATTAATGTGGTTAATTGACTAGCTTTATTGCAGTCATTAATTCATTTCTTTGGACGGCCCAATCAGAAGCAAGCATTTGGGAGTTACAAGTCAATTGATTCATGGCATTTAACCCATGAAACTCCTCCCATTATGGTAATTAAGGTGATTAAAAGCCCTTAATCTCCATCGGCCAATCAGATTCAAGGAAAAAGGAGTTACAAAATCAAGAAATAAATCTTGTAACTCCTCCCATTAAAGCCATTAAAGCCCATAAACTCTCCTAAATGGCTACCAAAAGCCTATAAATAGGAGAGCATTCCATTGAAATCCAGATCGATCAATCGGAGATCACTTCCAAAGCGCCACAGATCCAGAAATCTGAGAGAAAGAAAAAGAGAGAAAAACTCTGCTGAAGTTCTGCACCAGCCACCACTACAAGGTGACAAAAGTCCCTTGGGGGGCCCCCCCCCAAGGTCCTTGCCTTCTCCTGCTGCCTCCAATGGCTTAGACGTGGCTTTTCAGCCCGTCTACTTAGCTTTTTATTGGACATAGGACCTTCTCTTGGTCTTTGTCCTCTAAAAACCTGAGGTTATAGCCAAGCCAAGCGAATCAAGAGCATCTTCTGTTCTCATCTGCATGGATGATGGCGAAGCCCATACATGGCTTGCGACCGTCAATCTGAACGAGTCCCCCACAATCTCCTGAAAAGTTAGATCTTCCTTTTCTTGCTTTTCATTGTAGTTTGTATTTTTCTAAAAGAGACAAAAATCACAACTCTTGTCTTTCATTATTGATGAGAATTGTAAATCGGCTATAAACGCCAAAATCGGCTATAAATGCCAAACAAAATCGCCTTTAACGGCAAATCAAGAAAATGTCTCTTTTCTTAAATATTTGTGCAATGGAAAACTTGAAAGAAGTTGATTTCCTTTTTACTTGCGAAGGTTGATCTCCGGATTACCACTTGCAATTCCAAGTAAAATAGAAAATCTGGCACACCCACCCACACAAAGAAATGTTGATGCACGCTTCAGGGCCCGCCAGGGCGCGAAAGGGTCGGACCCGACGGACTCCCACGTTCCGCCGACCCCGGTAGCCGCCCCAGACGGCGCCTCGGAGCGCGTTCCATCAAGCTGGCACACCCGGTGGGACTCGTTCATTTGAGAACACGGTGCTTGGAAATGAAATATTTGCATATCATACTTTTTGCTCTATGCTTATACTTCTTTTCCGGATTCCTTGGCTACTTTCTAGCTGGTCGCCTATGTTGGATTTTGCATCCTAAAAAAACATGAGATGGGATTTTTTGGAAATTTCTATTTCTTTGAGTTTGTTTCCATTCTTTCTCTTTTCAAAAAAAAAAATCAGTTTTCTTAGTTTGAATTCAAAATTGAGAAACTTTGATCCTATCCTATCGTTCTTTGGTGCTTGCAGAAATGTTGAGCCCGTTCGACTAAGGTTTTGGGCCATCGTTTCTCTTCGATGAGTTCATTAGAGATTTCAAAAAAAAAAAAAATCAGTTTTCTTAGTTTGGATTCAAAATTGAGAAACCTTGATCCTATCCTATCGTTCTTTGGTGCTTGCAGAAATGTTGAGCCCGTTCGACTAAGGTTTTGGGCCATCGTTTCTCTTCGATGAGTTCATTAGAGATTTCAAAAAAAAAAATAAAAAAAAATCAGTTTTCTTAGTTTGGATTCAAAATTGAGAAACCTTGATCCTATCCTATCGTTCTTTGGTGCTTGCAGAAATGTTGAGCCCGTTCGACTAAGGTTTTGGGCCATCGTTTCTCTTCGATGAGTTCATTAGAGATTTCAAAAAAAATATATTAAAAAAAAATAAAAATAAAAAAAATTAGTTTTCTTAGTTTGGATTCAAAATTGAGAAACTTTGTTCCTATCCTATCGTTCTTTGGTGCTTGCAGAAATGTTGAGCCCGTTCGACTAAGGTTTTGGGCCATCGTTTCTCTTCGATGAGTCTATTTGGGATTTTTATAAAAAAGGGGACATAGACCACTAAGGTTAAACCAATTGCGTTCTTTGATCACGATTGATTCAAGAAAAGCCTTGTCCAGAGTGTGGAGACAGCTTGACTGTTCTAGGCAAGGGTCCTCCAAACGGGTTCATTAAGTAATCCTACCCTTACCTGGGGGCAATTCTATCAATTGAGGTTTCATAAGACCGGGTTAGGAGGCCTATGTGTACTCTCTCGTCTTTAAATCTTAAAAAATTAAAAAAAAAAATAAATAAATAAATAAAAAAGATTTTCAAAAAAAAAAAATCTTAAAAAAGAAAAAACACAAAATTTTCAAAAAAAAAATAAAATAAAAAAATAAATAAAAATATATTTTTTTTAAAAAAAAATATAATAAAAAAATGAAAATCTTAAAATAAAAAAAAATCTTCAAAAAAAAAAAAACTCTCGTCATTTTAGATTCAGATCCGAGAAATTGTGGTTCCTTCCCTTCTGGGTACTGGTGCTCGCGGAAATCGTTGAGCCCGTATTCGGATCGGAATACCATCTGCTCTCTTTGATGAATCCAATCTTGACATTTCAAAAAAAAAGAGAATCCCATCTCATGGATGCGATCTCCAACATTTGTGCATAGCGGTACTAGTACGCCCTTTCAGGGTCTACTGTATCTGTGACCGGCACATTTGTAACTCCTACCTCTAATTCTTCTTACCTCGAGCAAAGCCCTGCTTCTCGATAAGTCGAATTTAGGTTTACAATTGCTTCTAGCAGTCACTGGAACGCTCATTCTGGGCTCACCATACTTGCTGTCAGAACAATTGTACCATCTATGGCTTTTTGCCTTCTTCATGTCGCTTGGGTCATATCCCTTAAGCGATTTGAAAAGACAACCATAGAAATTCCCATTTATGATCATTATATTCTTGTGATTACTAATGGATGTGGTCTTGTTTTCAGAACTTTTTCGAAACTAACAATGGCAGCCTTAACCATTATCTTCGATGAGAACAAGCACCAACTCATGCTTCAACAGAAGCAAAGCGCGCGCACTCATAAGCGCCCTGTCAGCTGCCGAAGCATCAACTCCCTCGGCAACTCTCTGAACTCCGGGTCGACCTCGACTCCCCGGACCATCGTCTTTGGGACACTGGGACCATTCCCACTTCCCGAAGAACAAACTGCGCCTGCCAAAAGGCAGAAAATCGCCTCTCAACGTGTCACTCCCGTGACACCAAAGGCGAGCGCCCAAAAGCCCGAAGCCCGCGGCACCCCCGCGAAGCCTCGACCAACAAACAACCAGGTCTATCCCAAGACTTGGTCTCCAAGACCTTCCCCAAAACAAAGAAGGTCTCAAACCTCCACCAAGCCAGCATTCCTGGCCCCACTCAAGGAGAACCAGTTCTACCCTCTTGCCTACATGAAAGAGGAGAGACCCATCTCCAACTTGACTCCCAAGTCAACCCAGCATGAGCCGGCTTGTTCCTACAGGCCCAAAATCAGATCATGCATCACCAGGCCTCTGCAAGCACCTGCCAAGGCCTACACTCCTTCAGTTCGACCCTTCATCTCTACAGGGGCCGAACTCGAAAGGTTCAAAGCTTCGCTGCAACAGGCAAAGGACCGGGTCCGCATCCTGTCCTTGCCCAACCACAAAGAAGACAAGCTCGGCTGCTGCGCCCGAGGGAGCACATCCTTCATCGTCAGAGCCCAGCCAGAGCTGACTGAAGCTCAAATCGCTCGTCGAGCACGCCGCCGTGCGTCATATCGACAAAAGAGACTAGAGAAGCAACGGACCCAGCCTCCTACACTTCAAGTCTCCCATAAATGGGTCGAAAAAGAAAGACCCGACCAAGTTGCTGCCGTCCATATGGTTGGAAAAACCAGAAGACGCCAAAAGTCAGCATCAAAAATCCATGTCCGACGTCCGGTGACCCGTAGCGTCACCGGGACACGAAGACATCCAGAAGAATCTCCTGACCCTTCAAGCCAAGGACGGGAGAGTAACCCTTCATCGAGCTCTTCATCAAAAAGAATGAGCCCCAGCTCGGTCACCAGGACGATTTCTTCGTTCGAATCCCGAGGGATGAACGTCTTGGCTACAAGTTCTGAGCCACCACCTCAGAATCCACCTCGAGATGATGCTCTCACACGCATCCAGCAGTTGGAACAAGGCCAGCAGAGGATTGAAACTCTGATGGAAAACATTCTCCTTGTCGTCCAAAATCAGGTGAACAATGAGCCTCCTCCGAATCATAGCAATAACGAGGAAAATGGAGAAGAAAATGAGTCACGCGCCCTTACCAAAAAGGACGTAGACAGTATCCTCGCCAAAGCTAAAGAAGAGGATATACTCAAAGAGCATGGGATCAAGCCACCATATCCTTTATGGATGGACTCGGTCCCGTTCCCCACAAAATTCAAACATCCTACTCTCCAAACATATACGGGGAAAGGATCGGCCAGACAGCACGTCATCCACTTCAAGATCTTGACGGGAGCTATCGCGGATCAAGATGCACTCAAGATTCGCCTCTTTGCAAGTACCCTAAAAGGTACGGCCTTCGATTGGTACTCCACTCTGCCGGAGAACTCCATTCAGAACTGGGCTATGCTGGAGACACGCTTCCTGACCCACTTCCAAGGTGAGGATCATCCTGTTACTATGGCTCAGCTCTGCAGCCTAAAACAGGGAGAGAATGAGTCAACTTATGACTTCATTCACAAGTGGAAAGCAATGGCGTACAAATGCTCAGATGTACTGCCACAAGCGTCGCTAGTCGACATCTGCCGAAACAACATGAGAGCTAAAATCCGCTCCATGATCATCGGCAACAAATCAAAAAACCTGGGAGAACTCCTGGAAGCTTCCATGGAAGCTGAAATGGTGATCAAAGACCTCAACAGTCAGAAATCATCAAAGAAAGAGCCGACTGCTGTTGCAACCTCTAAACCAAAGAAGAAGGAGGTTCTCAATGTGCAGACTAAGTCAGCTCCTCAGCAGCCAAAGAAAGCTGAAAACAAAACTGCAGGTAAAAGGCCTGAACTCTCTGATGCCTTCAAAGAACGTGTAGAAAAGAAATATCCGTTCGATGAAGACGTTGAAGAAATCTTTGAGGCTCTCCTAGCAAATGGCAAACTCATTTTGCCAGAGCCCAAAAGACCGGGAGACGTTGGCAAAACCAATGATCCTCGGTACTGTCCATACCACCAGATGGTCTCGCATCCTCTCAATCAATGCTTTGTTGTGAGAGAGAAGATAAACGAGATGTGGAAAAACGGAGTCGTCACCTTTGACAAAAATTATGGCCCCGCCTCCGTCAACATGGTGTCATGTGGACAAATACCAAAATCACCGAAGAAGAAGATCACTACTTCCTTCAAGGTGATAAAAAGAATTCAAACGTCCGAAGTGTTGGTTCCTTGCCCGACACCAGACGGACAACCCATATGGGTACATCCCGATCTCTTCGAAGATGAAAACTGGGAGATCGTGAAAACAAAGCCGACAGCTCAACAGCGAAGGCAGGCTAGGAAACATCTCCTCAGGCTCAAACGGCAAGAGAAGACCCAGCCAAAACAAGAAGTCCATGAAAAGGCAGAGGCCTCCTCTACCACTTCACTCGGGGCAACAAAAACGTCCCTTCCAGAGACTTCAAAGGCGGTAAGAAAACTCACTCTCAGTGATTTCATGCCACCTCAATTCAGAGAAGAAGCTATGCAGGGGGCATCATACTCTTGCAACTCGGTAGTTGGATTCTCCATTGATGGATACGAGTCCAGCGACACCGACGATGGGTTCGAGCCCAACTACACCGATGAGTGGGAGGAATCTCTTGAAACAGGAGAATATCTCTCCGATGAAGAATGGGTTCCTGAAACTCACCTTATGCCAGTAATCTGGTATAACCCCTTGCAACCACAAGGATCCTGGTCTGATGATGAAGAAGACCAAGAGGCTGCACAAGAAGATGCTGTTAACCCAGCACCTGTCATTGCTCCAGTGGAAATCAACTATGTTGAGCCACACGGAGAAGACGAAGAAGAGGATCTGGC